>JAOSBN010000008.1:14789348-14801795 GCA_027563595.1 Erythroxylum suave | reverse complement strand
GAATTAGGAGTCAACAAATGCATAAATACTTAAGAAAGTAGGGCCAATTTATAGCATAAATTTGGGTCAATCACAAATATAAGATCATTTAAAAGAAATCCATTTGTTTTTAAATGGTAGGTAAGACTATAAACTCTTAGGTATTCAACTATTTGGTTTGATTTCCATTTACCCTATGTTTCACTCTAGATATTTTATTTTAAGCCACAGGAAAAATCATAAGTTCCTAGCATTTAACCAATATACTTTGATTTACTTTACATTCAAGTTTATTTCTTCTTTAAGATCCACACTTTTAAAAAAAACTTAAATAACCACTTAGGCATGTAAAATAGGGCGTTTAACACCTTCAATATTTTATAATTTGACCCTCTAACTCCTTTCTTTGTTAGGATACCCAATTTCTTACCCTTGATTTTTCTCTATCTTTCCTTAAGAAGTTAGGTTGTTAACTCTATTACATGTTAATTAAATTTTTTGGTTCTATTTTTATTGAAGGCATCTAAAAATGTCAATGATAACTATTTTTGATCCCTCTCCCAGTAGAAGTCTTTCTTGTCCATTTGGTTGTTTTTAAGTGGGAAAAAGCCAATAAAATCAAGTTTGTTATATCAGTAAAATTTTATATGAGGCCAAAGAAAGATATGAAATGATGGAGAAGGTAGTTTTGACATTAGTGATCTTTGTAAGAAAGCTCGAAACTCATTTAAAAGGTCACTTAGTGAATACAGTCAAATACATACTAACTATGATAGAAATTGTATAAGCCAGACTCTTTGGTGGAACTGAATGAATATGACATCTATTTCGTACCAAAGATGTCTTCTAAATAAGTCCCAAGTAATTGCAAACTTGGTGGAATGTATAGGTAGGTCATTATAGTAGATAGTGGTTGTACAGTTTCTTGCAATATAAATGACATCTATTGATAAGTCAAATAGAGGAAAAGGTAAAAGTGTAGTAGTTAAGTTTAAAGGGTATATCAAAGTAGAATTTAAATATATGTAAAGGCACAATTTCTAGGCCTCAAATAATAAGTCAGAGTACAAGGCTTTGTTGTATGCAGTTAGAATAGCATTTCACCTAAAATTAAAGGCCTTTCAAGTGAATTCAATATATTAATTAATGGTAAACCAAGTTGTAGGGTCCTTTAAAGCTAAGGAGGAAAGCATGTGGAAGTACAAGGCTAGATAACTTCAGATCAGCCAAGCTATAAATTTCAAGTTTGTAGTTGATCTTTAGTGAGGAGAATGATATAGCAAATCAATTGTCAAATTGGGGAGTCCAAAACTTGGGATCTTATGAGAAGAAAGGTTTAAATTTATGTACATCAAAATCCAAGTTAAATAGTAGAGAGAAATTAGATGATGATTGGATAAGAAAGATCAAAGAGTATGTGCAATATGGAACATTCCCAGATGATGCTAGAGAAGTAAGGAGAATAAGATGCAGGGCTGTGAGATACACCAAGATAAACGATACCAATTTTCCTTATCTATATTGTGTAGCCTCATCTGAAATATTGACTTATATCATGAGGGAGTGTTATAAGGGAGAGTGTTTATCCCATCAAAAGGCTTTTATGCTGGCTCATAAGTTGTTCAGATAGGGATATTACTGGTTGACGCTTAAAAAGGACACTTGAGACTATTAAAACAAGTGTGCCAAAGGATAATGACAATCAAACATGTATCACAAGCATGTTGTTGATCATGTGCCCATTTTCAATCAAATACCATTCAATTAGTATGGAATGGATATCCTATAACCTCTCCTTCTAATCTCCTATAAAGAAGTAAATCAGATTTATCCTGGTAGCAGTTGATTGATTCATAAAATTGATGAAAGCTAAATTTTATGCCACGATAACTATTAGAACCATAGAATAACTCATAAAAGCCCTCAATTTTAATAGAAAAGGATTATATCAATCTTTTGGAGAATAAGGATGAAAAATGGTCATATATGTCACTCATTCTAAGACAAATAGCTTGTTCAAAGTCATGAACATGAACATTATTCAAAGACTATATACATGAGTAGAAAAGTATGAAGGAACTTGAGTATACTAGATTTATTCCATCCTTTAGGTCTAAAATACCTTATATTTATCACCAACTTATCTAAGGGGTTATTAGAGGATCGAACTAATATGATAGAGAGACATATTAGACCTTTCTGTATTAGATTCCCCTCAAATCCTTTAATAAGTACAAAGTCATCATATGTAGATTTGGTTATGGAATTAGGCCTAAGAGCAGACTTACGGGAAAGCAAGTCATTAATACACTCAGGTTATCAATAGCCATATCTAAGTGCATTGAATTGATCATCTCTTTGCAGTTGTTTAAGATACAGATGGAGAACGTGCTCACATTGTCATAATTTTAAGTCTTAAAGGACTAGGTATTTTAGGAAGCCGTAACACACAGCTATCTTGTATTCCCTTCCTATAAGGTACTCGATATTCTTTTTTTTAAGTTAAAATTGTATAGAAAAATTAATCAAATAGTGTCTTTCGACCAGTACAAGCTACAAAGATAGCAAACACCTTCTATATAATGGACCAAACGATGCCGGATCATAAAAGCATTAAAACGACTTCATGGGATACCTAACAAAAAATGACATAGAGAGCTTCCTTTAGGGTAAAACGTTTTCCCCTATCTGGATGATACTCCATAAGCTTCCAAATTAGGGTAGTCTCGAGTCACTCTTCAACTCTTTCTTCAGATAATAGCTATCAAGGTAAGGGATTTGGCTTTTGTTTGTTTCTTCATCGATGAATCCTTCTCACTACTTAGATGGATCTGGCCTATATGGGTGTTCACTCTAGTCGTGTGACTTTTTGTCTTTTGTACAGGTGTTTACGGATGATCATGAAACTGACAAAGAAGATCAACCTCGTAAGGTAAGATCTTGCTTCATCTCTATAGTTTCATTTAAAGCTAATCTTCTTCTTTTAACAAAGCCAACTTTTCACATTAAGAGCAAACATTGATTGTATTTCCTCTCTCTAACGATGATGCTTCCTGTTTCCTTTATGAGCGTTCAATGGCTTCCAAATCACATTTTATGGAATCAGCCTTCTTTCATCTAGTACAGAGACATCTACCTCAGTAGAGCCTGAAATTTATAGGTACTATCTTCCTTCCTTCTTTAAATTTTCCCCACTCTATATTAGTAGTTGATTCTCTATGCTAATGCTAGATTAGGGTATAAACCTTCAGACTAAGTTAAACATAGAATTTGCTCTCTGATTCCACCAATTAGTGAGTTAAGAACCTCCTTCCTTGTACGTTTCTTAATTTGGAATCTCCTATTATTTCTCGCTCGCTAAATCTCCTTAATGGAGGAGGTGAAGGAGATGATATATGTATATATACTCATTATATTTAGGAGTGTGGGTTAACTTCAAAAGCCATTCTATAGCTTCTGTGAAAGTTGTACCTACATTAGAGATAAAATTTAATACTTTAATCCGCTCCCATATGGATTGTGAGAAAGGTCATTTGAAGAAAAAATGATCCCTTGATTTTTGTTCTATCTCACATAAAACACAGTCTGAATTGGTGGACATGAAGTGTATTTTATCTGTAGCACTTAACCTGTTAAGCACCGTAAGCTATAAGAGGATAGAGTAGCTTGGCATAAGTGACTTGTGCCAGAAAATAGGAAACCAAGCTTGCCTTGAACTGTTGCGATTTTTCCACTTCCCAAATTTTGAAATGTTGAAGGTGTTTGGAGGCAGATTGACACAATGGAAAGTATCCTCCCTTTGTTGAAGTGGTTAATAGCCAGGTGTCAGAAATTGTAGATCAACTAGAATGTTCCATTGATCTCTTAGTAGCATAGATTTTACCTTCGCATCATACCATAGTTGAAGAGCTTGAAGATGTCTAATTAGGGAACCTTGCCTTGTCCAATTTTCAAACCACAAATAAGCCTTATCTCCATTCCTAATCTTGCATGAGACTAGAGGTCCAAACAAAGGTCTAAGTTTCAATGGCTAGGATAAGGGCCATGAGAAGGAAGGTTTAATAGGAATAGACCATTTACTAGAATATAAATGTGCACCCATTAGATCCAGAGAAATTTCCTTTCTATAAGAATATTCCAGAGATTTTTAATCAAGGCTGCTCTATTAAAGGAGGCAATTGAAATCAATCCTAATCCCCCCTTCTTCTTTCCTTTTGCAAACTTCTTGCTATTTAACCTTAGCAAAATGACTGTCTGAATTAAGGTTTCCCCATAAGAATCTTTGGAATAGCTTCTAAATAGATTGGATAACCCCTTTAGCTAGAGAAATATTTGAGGACCAATATATATAAAGGGAATTCAACACTGCTTTGATAAGTTGTAACCTACCTCCAAAAGAGAGCACCCTATTAAACCACATTCCCAATATTCTCTGTATCTTATCAATCAATGCTTGGCATTACCAAAATTGGATTCTTTTGTAGTAATGGGAAGTCCCAAATAGGTCAGTGGGGCCAGTTTTTTGTTCATTCCAGTTATTTGGGAGATTATACTCTCCATTATATTAGCCCCTGTAGCTAAAACATACTAACTTTTGGAAAAGTTAATCTCTAAAAATGATATATTTGTAAATTCATACAAGTTAGACAAGACTTACCATGAGCCTTAGAGAAAAGAAGTAGATCATCCGCAAAACATAAGTTGATCAGCCCTACCTTCTTGCATTTAGTATGAAATTTAAAGGACTTACTATTTCCTACTTTCTGTTGGATTAGTTGATTGAGGACTTCTATACAAATAATAAAGAGATATGGGGAGATAGGGTCACCTTATCTTAATCCCCCTACACACCTAAATGAATCTGTTAGAGTACCATTAACTAAAATCGAGTAAGTAAGAGTGGTTATACATGCTTTAAACTAAGTGACAAATACCTTTGGGAACCTTAAGAGTCTTAAAGTCCATAAGATCACGTCCCATTCAACATGGTCAATGGCTTTCTTAAAGTCCACCTTTATGATACAATTCGATGGGTTATTCTTCCTTTGATGTCCTTTCATAAACTCCCGAACCATAGAAAAATTATCACCAATTCTTCTCCTGTGTAGGAAAGCACTCTAGTTGTCAGAGATCAACAAATCCAGGACCAATTTTAGCCTATTTGCTAAGATTTTGGAAATAATCTTATTGAGAAATTGGCTCATGCAATAGGCCTATATTCATCCAAAGTAGAGAAATAAAAGGTTTTAGGAATCAAACAAATGTGAGTTTTCTTGATCTCCTTCAGTAGAATCTCATTAGAGAAGAATTCCAGTATCTTGCCATGTCTTTTAAAAGAAATAACCATTAAAACCATCAGGACTAGGGGACTTATGTGGATGCATATGGAACATCACATCTTCTATTTCTTTATCATCCACTGGTTTGATGAGAGCTGTAACTTATTCCTGGGAGATTTTTTTATGAATAAAGGAATCAAGAGTGGTTGGGTTATTTAAGATCTGAGAGGATCTATAGAAATTCCTGAAGTATCTCTCTGCTTCCTTAAGAAGTTCCTCTAGATTTGAAATTTCCTCCTCATCTTATAACTTTAGAGAGCAGATTTTGTTAGCATTCCTTCTAGATAAAACTGAATTGAAAAAAAATTTATGCACCTTTCGCCATCTTTTAGCTAATTAACTTTGGCTCTTTGCTCCATTAAGCTATCATGATCCTTAACTTTAGAAAGATAAGACATTAGTAGGGTCTTCTTAGCATTCAATAGGTGAGAATTGGTCGAATCCAAGTCAAGTTGCTACTAAACCATTTCCAGTTCCGCTCTAGCTATGGTAACTTCTTTTTGGGTAAAGCAAAGTCTTCTACTCTTTAAATTTTTCATCTCCCTTTTGATATCTTTAAGCTTCTGGACACAAATAAATTGGTGTGTACCTTCAACCACAGCTCCCAATCCTTTATACAAAGCCTCAATAATCCCTCATCACCAATAAATATGTTGTTAAGCCTAGCCCTCTTCGACCTTGATTATGAGATAAATTTTCGATTTGCATAGGTGTATGATCTGAGAATAATGGATCTAGGAAGGAAGTTACACTATTCGGGAACTATGTAATCCAATCTTTGTTCACCATAGTCTAATCAAGTTTTTTCCTCAAAGCCTATCTTCTCATATGCTTATTACTTCGGGTATAGAAATGCCCCTATGACTTTAGATCAAAGATTCCTAGTTGACCCATATAGTCAATGAAGTCAGTTGAGAAATTTATCATACTGAAATTACCTTCAGCTTCCATTCTATATAATGTAGAATTGAAATCTCCACATAGAAGCCATGCCCCATTGACCGTATTCTAAAACTGAATTAAGTTATCCCATAACTGTTTCCTCTCGAAGGCATGATTAGATCCATAAATAAAAGAGACAAAGATGTCAATATTTACCTGAAAGAGTTTACATTTCAAGTGTATGGCTTACGTCTCTGTGATAAAGACACAATTCCCATCATCATCTACCATCACTGATCTTGCCCCTTCACCTTCTAGTTTTTTTTTTTTGTTCTTAACCATCTTCATGTATAAGCACTATTATGGTTTCCTCATTCTATCCTACCTTAATATTTGTGAGACCAACACCCATCAATTCTTCATAGTGCCCTCTAATGAAAGTCTTATCCGTAGGTATCCATTTTTTACTTTGAGTAACAAGGGACGACTTCCATTGGTATTGAACTATCACATTGTCCTCGTAAAAGGAACCATTAAGCCCTAATCTCATAATAGGAATAGATTCCGATAAGCAGTTGGAAAGATCCATATTAATACAGATTTTGGCAGACCCCAGCCTCCTTTTATTTGTTGTATTGTCATCCAAACATAAAGGTTTACCTAGAAAACTAGCAATCATACTCAAGCTTTTTGGTGTCCAATATTTAAGAGGGACATTAAAGAGATTTACCCATATTGGCACTGATCTCTTTTCCTTACGATCAATCTGAAAACTTGGCTGCATGGATGCAAAAGTAATGGGAAATTTGTAACATGCCATGACCCTTCGTCTACTACTTTTAATGCTTGTGCTTTAGAGGAAAATATGAACATAACATATTTGTCTTCTGCAATTACAACCTCCACAAACCCTTTGTTCTTCCAAACTAATTTTGCCCATCTTTGGATGACAGGAAAAATCAGTCTCTTATCCTAGAAAAATCCAATAAAGGAGTTTTCCCAAATTTGACCCCCTCCTGTAACGTTTCTCTGTCAGGAAAAACAATAGTCTAACTATCTTCTATCTTGGGGGGTAGAAATGTAGAGCAAGGTCTCCAGAACTACCCACCACTTACTTCCAGAAGTAGTTGGAGGGGTTAAGGAAATTGTTGCTGTGCGGGGGTGGGGGAGGGGGGGGTGAAGGGAGCTGGTGTTATTGATGTTAGCGAAGTAGCATAAGGTAGAGGGGCTTGAGTTGGGGCAAGGCGGGGTTTTACAGTGGCACCTAGGGATAAATGTGAGGAAGAAGCTGAGGGTAAAGGACGAAAAGCCTCATTGTCAATTGCTTGTTTTGTAGTAAGGGAAGTGTTCTGCAAAGCTAGCAGTGTTGAAAGAGGTGGAGACAAATTCTAAAAAAGGAAAACAAGGAACGCAGGAAAATGGGTAGGAAAGGGATAGACTAAAATGCGCTTATAGTAGATCTGATATGATGAGGGTCAATAGGTGGACTGGAGAATTGAAAGAAGGTGGAAGGAAGGAATTAATGATAAAACAAATGAAAGAAGGGTAGTGTGGAGGGCTGGATAGAGGGAGGAGAGTGACAGTAATGGAGGGAGGATAATTATTAAAAAAAACAAAATATGTTATGGGCGTGAAACTTAAATCACGCTTGTGAGACATTTTCTTTTTTATTATTTTAATTAAAATGTATATAATAAAATTTTAATTAAAATAATAAAAATAAAATGTGTCATAGGACTTAAGTGTCACGCCTGCGACACATTTTCCTTTTTATTATTTTAATTAATACTTTTTAAATAAAATTTTATTTAAAAATAAAAATAAAAAGTGTCACAAAATTGTTTAATTAATTTATAAATTATAGAAAAATATTAATTAATTATTATTATTATATTAGCACACATACATATTAATGCAATATTACACATCTTGTATATTTATAATAAAATTTTTTTCTACAAAGAAATGCTTGTGAAATGGAAATAAATTATACAATATATTATATATGTGGAATAATTTATTTTGATTTCAACAACTTATTTTAATTAATTAATTTACTAAATTTGTGTAATAAATTTATAAATTATAGAAAATATTAAATTAAATTTAAAAATGAACACATAATAATAAAAAATTGATCAATTTTTTATTATCATATGTTATCCATACGAGTATTATATTTTAGTTTTTTAATATTTTCATAAGAATTTAGATTTTAGATATTTATCTTTATAAACTTAATTAAAGTTTATAAAGATAAATATCTAAAATCTAAATTCTTATGAAAATATTTAAAAAAACTAAAATATAATACTCATATGTTTATAGTTTTTTTTAAAGTCATGCCAATATAAGTCATTTTATACATAAACAGCTAATACTAAACAACTAATTTTATCAAACATCTTTAATAAACGACTGATGTTATCTGCTAGTAGCTGATTTGATCAGTGGATAACATCAACTATTTATTAAAGATTTGTTGAAATAAAAATAAATTATTCCATATATATAGTATATTGTATAATTTATTTGCATTTCACATGCATTCTCTATTTAAAAAAAAACTTTATCATACAAGATGTTTAATATTGCATTAATATGCATGTAGACTAATAAAACAACAATAATAATAAAATTAATCAAATTTTAAATTTAATTTAATATTTTTCTATAAATTATAAATTAATTAAATTATTCAATTTTTCAAATTTAAATTTTATCTTATAAATTTATCTAAAAATTAAAATTAAAATAATAATAAAAATGTGTCATAGGCATGACATAAGTGTCACACCTGTGACAAATTCAAACTAAATTTTTTGTTTTTTTATTTTTTCATTTTTGTAAATTTAATAGGAGCATAATTAAAATTAAATTTTAATTTAATTTTTATTAGACTAATAGTATAATTAAAATTAAAATAATAAAAAGTGAAAAAATCATGAGCATGATAGTTATTAGTGACTCGTGGTGGCTTAAAATTTAAATAAAAACAACGATCTTTTTAACTGGACAGACAGAATATCTGGACTCCTCGAATTTAGGCTTCTCACCCTTATTATTGATCATCATGTCTTTATGGAGGTTCTCGACCTAATACAGGTCTATACAGAGCTGGGCCCCCATCTATGTTAGCTTATTGTCAACCTTGATTTCAATGACAAGGTTGGCCTTATCAACATTTTGGTTATGTTACATTTCCTAAGGTGCTTCCCTTTTTCTCTTTCTTAAAAGAATCATCTTTTTAACAAATTGCAAACATAAGTTTGCAAAGATTTATCCCTAAAAATTAGAATTCAATAATGAAGATTAATATAAAAACGATAGAGCATGAAATAGCAACATATTCCCTTATTGATCAATACTGTCTACTTATAACTACAATTCTCCCGTTAGCGGCAATTCCATAAGAGGGAGATTCTTAAAATCTATTAGCGACTTCATTGTGGGACTAGTAGAGCTTCTAATTTTCATCTCTCGCTGAAACCTAAATCAACCTCGAATGTTTCTTCTGCACATCTCATTATCTTAAGATATGAAGCTTAAACACGTGGAAGACTAAGAGATAAAATGAAATCTAATCACTCCTATGACATTCTCTTAATTTTTTTAAATTGTCAAATTATAAAATCATAACAATCTTTAACAATGTTTGATGAACTTAAAAAACTTGAATACAAGAAGAATTGTGATATATGGATGACAAATATATTTGACATTACATAGTTTGTATGATATTGCATATACTAAAGTGTCTATACAAAACGAATTTGAAAATGATTTTATCAACAAATGTTTACATAATAACAATCTTTAATAATATATGATGAACTTGAAAAACTTGAATACAATAAGAATTAGGATATGTAGATGACAAATATATTTGATATTTCATAGTTTGTATGATATTACATGTATTAAGAGTGTCTATATAAAAAGAATATGAAAATTATTCCTCCCATGCAAAATATATAATGTTAGGACTGATATGGCTGAGGATAATTTAGGAAGGGGAAAATAACCAAAAAAAAGGAATAAGCCTAGGATATGGCGAGTATGCTCAAGGAGAAAGAAAGGTACAGAGGGGAGTTAGTTAGTTAATGGTTAAGTTGGCAAAACAGAATGTTTCGGACGAGTTGGTTTTGAGGCTGAGTGGTTGGTAAGAAAACAAAAAGAAGGAGGAGAGCAGAAAGAGGATTGTTCTCTTTGAGGAGAATTCAACTCTAAGAGTATTTCTTATAATCACCACTGTAATAGCAATATAGTATTTTTTATTCGATAATATAGACTTACTCTAGTGCTAAAACTAGAGTTCTATCATTGGTTCGACCTGTTAGATACCAAGAAGGGAGGATATTTTCTACATTCATGTCACCAAAGATGTTTGATAGAGTAGACTTGTTGGAATCTCATATGGCTAGTTTAGAGGTTAGGGTTAAAGATATTTAATCATCCATGAGAATGGACATGGGGGAAATGTAGCAAGCATTGCTGCTAGAAATGAGTAAGATGATGGGTAAGAGACTACAGGAAGGACAAGGGAGTGATACGTTGTGGAATGGGCAAACTACGACTGGTGAAAGTTTTAATCAGCATCCTCAACAGCCCATGTGGCCGAAGCAATCCTCTGTTGATATGGAGGAATATAAAATGCCTGCCCGTGAGGTTGAACTACCCACGCTTGACAGGTTTGATCCTGTGGGGTGGATCAGTAGGGTAGAAGTATCCTTCGAGGTTCATAATACCTCAGAGGAGTTAAAACCAAACCGACTCTCTTAAGTATGGAGGGATCAACCATTCATTGGTTTAACCTTCTAAGAGAGACAGAGGTAGAACTAAATTGGGAGAAGTTTAAGAAAACTTTAATAGACCGATATCGAGGGAGGAGGTTTGAGAATCCATTCAAAGAACTTTATGATCTACAACAAACCAATACAGATGAAGAGTACATCAAAGCTTTTGAATTCATATCATTGTAGGTGGATCATCTACCAGAGCAACAGTTTATGGGATATTTCATAAGTGGGTTAAGATCGGATATTAGAAGGATGTGTACGTTTAGTCCAGTGAATAAGTATTAGTTGATGAAAATAGTAAGGGCTGTAGAAGAAGAGGTGTGCGGTGAGCAAAGAGGCAGTGAGAGCTGGGTCTCCTAACATCACACTTGGAGTCAGCGCCAAGATGGCCATTTTAAAAGCCATTATCGGATTAACTCGAACCCTAAGGACATAAAAGCCCCGCAAGTCGAGCTAATTTTCATGGGGAATATGGAGCGGGTAGAACCCAAAAGCCACCTGGGTACTGAGACGCAAAACTGAGCTTTTGCGCCCTCTATGATGACGCCAATAAGGAGATCAGAGGGAGAAAGGAGGGTGTTAATAGAGAGAAATAAGGGGTTGCATCACATCTCATACCAAGAACTCATAGATAGAAAGGCTAAGGGACTTTGTTTTCGATGTAGGAAGAGATTTCACTCATTACACCAGTGTTCGAAGAGACAACTCAGGTTACTGGTTTTAAATGACAATGAAATGTTAAACAAAGAGGGAGAAATAAAAACCATTGAGGCGGAGGACGAAGAGGAAAGAGGTAACATTAGAATGCATGACCATGGGTGTGTTATGGGTGAATAAAGCACTAGTATCTGAAACTAAAACCATGAGGTTGGAAGGGAAAATATATGGAGTTCCCAATTTGGTATTGGTGGATAGTGGAGCCACAATTTTATTTCTCCTGAATTAGCTACTGGTCTTGGGTTAACTATAAGGCTAATAAAGACTTTGGGAATTAGATTGGACGATGGCCATAAGGTCACGACTAAGGGAAGATGTATAGGGGTTCCTGTTCGAATGGGGGATCTGGACTTGAAGATAGATGCTTACATACTGGAATTGGAAGGAATGGATATCATTTTCGAGGTTGCTTAGTTGCAGACCTTGGGGAAGGTCATCGTGGGTTGGAAGGAGATGATCATGCAATTCCAATATATTGGTCAAGCTGTAGAGTTGTGTGGCAAGGCAGAAATAAGGGCAATACAAAAAAGGGGAAGCTTGTATTACAAGGGTCCACTACCTTTGCATAGCCTACTAGCAAGTTTATAGGGAGTTGTTTGATAAATTGAAGTAGTTGCAAAAAAAAGGGGAGCATCAGACACAACTTGGCGGTAAAGAACAACAGGAGCTGAATCTGGTGCTGAACAAATTCTCAGAGGTATTCCAAGAGATTCAAGGGTTACCCTCGTTAC
>JAOSBN010000008.1:14775552-14789248 GCA_027563595.1 Erythroxylum suave | reverse complement strand
AAAATTATTGTTAAAATTATGAACTACATTAATTACAAATTTTTAACTTACTTAAATTATTTATTAATTATTTTAATGAATAATTAAAAAAATTTTGTGATTAGCAGGCCACGAGTCATGGGCCGAGCCGATCGGTCTAGCCCGCGGTCAACCCGACCATTATTTCACAGGTCGCAAGCCAGCTTGCGACCCATCAACCCTTTGGCCATGGGTCGATCCAGGCTTGTCCATCTTGACCCACGGGCTATACATTCTTGATTCGTAGGCCGAGCTATGGGCCGGTCAAACCGGGCCAAAATCGTTAACCAGCCCATGGGCCGGGCCGATTTGGACATGCCTAGATTTTAAGGCTAAGCGGTTGGTAAGGACCGAAAAAGGAGGAAAGCAAAAAGGGATTATAGGTAGAAAGAGGATTGTTCTTTATGAGGAGCATTCAACTCTAAGAGTGTTTCATAGTCACCACCGTAACAGCAATACTGTATTTTTTTTTTTTCAATAATATAGACTTATTCTAGTGCTAAAAACTAGAGTTCCATCATATAAGTTGTAAATGTATAACAACTTAAAACTCCATAAGAAGACTAGTCTTTTACCATAGAATATTCTATTTAACACACCGTAAACGTAACCGAAGAACACGAGTGGACTTGAAAATGCCCATCATTCTTTAACACGTCAAAGGAATGGACTAGTTGAGTATTTGAGTTATTAATCCAGATGATCACTGGGTTTAGTAACTCGTGGCCGATAAAGTTCTAGAGTCTTACTCTATGAAGTTTTTTTCTTGACAAAATAAGCCAAAGTAATGTTTAAGCACACGTTTTGTCATTTGACACGAAAAGCAACAAGAAAAAAAAATTGTCAAAATAATTGAAAAGCACACCAGGTCAAATCGTCATCACCGTGCAGAACTAAACTTGCAGTAACATCTCTTTCACCAACATAATACCTACAACTATTGAAATAAGCCACTTTGCTATTGAAAACCCTTGTTTTCAATTGATCAGGGCGCAACCACAATCCGCCCTGCGACTTGGTCAAGATCGCGTTGACCGCTTGAAGTGATTCTCCTTCCACTGATACAACAAGAACATAAGAACTAATGTCAGAGAAAGATGGAAGGTTGATGCATCAACTCATAAGCTCGTATGATCTTCCACTTGAAATTTTTGCTAACCACAAAATGCTATTTTAATAAACCACGTAATGTTTGCACAAATCAAAATACAGAAACTCACCCCTTGGGATCAAACTCAATAATGTTCATTTCCTGCAATTGTTGCAGAATGTGACGGGCAACAGCACCACTGCTCTTGCAAAAATGGGGGGGCCGACTTCCATTCCTCTTGCTCCCTCCATAAATTCGACGGAATGCACCCACACCAAGGCCTCCTCTCAAGTAGATTTTTCTTGCCATGGAGGCTAAACAAAGATTAAACATCATTGTATAAGCACCAAACGGTTATATAATTTACATCGTAACTATTATACGTACAGATTCTTTCATATCCAACTGCAAACAAAAGGGTGTGAGAAAGTGAGGCCTACCAGCTCTAATGTAGTACCAGTCGGGGTCATAAGGTGCAAGTTCCTTTAATCTACCAGTTTTCACAATATCAGTCCATGTGGGCAGCTCAATCTGGGTCCATAAACAAAAGAAATATTAAGATTTTAGGCTCTATTCATCACTGCACGTAGTCTTAAAAAAATAGTTTAGGCAGAATTTCTTGTATGTATGATATGATATATCAACACAACACTGATTCAAAGGTTCAGAAGGTCCCCCAATATTAGAACTGCAAAATGCTCAGGACTAGCCGTTGATCACTTTTCTTCTTACAATGGTCCAGAAGAACAAGCTCTAGTGAGGAATCAACTAGGTGTTCGCCAGTAGACAGGTGTAAAACGTGGATTCAACTTGATAAAAAGAGTTCCACAAAAGCATATAAAGTTGCAAATTCTGCACTTGCAGCCAAGCACTAATTAATTTTCATTAGTAAGACCCGATGCACTTCTTTATAGAGAAAAAAACAACTGTGAAAACCAGTAACATCTTTCAATTCCACCCTTTCCTGCTCATCCTAATATCAGGTATGGATATTATATAGGGTCCATTTTAGTTGGATTGATTTTTTATTTATTTTTTGGCCGTCTCATTTTATTTGCTGAGTGAAGGTACCAGGTGATGCTTGAAATCTATATACAATTCATCTATTATTAGGAACGATTATCTGTCTTAATGTAGTGTAAATTGATTTGTTACCCAACTCAATAGCCTTTGCCCTTTAATAATGACCATTTTGTTAGAAAAAGTAATGTCTACAATAAAAATTATTTTAATGACAGAAAAACTTGCTTTAAAAGCATTCAATGTTATTTCTCAAATATAAACATGTAGGCGTGTATAAGATTCACTTCTACTCATATTAGTTTACAATTGAAACAAAGAATGAAAATTTTGAAATAAGCAAGACGTTACATTGGTAAGGTTTGTAAAGATTAGCCATTCAAATATTCATCGGAATGATTTCAATGATCATAGGCATTAGTAAGCACTCAGCATATCTTAATTGTTTATACATATATAACTGCATATAAACAAGAGTAACACGAAATTGACCGGGCAGAAAGTTAACCTCAACAAATCAGTAACACAAAAAATCGAGTTGAAACAAAATAACAAACCCTCAAACTGCATACAGCAGTTTTAGGAGTGAAAACAAGCGTTCCCGGAATAGCAAAAATTGTCCTCAACCCGTCACCAAATTCATTTAAATTCCATATTTCAAGAGGAACCCACATGACAAATTTAAACAAAGATCAATGCATAATCAAATATAACTACAAATAACAAGAGTAAGTGTTGAGTGTGTGTTTGTGTGTAAATATACTTAATATTACCTTTCCGGATCGCTTGAGGTGGGCAGAGTAAGCCCTGACGAATTCGTGAGGTGAGACATCCTTCACAGTCTTAGCGGTCGCCATGTCGAAACTTGACCCCTCTCCCGTGGCGAAAAGCTACAAGGGCAACCAGCTCTCTCTTGCTAGGGTTTTAGCTTGTGCGTTTTTAGGGCGAGCGTGCACTTAAAAAGAGCTCCTTGCCTTGGGCTGTCTAAAACCCGCCTGACCCGTTTAACCCAACCCAATTACTTCGTATTTGTTTATTCAAGCCGAAATTTGGGTATATTAATTTTAAAAAAATTTTTTAAAATACTTTAAAATATTTATAAAGGGGTTAGTGGTCAACGTGCCGTTTTCGGGCAAATCCCAAAAGGCCTCACCCGGACCCACTATTACATCCCCTTTTTCGCTTTCTATGCCTTTTGCTACGACTTGACTTCTAAGAGTTTGCAATAAATATGAAATAGTAAATTGGCATTTCCACATATTACCCGATCCTATGTCCCTGTCACCATTAACTGTAATGCACCAACTCCTTCCGTGACATCCCTCTTTCCACTTCGACTGATCCTCTTTCAGGCCTCTCATGTTCTCATTGTTCTTCACTTTGTAAAGTTCGCGTTTTTATTTGATCCCTTTACTAGCTTCTCTGCATTGTTCCCATATCCAACTTGTTAGCTTCATTTCGATTTCTCCTTTTGGCTTCCCACATTTTCTGCTCCTTGTTCATGCTCGCGCTTTTGATGTTCCTTCCAACTTATCATTTTTATCTGATCCATTAGCTAGTTTTTA
Organism: Erythroxylum suave; assembly: GCA_027563595.1. NCBI lineage: Eukaryota > Viridiplantae > Streptophyta > Magnoliopsida > Malpighiales > Erythroxylaceae > Erythroxylum > Erythroxylum suave. The sequence continues at coordinate 14,785,555 of JAOSBN010000008.1, read as the reverse complement.
TGTTCTGTTGTACATGAACAAACTTGTCAGCTCCGTTTTGATTTCTCTTAACGCCTTTGATCCATTTATCTGGTATGATTCATCACATTTGTTTAATTCTATTAGCTTCTTCGGTGTTCTTGTTCATCGATCACGTTGGCCTGATTTTGATCCCCATCTTCCTATTTGTGTCTGTCCTTTTCTTTTCTGTTTGGATCTTTTGTTCATCTGGGAATTTGTATTGAGCCTTTTCGCTGACTTCTGCACAGGAATGAATAGATGGAGACCGTTTTACTGCGTACACCAACGTTAAGGATCCTTCCCAGCCAATACCTTACTTGTTCAAGCAGTTGTAACAAGAATGCTTCAAATTTGTGTCATTTGCGGCGCCCATTGATCTTTCCCATTACATGCAGAAGAAAAAGGTTTGCTTTTTAGTTACTTACTAAATTGAAGTTTAATAATTTTTATTCGTTAATATTAGCTTAGCTCCCTGGAAACTTTGATCATATGGTATTTAAAGCTTCATGTATCATGATATCTATGGAATTCGTGCAGGAAACTGTGGTATAATGAAAACTGGCAATGCAAATCGAGAACTATTGTTTTATCGAGTATGGTAAGCTTAAATGCCAATTTTGTCGCCGCTTAAATTCCAAGGTTACACACGATATTTTGATTGTGAGAGTTCATCTATGAAGTAGTTCATGAATATTCTAAAGGTATCAGGATGCTGAAGAGCATGTAACATCCAAGTACGAGTTTACAAAGAAGACAGTGATATGAATGAAGTTGTTTCGGGTAATATTTGTCTGTTTTTTAAAAGAATAAGCAGGCCTTGGGAACAAATGTTACTTCCAAATACTAAGAAATCATGATGACTTTACTTATGGATGAGTGTGATTTATCTCTTTGATTCAAAACTGAAACAGTAGATGCCAAATTTTAGAAAAGAAACTTATGGTTGCATGATCTGCAAAGCAGGATGATTCTAATGACATCTTCATGGATGTGGACGGTAATGGGGATGATATTCCATCACAGAGGAATCAACCATTGAAGAGTGAGGAAAATGATCTAATGGCAGCTAAAAGAGCTCTTTCTGAGGTCCGATCTCGATTGGAAGTAACTGAAAAAGAAAGGGATCAGTTGCTTGAAGAGTTGGCTGATTCTAAGGTTAAACAGCAGGAAAACATGGCCAATGTAGCGCTTGACAAGGACTTGGCTATTGCAGAACTTGAGGCAGCCAAATCACTGTTCAATCAAAAGCTTCAGGAGACGGTGGAAGAGAAGTTTAGCCTGGAATCTAAGCTAGTTCTCGCAAAGGAAGATGCTGTGGAACTTGCTGTGCAAGTAGAAAAGTTAGCAGAGATTGCATTCCAACAGGCAACAGCTCACATACTAGAAGATGCTCAACTGAGGATCTCAGCTGCTGAAACTTCTGCTGCTGAAGCAGCTTTTCATATTGAAGAACAAATTAGGAATGCGGCAGAAGGCACCATAATGTCAATTGTTGAACAATCAAATGATGCTATAGAAAAGGCCCTGGATGTTGCAGAGAAAGCTAGTGACCATGCAGCCAAATCTGCAACCCTCTTTACTGATGGTATTAGTGCAGTTGATGAAATTGTTTCGGTCCAATCCGAGAACGTTAGATTGCAAAATATTGTAAATGATTTAGAATCTCAATTATTGATCACACGAGATGATCTCAATAAGTTAAAGGTGAAACTGGAACAAGTCCACGCACAAGTCAAAGCCTCTGAAATCCGAGCAGATGATGCTGAGAAAGCATTGATTGAACTTCAGGAGTCGAGCAGACTAAAAACCGTCAAACAGGAAGAAGATATTAAGAATTTGGTTGATAAAATGAAGAAAGATGTCGAAGAAAGAAAGAAGGCTGCTTCTAAGGCATTTAAGGCTGAACTAGAGAGCATCAAGGCTGCCATTGATGCTGCCAAAGAAACCTCATGTTCAAGAGACCATGCTTACTTTAGGCGATGTGTGGCATTGCAAAGATCATTAAGGGCAGCTGAAGCTGCTTCAGCAATGTGGAGACAGAGAGCAGAAACTGTGGGATCATTATTGCTAAAGAATGAAGGTGATGAAGATGCGATTCTTATCGCAAATGGCGGGCGTATAGACCTTTTGACAGATGATGATTCGCAGAAGTGGAAACTTTTAAGTGATGGCCCTCGTAGAGAAATACCACTATGGATGGCAAGGAGAATAGGGACCATCCGTCCCAAGTTCCCTCCAAGAAAGATTGATGTATCTGAAGCATTAACTTCACAATTTTGTCCAATGGAGTCACTCAAACCTGATGAAGTGTGGTCAATTGCTCAAGCAAAACCAAAGGAAGGTGATACACTCATTGAACATGTGTTTGAGAAAGAGACAATAGAAAAGAAGCGCAAGGCTCTAGAAAGGGTTCTTCAGAGAAAGACTATAAAATGGCAGAGGACCCCAGAAGAGACAAAACTAGGTTGGTTTTCTTTTCCCATCATCGCAGTTTTATGTAGAGATGTAGCATTTTCGAAGTATGGTCTTTATCTGATGAAAGTGTCTTGGGCTTTAACTGCAGAGCCTGGAACTGGAACGGGACGTGAGATTGTGGTTAGTACAAAGAAAAACTGTCACAGCAAAAAATTTGATTGGTTTTTTGTTATACTGCATTCTGTTTGTTATCTTGCTCCTTTTTCCATGTAATTATATCCTAAATGCTCTAAGATATTACTAGGATCTGGCCTACGGTAATTTTGATTTCCATGGACATGTCTTATTGTTTCTCAATGTCATTTGCTAAACATTCCAAAAAACACAACCCTTGAGCCCATCTTTTTTTTTTATTCCTTTGATTAAATCTAATGAATTGGTTACATCATGTCTTGTGTGATTCATCATTTATGAATTTTGTTGGTCTATATTTAAATTGATCTATATATTGTCAAACTTCATTCCTTCCTACCTTCAATCCCATTTGCAGTCAATGCTTGCGCATCTACAACAAGGAAAAGTGCAGTTTGTTATCTCCACTCTTGAAGTCTGATGACTTTGATTAATTTAGTATCTTGTTTGTTTGATGTGAGGAATTCCTTTGAAGACTTTGAAACTCTAGAGGAAATTCCAAGTTATTTTCCAACAAAATTCTCGAGCATTGTATGTTGGGTTTGTTGGAATTTAGGTGGGATGATTAAGTTTGTTGAAAATGCACACATCTACCTCAGATTTGTTTATGGTTCTTTATTCCAATTGATTTATTCAAGGATACAAAACAATGTACAATTGCTTTATTTATCTTTAAATAAATTATTTAAGTGATATGTGCCAAATCTTTGTCAAGTTACAATCATAATCTGGATCTTTTGGGATCAAACTGCAATTTGTAAGATTTAATTTCTGCGTCCCTGGGCCACAACAAGCCAGATATCTTTGATTTTTCCAGGCTGCTCAAAAGTTGAAGCACTTAGTTTTATGCTTCAGTTAGACATGCATCCTCATTTTCTGCTAGCTTTTACAAGTCAACTTCATCATGGAAAATGCTGGGCTGGCATCTTGTATATTTTTCAAACATTTACTTATTGTAGACCTACAATGCACCAAATGAAAGAACTTTGTGCATTCCAGATGATCCTCATGAGCCTTGAATTTTGTTTGTGACACATGTAATTTCTTCATCATATTTTGTTACATATGGAGTTGACAGCAATTGTTGGATGATTTTCTTTACATCTTGTCCTAAGGATGCTTTTGTCATGTTATCATCTTCTGTTGGCATATTGGTGAGAATAAGGATAGGCTTTCCAAGTCAAAAGAAATGGTGCAAGTTGGAATTTGACTAGTAAAAGTCTCAAATTTCTACGACCCTGGAAGGTGACCTCATCATGTTTGTACGAGGCTTGAGAGCAAATGCATCATAAATTTCTGTTGCTAGATTTGTAGTTGATGAAATTGAGCTATAGATATTTAAAATCTCTTCTCCTTTCCCAGTAATTTTTAGAGTTAATTTCACAATTTAATGTCAAAAATTTAGCTTTGCCTATAGTGAAACCCAGTTGCGGAAGATGTAGGAATATCTCCTCCCCTTTCCCTGTCTTTCTAGTGTTTATTTCACTTTGAACGTCACATTTAACTTTTCCCTATAGTGAAACTTAGTTTCTTATTCAAGTTTCAAGGTTTCAACTGGGAAAGTTGGAGAAGAAAATGGTATCTGGAATTAGCTCCCAAAGCTGCTGATCTATCTCAAAGTGGGATAACAGCTGTCTGGTTCCCACCTCCAACACAATCTGTTGCTCCTCAAGGTATGTCTCAATCTTCTCTGTCTTCAATTGTCTCTGCTTTGAAGTTTTTGTACATTGTTTTCCTAAACTAGGTTCTGATTAACATGCAGGTTATATGCCTTCTGACCTCTACAACTTGAACTCAGCTTACGGTTCTGAGGAAGAACTGAAGCATTGTATAGAAGAATTGCATTCCCAAGAACTTTTGGTATCCTTTGATTCTAAACTTTAGAGGATAAGTCCTAGGCATTTGAATTGCAAACATAAACAATTTTCAGCAGCAGTTCCTAATACAGCAGTTTTAACATGTATTCTTATACAGTAAATACAATGGATTACTTGGCACTTCCAAAGGTGTCTTTCCATTGGGAAGAGAGAAAAATCAAGTGAATGTGCGTGGGTAAATATGCTAGTCATTGATTAACTTAATAAAATTTGGTGATTGTATAGTTGAATAGTTCCTGTTGGATCCTCCTGTTGTGCTAGAAAAGTTGTGGATTTGATGTTGTCACTTTCTATTTGGGTTTAGTCACTAGTAAGGAGATCTATTTGTGTAATAAATGAACCTTTCTTTAATCAGAAGGAATTTGATTGTTTGCTTTGATTCTTACTGTTCATTTCTGTGAGAAAGTTAACATTGCCATCTTGTACAACACATCTATATGTTTCTCAAAAGAAATTGCCTTTATGCAGTTTTACCTGAATAACAGCTTAACCTTTTATGTTAATTGACCAAGCTGATGTTCCCCCCATAATTTCTCATTGTTATGTTGTCTATTACTGAATCTAAAGAACATGGAGTATGCAATACCTCTTTTCTTATTGAACAAAAATATAGGCGATGCATGTTTCTTTAGAATCATATATGGCATCTTTGGATTGACAAATTATGTTGTCTCTTTTTATAGGCCTTGGGAGATGTTGTACTAAATCATCGATGTGCACAGAAACAGGTGTGATTCTTTTTGCTACTGCTAGGAGTTTGAAATATCTGTTTTTGTCTATTGATATTTATTGTTATAATATTTTATCAGTGTTAAAAGGTCCATGTGCCCTGCACAATGCATGCTCCTTGATTATTGAATTCTTGGCTTAATAATTTGCTTGCTAAACATGTACTGAGCTAATGTTTTTGTGACTGGCCAGAGAAAAGTAAACATGTCCACTTGATTCTATTTCACCAAGCAAGCTATTTTTTGAATTTTTAGTCTTTAATTCTGTGGTCTAGTGCTCATCAGTTGCTCAGCTCAAGTTGGAACCAAATGTACTGGCAGTAATGGGATTGAATTGCTTCTGGGATGTCCTTTTTCTTCTTTTCTTCCGGTAGCACTGCTGCTACTATTGATGTGTTGTAATAACACATATATTAGCTCTGTTCCTTTCTTGCTTTTGTTTGCTCAAGAGCAATACTAGATAGAAGCATGCTTTTCTCTCCTCTTGTGTGCTCTCAGGCCATAAGAGTGCATTTTAAATGTTAAATATTCCCCAAGTCTTAATATAATAACAGTAACGATTTAGAGTGTGTTAACTTTCATTTTTCTTCTGCATATAAGGATATGTTGCATATTCGTAGATGATTTCAATCTCCTTGGAAAATGTGTTTTCAATGACATAAATTGAGTGAACACCTTAGAAAATGAGTTGACTCTTCCTCAGGGTTTATATATTGCTGTGTCAAAATCTTCACCATTAAGCTAAAGCTACAAATGTATGACAACAGCTTAAATCTCTTTTTTCTTTCTAGAAAATTCTTTTCACAGTCTTATCCTTCACTAGTGAAATTCCTATTTCCTTAGTTTCAAACTGAACTTGTTCTTATTCTCTTTCTTCATTTAATAATTTCTGGTTATCAGTGGATTTGTTGGATGAATTTTCTACCTCTTATGTGCAAGGTCTTCCAAAGTGCAGGACTGTTGTGGAGCTCACAAAAATTTTATTGCCGCGTCTCTTGATAAATTGATGTTCTCTTTCATTTCAGAGTCCAAATGGTGTTTGGAACGTCTATGGTGGAAAACTCGCATGGGGCCCTGAAGCAATTGTCTGCGACGATCCAAATTTTCAGGGCCGTGGAAATCCTTCAAGTGGTATGTAAACTGTAGGAATAATTTATTATTGGATCACAAAGAGATGCCCCAGGCTTTTGACTCCTTGCAGGATCTCTTTCAAAGTTCAACGTATTAGTAACAGGGTTGAGATGTATTTCACAACCCATGGTCCTCATCAGAATTTCTTAAATATCTCCTGATTTGATCTGCTTTAAGATTAAACTTGATGTGTATTCTGAACCTTTTAGGGCATATTTTTTACTAACATTTTAGGGCATAATGTTGTAAGCATTGGACTCCGCATTCCGTTGTGTAAGCTAAACCAGCCCTGCAAGTGGAGGATTTGATTGACAAATTCTTATTGAGGTTCTTTCTCTTTCTGATTAGACATCTGTTCATATCCTGTGCAGGGGACATCTTCCACGCAGCTCCAAACGTTGACCACTCCCAGGAATTTGTCAGGAGAGATATAAAGGAGTGGCTAAACTGGCTTCGAAGTGATTTTGGGTTTGATGGTTGGCGCCTTGACTTTGTCAGGTACTGGAAACCCTTAAAAAGTAATTTGGCGTTAACTCTCTTTTTTCTGGTATTATTTTGGCATCATGATAGCGCCATTTGCTTGCAGGGGCTTCTCTGGTACATATGTCAAAGAATATGTTGAAGCCTCAAATCCTGCTTTTGCCATAGGAGAATACTGGGACAGTTTAGCTTATGAACACGGTAACTTGTGTTATAATCAAGGTGATCTTCGGAAACCCATAGCTCAAGTCTTTAGTTTTAATCTTCTAACCCCCCCTTGTGATTGATAAGTAAACAACAAAAATCATTTTGTTGGTTAATAATACCTGCTAAAAACGTAGACGCTCATCGGCAAAGGATTGTCAACTGGATCAATGCAACAGGCGGCACTTCCTCGGCATTTGACGTCACAACTAAGGTAGTCTTTGGTATTAACTCTCATTTCTAGGATATTTCATAATCATGAAATCTTTAATGTGTGTTCCATGTTTGATCAAAAAATGTTCCAACATCATTTAATTTTATTTTCACAGCGTGGTAAATTTGCAATTCTTTTCTGATTTATGATATGATCAACCTTTAAGCTTTCCCCTGCTTAAAAAATTTCAAATTCTACCTCCCAACTAGTATTGTTATAGTGAATCTCTTTCATTATTCCACAATGATGGTCCTCGCATTTTATACAGGGAATACTTCACTCTGCTTTACTCAACCAGTACTGGAGATTAATAGATCCACAGGGGAAACCTACAGGAGTGATGGGATGGTGGCCATCCCGTGCAGTTACATTCTTAGAGAACCATGATACAGGATCAACTCAGGTTTCCCCTTCTCTGTCTTTCTCTTGTGAATACAGAGGGACAATTCTTCTTATGGAAATGTAATTTTGCATGGTTGTCTATTCTCATTCCCACAAGGGTATAGCGTTGTGTGTCGATTTAAGATAGGTGATACTCTTTTTCATTTCATAATGGCTCTTAGATTTGGTGATCAGCAGTCATGGGCAGTTCTAGTACATATAGTTGGCCACCTTTTTGGTCTAGTTTCTCCATTTATGGGCCCATAATGAGTTTGTTTGAATTTATATCTTCATGCCTATCATATATAAATAAATTGTTAATCAAGGTTGAGGAGGACAACTGAAAATTTGCTTCTCTTTGTTGTTTCAGGGTCATTGGCCATTTCCTCGTGATAAGCTGAATCAAGGCTACGCATACATTTTAACTCATCCAGGAACGGTTAGTTTAGATGCTGAAATTGCTGGCTTATGGCAGTAAATAAATATTGACTTTCATTTGTGTGGATTTTTATATCAGAGCATAGTTTTCTGCAGTTAACATCTGGATTATACAAATTCATCATTTCCTTCTACTTTAGTAATGAAAGCAATCTTTTCACACTCAAGAAAACTTCCAGTTATTAACATGAGTTCCTAGAAGGAGACTAAAAAATGATAATTGGCTGGCATGTAATAGTTCCATTTTTGTCTTAAAGCTAGCTTTTTGAAATGGTGTTACTTTTCCATTGAATTTGGCCCTTTTGAGATATTCGAATTTGTGGATATGTACGGAAAGTACATGGTCATTTCTGCCTCCTAACCAAATTTATTTTGGGTTCATTTCCAGCCTGTTGTCTTCTATGACCATTTTTATGATTTTGGTCTTCATGATATCATTACTGAGTTGATTGAGGCTCGAAGAAGAGCTGGAATCCATTGCCGCAGCTCCGTCAGGATATATCATGCCAATAATGAAGGCTACGTTGCACATGTTGGTGATACTCTAACAGTGAAGCTTGGTCATTTTGATTGGAACCCTTCAAAGGAAAATAACCTGGATGGTAGCTGGCAAAAGTTTGTCGATAAAGGATCAGATTACCAACTGTGGTTAAGACAGTAGCCGGATTCAATCAGTAAGGTGACCATTTTTCTTGCTGCACTTTTATATCTGCCTGACGTATTTAATTTTGAAAAGAGGAAATTGGAAAGCTTTCCTCTCCAGAATTATGTACATCAGCATAGAGAAAAGTGGATGTCTGAACAATAAGCTGATGTGTAAAAGTTCACATAAATCAGCATAAGCCTTTGTTTGATACGTTATATATTTCCGCATTGTAAGAGTTTCACTTGATTGGTGTTCCACTCGAGGCAACCTTCACACCTTTTTCTGATCATTATGTTTGTTAGAGAACAATCTTAATGAGTTTAAAAAGCTTTATGTTCACTGCTAGAAACTAAGTGAAGGTTGTTTTAGTCAAGTTCAGATCTTTGGTTTGAAACATAACTCATTTGGAAATCTAGACATTAATGCAGCTAGAATTTACTACTACATGAAAGTAAAAATATGGCAGTGGAGTAAAGCATTACTTACCTTGTCCTGTTTCATTTCGCTTATTGCTTGGGTAACTGAAGAAAACTAAAAGCATTGAAAGGGAAACTTAAACAACTCCTTATGAGTTGTATGTGTCTGTGCTTTAATTTCAATTACATAACCTTATGAGTGAAATTGGACAATTGTATGTGTTTATTGTCCCGTAGGAAAATGGTTTGGTTTTCTATTGGCAACTGAGAATTCAACTTCTGAGTCAATGCTGTTCTTCACGTGCCCTTCCTTTTATCTTATATTATTTTGGTTATCATAACATATGACGTTGTCTTGGTATTCATAAAATTGGTTATACTCTTTTGTGACGGTGTCTTGGTATTCATAAAATTGGTTATACTCAAAAGAGTATTGAGTTAGTACTTACAAGCCCCCTAGGGATGATCGAGTTGGTAGAGTAGGAGACATGAGGTTAAAAGGTTTTGTATTCAAATCTCCCTACCTACACTCTCTCGATTAAGCCTGTCGTATAGGATTTACATAGTATGGAGTATTTGGTTAATGTGATTCGCAAGTTATTATGTTAATCCGAAGGTTTACTCGGTGCGCATAAAAAAATAACGACTATGGGTTCCTTCGTTACTAAATATATATACTGCTAAATTCTTAATTTATTACAAAAAAATTTTTCCATCCGTGAAAGGGGAGAGAAAAAATGGAGAGTGTTGGATATAGGCCACCTCGCCATTGGGAATGGCGGGGTTGGGCCACCCTGCCATTGGGAATGGAGTGGCGGGAGTGGCGGGGTCACCCCGCCATTCCCAATGGCGGGATGGTACCGTGGTGGGGCCACCCCCCC
>JAOSBN010000008.1:14758854-14775452 GCA_027563595.1 Erythroxylum suave | reverse complement strand
AATTATATTAACTAATTCAATTTCATAGGAAAAGTAAAAATAATACTCAACAATTTAATTATATATTTTTTGTCAATAATTAAATATATATTATCAAAAAAATAATATTCATGTTATATTTTTTTGTCAATTTTTTTTAAATTTTTAAGAAAATTAATTTTTTTTTAGGATTATAAATGTAAGTAATTTAGAGGATATAGGGGAGGAGCTGAGAATGCCTAGGGAGGAGCTAGAAGTGGCGGGGCCACCCCGCCATTGAGAATGACAGGGTGGTCCCACCACGGTACCACCCCGCCACTCCCACCCCGCCATTCCCAATAGTGGGGTGACTTATATTCAACACTCCTCATTTTTTCTCTCCCCTTTTACGGATGGAAATTTTTTTTTTAATAAATTAAGAATTTAGCCTATATATATATATATACACACACACACAGCTCGTTTAGAACTCAATATTAAATTGGATTCAATTCATTAATTTTATGTAATTGAATTCAATTCATATGTTTGGAATGTTAAAAAAGAGATGACTTGAATTTAATCACGTAATTGAATATCTTTTTCCTTATGAATTCAATTCACATTTTAAATGGTTCGATTTGGTGTGTGAATTGAAGAGTCAATTCTTTTCAAAACATTAAAAAAATTCTTTCTAAATATGCACATCATAAATATACAAATTGCTACAAAACATACACACATTAATTACATACTATTTTTAGTTAAGGATAAAAAAAGTCGTATGAAATAATTGAATTCTTTATTGTATTCCAATCATTGTAATTGAATTCAAATATAATATTTATAGATTTATTCCAAACAATACTAATCGAATTTAATTCAATTTCATAAATATAATTTAATTTAATTCATCAATAAATCTAATTCAAAAATTTCCAAACAATTAAAAAAACCTGGTCACATCATGCATTGTCTTGGATAAGAAACGACCATTGGGCTTCATATGAAATTGGAACCTAAAGCCTAGTCCAAAATCCAAACCAACGATAAGGCTGCAACTATGATTTGCTTTTCCTTTTTTAAATTCAAAATCTGACTCCTCCATTAAAAAAAATTAATTGTCAAAAAAAGAAAAGAACTTGAAATCTTGAGTATTGAATTAAAACAAAAAACAAAAAGCTCCCAACCGAAACCAAAAGTGACATCGGAAAGAAGTAAAAAGGTAGACTCCTCATAGCACCACGCGTGGCCAAAAAGCGCGTGGAATCCGCATTTCCTCTTTACCCACTTTTTCCTCAGTTCACACCGTTATCCACCAATTCAATAGTACATCCAATCGTCCACCCCAAATCGTAACTGTTGATCATCTAGGTATCTTTATCGGACGTCATAGAAGCAGCCATTCACGTACGAGTAAAATACACTCTAAAATTATCACTTACAGAGCCTAGGTTCTAACCTCAGCTTCGGGTCCGAACCTGGAGTGGAGCAGAGCAGTTCCATTTTCTCTTCTCTAGCTGTTTTCAATAAGTTATATATTTTGGAGTTGACATTATTTACGATTTTTGGACAAAAACACTGTTACAGTTTCGATCCCTATATCCTCGACTCTGGTCCGAATTCCCATTGTCTTTAGAGTTAGAAAATTGGAGAGAGAAAGGGTTTTCAGCTTTTAGACACACACAGAGCTTTAAAGAGATGCAGTTATAGTGTGGTATTTTCTGCAGTAAAAGGAAGGGAGTGAAATTGAGAGCTTGGAAGTCAAGAGTCAAGACCCACCCAGGAAATCTGCTTGCAGTTTTTATTTTTTTCTTGCTTTTTTTCCTTTTTGGTGTCCTGAATTTTAATAGAAAATGACTCCATTTGGGGTTCACTTGGTTACACTCTTCCTCAGTTAGAACCCTAAATATTCTGGCTTGCCTAGATCACACTATCACTTTGAGGGCGTGTCCTTGATTCTTTCCTGGTGCACTCGGCTTTTGGTAATGAATCTTTTGTCTCCCATGGCCTTTTCTTGCTTCTGTTTCTGTTCTAGCTGGAATGAGTCCTTTTTTCTTATGTTGATTTTGTGCACTCTGCTGTGAGTTTTAGGGGAATTGAGTCGTAAATTGTTGCTCAAGGTTTGTTGTTTATGGTATTTGGTGGTTTTTTCTCCATGGCTGTCGTGCTTTTCATTTCCTTTCCTTTTTGTTTGGGGCTTTTTCTGCGAGGGGTTTTCGTTTTGTATCTTTTTATTCTTATCTAGATCTTAAATATTATTGCTTAATATATTTAGGTTAACTTTATATCTTAGTTGTTGTAATTTCCGTAACTTGGAGGGAATAAATGCTTCTTAGTTCTACCTTTTCTTTTCCACTCTTGTTCCGCTTTCGAGTAACCTTTCTTAATAGTTTGGTTTTCGTTACTTTCAGGTATTAAAGTTATAAAATATCCTGAAACTTGCTTAGTTTATATATGGACAAGCAAGTGAGGTGGCTAAGACGTTTTAGTTCTGGTCTACTGGTTTTGAAGAAGATCCACAGCTGAGATTTCATATTTTATAGGCAGCTACTAATTTCTTACGATGCCAAAGAGGGAATTATGGCTGTAATATTAGTTAGGATCACGACTTTTTGATGCAAGAGTGGTAGGGTCCACCTTTGGTGCTGGCATTCAAGTTCTTTCCAGTAATGTGGTTTATTTTGTATCGTTTTTTATTTCAATGTAGCGAGTGTTCTTAGTTTACCTTTTTTTTTTTAGTATCCACGGTTCTTTTCATTTTCAAAGAGATTTAAAGCATAAAACTTTTGTGGTCTAGTGTCATGCTTTCCCATTTTATTTGGCGATTCTGGTTTGTTAAAAATGTAAGCTTCTTTTATTTTTCCACTACAGATTACTACATAAGACCTTTTGAATGAAGCTCATTTACGTAAACTGATTTTCTGCAGGTGATGGTGATTTGAGGAGTTCAGTCATAGTGCAGTCATAGAAGTTTTGGTTTTGTTTGGGGTTATTTGGTTTAAGGATCTTACATATGGATGATAGACACACTTTCTTCTTGAACAATTAACTGGAAAAAGATTGGTTTGCTGATATTTAATGCCTGCTAACGAAGCTGAAGACAGTATCAGCAGTCTGCATGAGCTAGGAATCTTTTCCCAGGGACATTATCCATCTCAAGCTCTTCGCAATAAACCAACTCTTCATCACAGTCAGTGGGTTGAAAAATCAACAAGGATTGCGACATCACTGAATTTCAACCCGAGAAATTACATCTTGCCAGAATTGGGTACACTCTTGGCTTATTTTGATAACTTAATTGCTTACACTGTTTTATGGTCTTTGTATGATTGGCTTTCCTCTTATCTCAAAATTAGAAAAATTGGAATTGCATAATTTTATGGCAGTTTGATTCTATTATTTAATTCTCTCCCAAACTAATGGGATAACTACTTTGATATTTATAGATTGCGTGGCAAGATGCGGTGGTAAGTCAAGTGCTGCACTGTATCATGAGAGTATTCAATTAAATCCACAACACGAATATTCCAGGATCCCTGCCATAAACACTCCATTGAATTCAAATGACTTGCTGGTTGGAGGCCAGAATTCCCTTTCAAAGTGGAGCCAGCCAGGAGTATTTGGTGATATTACCTGCTATGATCAACAAGTTTTGACTTCAAGAAGCTTATCTGGCTTTAAATTTCAACAGGAATATGAGTGTGCTGACAGTCCCACCTTAACAGCAAATTCGGAAAGATCAGAGATTACTGAAGCCTCGAGTGATCTTCACTTCTACAGAGGACAGCAGCAACTTCTGAGGGACCAACAGAAGGCTGCTCCAGTGGTTCACCCAATGCAGCAGTCTGGTTATAAAGATATGCAATTGTTGCAGCAGCACATGATGTTCAAACAACTTCAAGAATTCCAGAGACAGCAACAACTTGAGAAGTTAGGTGATGTGAAGCAACACAATTCCTTGAACCAGGTTTGCGCTATAGGCAAGCAAGGTGGTGGAGGTCACTTTTCGCCCCTCATCAATGGAAAACCTGTTCCTGATGCATCACAAATGCTTCAGAACCGGACGCAGCAAGGAGCACGTCCTCTTGCAGCAGGAATGCCTAATAAAATTATGTTTCCTCAGGAGCAATTTCTGGCGCATCGGTCCATGGGTATGGCTTCTCAGCAGCTTGATTTGTATGGCATGCCCATTGCCAACACAACAGATAGCATAGGCCAGCATACCCCTCTCCTGGGAATGTCACATAATTCTGTCAGTTTGGCAGGCTGTCAAGTCCCAAAATCTGCAATTCATTCTTCAATTGCTAATTCCTTTGTAGGAGATCCTTCTTCTGTTCCCATAGACCTAGTAGGCTTATCACAAGGATCATTGATGGCAAAGCAGGGATTTCAGGATAAAGACTCTGGGCAAATTCCAGTTCAGAGTCTAAATGGTGGAGTTTTCCCTGGAAACCTCCAAGAAGGTAATTCTCAACAAGCAAATGCCTCCCCTGAAGAAATTGATGCGAGACACGAACAAACCAGTTGGCCTGCTATCCAGAAAACAGCAAAACAACTTGGTCCTTCTCAGGGTTTGGTTCCCCTGGACCCTATGGAAGCAAAGATTTTATACAATATGGATGGCAACATCTGGGATGCTTTTGGAAGTCACCATGATATGAGTGTTGGAGGCTTTGGCAATGTTCTGGAACCCGCAGACTCATCAAATGCTTTCCCTTCTGTTCAGAGTGGAAGCTGGAGTGCTCTAATGCAGTCTGCTGTGGCAGAAGCTTCTAGTAGTGATACTGGCATTCAGGAGGAATGGAGTGGCCTTACTTTCCAAAACACAGATCATTCAGCTGATAATCAGATCTCAACCTTTGTGGATAGTGAGAAGCATCAGACAGGCTGGGTTGTTGACAATTTGCAGAGTTGCTCCTTTAGTTCGAAACCTGCTCCATTGATTAATGATTCCAATATGAGCTCCATCCCTGGTTTTCGACAACCTAATATCCAGTTGTCAATTGAAAACAGAGAAGATGTATCCCTTGGTGGATCACATTTATCAATGGTGAATTACAACAATCATCATAAGCCATCAGTCGACGAAGTGCAAAAGGTTCAATTGTTTATGAGTTCTGAAAATGTGTGGGGTGGGCAGATATTCGGACACAACCGTAGTGGTGAGCAGCTGCAGAGAGTAGCCTTAACTGATTTTTCCACTGACAACAAGGGCCACGAGAGGTTCAGGAAAAGTCAGCAGCAAATTGATAGTGAGCATAATTATCATGGAAGGACCAATGAAACAAATATAAAGCAGCCAAGTAGCTCCCAAAGGGAGAATTCTAGTGACTTCTATATCTCCAAAAGATTGAGCTCCCATCAACAAGGAAGTTCGGCGCAGTTCAAAGTTTTTGACGATGTCACTGGCAGTTCCATGACTATAGACAAGGTGGAGATTTTACTTACCGTCGTCAATTTTGCTTCGTCTAACTGCTACTACTTCTGTCAATAACAAATATTTCAAGGTTTTTTACAGGGTTATATACCTGATTTTCAAGAAAACAAAAGAGCACCAGAGGGAGCACCCACCAATCATAATCAGTATTCAAATATCTTTCAGGAATCAACTCTCCCCGATGGCTCAAATGTCACTCCACAGACAGGGTACCTAGTTTTAAGACTGTTATGCAAATGTCCAGTTGGTTTTGCAGACTGTTAATGCTAAATGCCTCATGCTGATTCTAAAGTTTTCTTTTCATGTTTTACAGCTTCAATTTCCAAGTTGTCAGTGTTTGAGTCTAGAACATTAGCTTTTTAGATTTAGTACTTCCATTTCGGATTGATCTCAAGTAATCTTTAAATGAAATGGTGTGGCAGTGAACACATTCTTGAGCTTCTTCAAAAAGTTGATCAATCAAGGGATGATGGCTCTATGCAACCATTTGGATCTATGGTATCTAATGCATTGCCCAAGATGCCTGGAGGGGATTGCTGTGATACATCTGTTGCTCAACTTTACCCTCAATCTTCTGCTTCCCAAGGCTTTGGTTTGAGGTTGGGTCCTCCATCTCAAAGACTGCCCAACTCAAACAATTTTATTTCTCCCCAGGCTTTGTTACCGAATGTTGGCAATTTAAATTATAGTCCAATTAATCCCGAATCATTGGAGAAAAATCAGACATATTTAGGCCCTTCATCTTCTATCCAATCTTTGTCTTCTTCGCATGAACTGTCTCGAAGAATGATTGTGGGTAATAGATCCCCTACCTCTTTACAAACGGGCTTCTCTTCAAATTTAAATGTGCAAGGAAATTCCCTGACTTCCATGACATTGGATTCGCTTCAGACAAGAAATCAGTTTCAAACACAGTCCATATCTGAAGTACCGGAAAAGTCTCAGTCCTGGCAGGTGAAGTTATCTAGTTCTGTTGGTAAATATTCAGCTTTAACCCAATCCTCCACTCATTATGCACCTGAACAGATTCCAACCAAGCCTTTTGGAGAAAGGTTTCCAGTTTTGGAGGCTTCACCTATGCCTCAACTGAATGCAATGTCAGGCTCGTCTCAACAGAGTGAAATTTTAACAAAGCCTCATAATGTATGGAGAAATGTTCCAAGTCAGCGACAACCATCTGGTGCACTAACTGTCAAGTTTCCTTCTCTATCTTCGTCTCTGGATCTGTCAAATAATTCTTTGACAAGCTCTTCTGAGGCTCATCGTGTGTTGAATGACCAAGAATGTGTAAGAAGTGGACATAAATCATTAGAATTTGGTGGATCTTCTAATTTTCGAAGCTTCGGATTTGGTCCTGGCAAAGAAATGTTACAGCAGCGAACAACACCAGATATATTTGACAATTCTGAGTCAGGTGGTATATCTCAAGATCAAGACCATGTTTCAGATGCAATTGTTCACACCTCAGCCTCGTTGATGTTCCATTCCCAATCCCAAGAACTTGATAGGGTAAGTCATAATAACAAATGTGCTTCAACTTTCATGATAAAATATCTTGATGGCTTCCTTCTGTTACCCGATCACATTTATAGTTATGCCTTTGTTAACCAAGTGTAGGCAACAAATAGTGTTACAGAAGTTCCGCATGCGACTGGGAATCAGTTGGATAACAATGGTTCAAGTTCCAGACAAACTTTGGATAGTGGACTAAATGCAGCATTACAGCCTAATCAATCTGGAGTCATGGATACCAGAATCCTAAGCTTCTTAGAAGTAAAAGATAGTCAAATTGCAAAGGCTTCTTCTAAGTCAGCTCTTTTGGTGGGACGTTGTCAGGACATGGTGACATTTGGCCACAGTGACTCACAGACTCAATCTAATAGCAAAGGTCTGCAGTCTAACCACACAAATTATAGCCAGGTTAATTCGAGGGTGGCCCCATCTTGGTCTAAACAATATGAATCTCTTCAGAATGGACAAATGGTCCCAATGTTTGATTCTGGACTAGCAAAAACAGCTGCTTCACCCTTCTCTCTTGGAAAACCATCTCAGGATTTGCATATTCAGACTTCTGCTGAACAACTTTCTGCTGCTGATGCTGATCAAGGTGGGAGGGTTTGGCCAAATGCAAATACCGACTCAATTGCAAATCATCAACCTGCAGTGCCTTATATATTACCTGCAGAAACAAGGGAACAGGTACCTGTAATTAGGCCAAAAAAGCGGAAAACTATTTCCATTGAACCTCTACCATGGCACAAAGAAGTTACTCGAGATTCCAAAAGGGTTAGAAATATCAGGTATCTATATTATTAATGCCTTGTTTCTTTTTACTGTCATCACGCCCTCATTTGTTTTCTGTTTCACTTTTATCTAGAAGGAGAATAACGGTTTTCTGTTATTATTAATGTACTGGGTTTTTTCTTTTTTCCTTTTAACGGAACAATCCCTATTCGACAAAAGCTAACTTAAAGTTCTGCTAGC
Organism: Erythroxylum suave; assembly: GCA_027563595.1. NCBI lineage: Eukaryota > Viridiplantae > Streptophyta > Magnoliopsida > Malpighiales > Erythroxylaceae > Erythroxylum > Erythroxylum suave. The sequence goes on along the minus strand of JAOSBN010000008.1, from coordinate 14,767,570 downwards.
TGGAAATTTTAATCTAGCTTTAGTTGGATGGCATTTTGTGTTGTTCCCTTTTTTTTGGCCATTTAAATGATGCATTACTTTTTCTTTTGCAGCACCTCTGAAGAAGAGTGGGCACAAGCAACAAATCGACTGATTGAGAAGGTGAACTATGTTAATGGTTTCAAAGTTTGTTTTCTTAGATACATTAAAATTGGGTTCTTATTTCCTTATCTGTTACAGTTAGAAGATGAATTGATTGAAGAAGTGCAACCAGTAGTTCGAGTAAAGAGAAGGCTAGTGTTGACAACACAGCTAATGCAACAACTGTTTTGTCCTGCACCAGCATCGTTTCTCTCTGCCGACGCAGCCTCAAATTATGATCCCATATCATACTTGGTCTCCAGATTATCACTGGGTGACGCATGTAGCATCGCTTGCAGCAAAACAGGTGATTTGTTTGAGGCAGTGGATTACAGCAACATGTGAGTGTCACTCTTCATAAGCACTTATTGTTTTTGCAAATCATTACGGAATACTCCCTCGATTGCTTATTGAACTTCTTTTCCTTCAAAGCTTACCATTGCCTACAAATTTTACTCAGTTATGCAGAAATGCTGAAAGTTTCCGAGAGAAGTGATCAACAATTCATGGAGGTTCTGGACAACTTCTTTGGTAAGGCAAAGAAGCTGGAAAAAGACTTCCAAAGGTGTGGGATAAGTATTGCACTATTACTACTCTTGAATCTTTTAATCATCACAAGATGAATTACTCGTGGCTCCTTAACTGATAATGTTTTATGAATGCTATCCTTTCAAAAATGTAGATTGGACAAGGCATCTGTTGTAGACATCAGGTTGGAACTCAAGGAATTAGAAAAATTTTCTGTGATCAACCGGTTTGCCAAGTTTCATGTCCGGGGACACATGGATGCATCGGGCATTCTTAGACCAATTCCTCAGAGATATTTTGCAGCACTACCAAGCCCTAAGAATCTACCTGATGAGGCACAATGTCTTTCACTATGATTATGAACTATGTATGTCCAACTGAATCCTATGTAGATCAAGATCCTGCATTCCAGGGAATACTGCACGTCCCTGCCTGTGGCGCCCTTTACTATATTACAGGCTGGCTGGTGTGCAAGAAAGAAGTGATGTGAAATGGAATGCAGCATTGGGCAACACCAAGTAACATAAGGGTTCTTTTAGGTTTTCAATTGAGGCCTGTCGTTGTCATTTTTGAGAAAGTATATATTTTTCCCATGTATATTTTAATGGATTTCCAAGCGACAAGAAGTATCCAAACTAACTTATAGGAAAAGAGGATCAGTAGTTTGAATGTCATCTGGTTCTTGTGACATTAAAGTAGGCAAATCTAGTGTAATCTATGGAGCATCTTTATATTTTCCCCCCTGTTTTTGTATCTACTATATTATTCTTACCCTTTTCGGGGCTTCCAGTTCTTAGCATGGGAAGCATGCAACTTTGAGTTGTTGAAGACCAAGCACTTCAGGACAATGAAACACTTTGGATAATACATTTGTTTCAGGTTCTGGGGTAAACAGGAGCATGCACAATTGTAGACTTTACCCTGGTTTAATTGGCTTTTAAAGAATAATAATAAACAAAAGCTTCTCTACGACTTGAGATTCCTTAAAAAATAGGTAACTAGGTGCTGGACACAGGAAGAGAGCACAGAAGCTTCTGTTATAATTTCATTGAAAAGTAAGTATTGGATGTTGATTCTGTTGACCCTCATTGTCATGACAGATAAAGATTGCCTTTCTTTTCATATGAATATAATTTGAGTAAAGGACAAGGAAAAGCTTTTATGACTAAGAAAGCATATTGTTTTGTGAATTCCCTGGTGGTACTTTCTTCACTGAAACCGGCAATGACACGTCAGTGGTTTATGATAGGATCATCAATAAGTTCCTTGTATCCACGTTGTCAGTATCAATATCTGATCCCCATGCATTGGGTAGGGGACAGGGGCATCCTTTTCCACTGGATCAAATAAATAATAAGAAACAAAACAAGTCAATACCAGCATCACTGCCAAGTGACAATCATTCCAATTGGTTTGTTCGTCAGTACTCTTTTGCTGTGCTGACAAGATTTGGTGGGTTCGTGATTTCCAACATACGAACATTCCGTTAAAACTAAATCGGATTCAGAATGTCTCGATCTGATCTCATCAACTCTGAGATGGGACCCAGAAGTCACCACATGTCACTGCCATTGCCACTGCCAGCCCCAATCAAACGTCATTGTTTCTAGTTCTAAGATCCTGCTGCGGATGTAAACTTTGCGTGGTCCTGTCCTGTACCTGACCAGTACTTGAGTCCGAATATAAGTTTGTTTGTCCCTCAGGGCTTTCATAAGCGCGTGTCATCAAATCCTAAGGCCCATGAAGGGTAGCCATGTTCCCACGAGATTTGATGCTACAGAATTCTGAACAGGAAAGCAACACACAAAAAGCCACCAAACCCTGAAAATTAAATGGCGTATTGATTTAATTATTTATGCTATAAATTCTCATGTACTATGAGCTGCTAGTCCGGTGGTCAGGTCATGACAAACCAAAGTCGGTTGTTTCATAAATAGGATAGTCACAAAGAACTAAAGAGATCTCAAAAGTATATATACCATCACATTATGTAATTTTAGAATGTTCGGTCCTTTTGATAATTAGATTACAAGAAAGAAATATTTCCATAAAACTATTTTATAAATTCATTTATTTTGGCAGTCGAGTGCTATTATTACAATTTCTAGCCCATCGCTATCCTTAGTACCGTATTGCGTCAGTTCCTAATCAGTTGATATCTTTAGTTGCGTTTTCTTAAGCTTTCCTATAAGTCTTCTTTCATCAGCAAATCCCATTACAAGAGTCCTCTTCAATTATCCAATCATCAACTGTTCTTAATTCATATCGTAACCAAAAACTCTTCTTAGCCTTTGAAAAGAAAAGAAGTTATATATGGATATAAATCTTCAGTTTGCGTGATTATACTGACAAAAATTGAACGTTCACACGTTAGTACTTGCAAGTCGGTAAGCTGTACCACAACTCACTTCTTTTGATTAAATAAGAGCTATAGGACCGGAACTCACCTGGAAAACAATAGCAGGATGTTATATTCAGTATATTTATGTGAGGAATCATTATCCAGGTGCACAAAAATATATTTTCACAAACATTTAACAAAATGTTTATCCAATCTGTGACTTTTTGGTCGCAAAGAAGTAACATTATCAATCTTTCCAAGGCTAACCCCTTATTATTCTAATTTGTTCACTTGATCATTTTGATATACATATTTATCCTTTAACTAGCTATATATATATATATCAACTGCAAGCGGATTCAAGTCATTAGAGATATTGTGGTTAAAAGATAAGAGGCTTGGCGTGGAACGAAAATTGATGGATTGCAAAATAGAGGACTTAACTTTCTTTTATGTATCGAGAAAAGAATTAAAAAATTGCAACATAATTTACTAGTCTGAAAATAATATATATATTTTAAGAATTCAGGCTTTCAAACAACATCATCTTGCTGTTTTATTCGTCAAGTTGCGTATTTAATTTTCTTTCAATCATATGCAGTCCACAATATTCATGTTGCATAAGTTCAATAGTATTATTTTACAATATTTAGTGAAATGAAAACCAATGTTTGATTAGTTAATGATATATTTTTTATTAAATTTTTGCAAGTGGCAGGAAGAATGGCAAAATCAATTGGTTTATCAAGCCACGAGGTGCTATTCTATATATAACAAAATTAAAGTTTTGTTATTTAATTGTTAACAAGAATACTTTCTAATTTTGTTATGTATAGATTTGATGGTCTTTAAATGACACACAAAAAAGAGTGGAGGTGAATTGTATGTGTTTCTTTTTCTGGTTTTTTATTTATAAATTAATGAATAATCATGAGAAATTCATATATGATAATCACAAAAAAAATCATCATAATAAATAAAATAGAGCGAGAAAAGAGAGAAAAATCGATTTATAGTAATTCGACTAAATAATCTTTAAGTTCAATCTTTAACTTGATATAATCCTATAGCTTCATTTGAGAATTCACATCTTTTTTAAATGGGTAAAGATTAACACGCCATGCAACATCTTTTTTGTTATGGGTGAAGAAAGTTTTCTACACTATCTTACTTTGCTACTGAATAAAGAATAACTCCTTTTGCAAATTTTGTTAAAGGTCAAGAAGAATCCTAACAAAGTATTCCTAAGCAATATCTCCAATTACAATAATTATAAAACTCAAAAACTGCAATTGCAATAATACATCAATATGTGTTATATGATGTATACATGTACTCTTTAGCCTCTCAAGGCTCTTAACAATTCTTTGATATGTCCAATATTTTTCTCATGACTCACATGTGATTTATTTATACTCAAAATAACTTAAAATAATCATTAGAAATAAAATTAGTTGATGACTTATAACATTAGCATTAGTCAACTATGATGGAATATTGATTGAACAATGTGGACATAAAGTCATTATAGATATTTTCAAAAGAGATTGGTCAACCACAATGTCACATTAGTCAATCAATTTATCCAAAATTTTAATATCTGTCACCTAAATTACCATATTGATCAATCAAACTTCCTAAAATAAGTTTGTCCATGCTTTTCAATTTCTTTCAAATATCAAAACACATTAGTTTGACAAAAACTTGATCTAAAATTCTCTTGAAAGTTTCTCAAAAGTATTTTAAATTATCAAGAATATTTTCTTCACAACTTCCAAATTTTCTCTTGATTATGACAAAGTATAAGCAATATGGCCTAAGAGCAAAATGATCATGCAATGATTAGTTTATATAAAGGATTAAAATGGCTCAATTAAATCATTATGATTCTTTTTTATTCTTGGTTCTTCAACTGCATTGTATATGTGTGCTCCAATTTACTCATTTTGCTCCATTTATTAGTTTTTTAATTATTCAATTAACTTTTTTGCTTCTTTTCCCTTATGATAAAAATTTTCATTCCCACAGTGTTTGATTCTATTGAAATAGATTTATTAGTATCACTAAAATTAAATTCATTGGCATAATATATTTTATCATCATCAAATTGTTAGGTTAAGGTGTCATTTAGTCATCAATCTTATATTTTTTTGTAATGATAAAATGTTTAGTGATATTAGAAAAAAAATGCTATTAAGTAAGCTTCCTTTATGTAAAGCAATATGTAATGCATACACCCTCTTATTCCATGCCTTATAAATGATTAAGTTTTAATATCTCCATTGTTTGTCTATTTTGTCAACATTAAAAAAGGTATATGATATATAACTTTATAAGCATCAAAAGGCACAAATAAATAACTTCTCTCTTTCTATTTTTAGGAACTCTTATCATATAGGCACAAATTTTAAAAAGACCATGTACCAATTTAAATTTCAATAACCCTCTCTTCCCTTTAGGTACATATAACAATACTTCCTTCCCCTAAATATACATTCCAAGTCAATATGCTCAAATTTTATCAATACGAAAGTAGGAGTAAATATCTTCTTTTTATGTACCAACAATGCTTCCTTCCTTTTCTTTTGCACTTTGTTCAACGATTGGTATTTTGATAATAACCTTAGCTTATATGAGAGCTCTTTGTGATTTTTCTTTTGAAATTAATTGTTTAAGATCACATTGTTGTTCCTTATTTGATATCAATAAAAAAGGGATACTAGTTGCTGGTATTCATTTGATGCCACTTGATGTTGACCTATAGTGCAAAGAAATTAATATATTCTAGGCACCTACACATAATTAGGCAACTGAGGATTCATGTTTAAACCTTTTTCAACTTATATATTTTTACACTTTTTAGGTTTACATGAAAAATTATTTCAAAGAAAATTTTCTATAAATATGTCTGTAATCATTAAAAAAGTGATGTCTCACATAATATGAAGTATATGAATTTTTATCATTATAACTTATAAGAATGTGACATATATGTGTTTGTAGGTCTTGATGGATGATGTAGGTGATATAATTCTCTTTTTTAGATATGTGTGAGGTTAGAAGCTCCTTATGTAATGAAAAGGTATTGTATAATAATTAGCAAATAACATGTTTCTTTAATAGAAATGTGACTTATCACTACAACAAAGGATTTCCCAACGATTTTTTTTTGCGACGAAAACATATTCGTCACCAAAAGACACCCTTTTGTGACGTTTTAAAGTGTTCGTCACTAAAACTTACCGTTTAGTGACGAAACCAAAAAGCGTCATACAAGGGAAAACCTTTAGCAACGTTCAAAGAAAATCATCGTGCAATCGAGATCAATGGGTGACGATTTCTAGTATTCATCGTGAAGTAATACAATCACGACGCAATCTAGAAACGTCAACATAACTTGTTAAACATTTGGCTACGATCTTCATAAATAGTCACTAAATGTTATATATTTTGCGACGATATTACCAAACGTCACCAAAAGGCCAATATTTGGTGATGAAAGTCATAATTTGTCGCAAAACCTTATACATGCAGCGATGACTTCTTTTAATCGTTGCTAAATATTAAGCATTTAGTAAAGATATTTTGAAATCATCACAAAATGTTGCACATTCAATAACGAATTTTTGGAAACGTCGCTGAATGTATTGACGATTTCTAGAAATCATCACCAAATGATTGAAATTTTCATAAATTATTAAACTAACATTTTTATAATCTATCATAGTTAAGATATGTTTTATTGGAGATTTGTTTTGAATATTTAGAACGTGTTATTTGAAAAAAAAGTTCTTAACATATTTTTAAGTGTTAAACAGTAGTATTAATTAATCATTAGTATTTATTAACATTGCAAAAATTAGTTATAAAAATTTTTAAAAATTTTATTAATATAATAATATGATATATGGAATAGTACGAACTTTGAATTAGAAGTTACCCAATTCATACACTCATAGAACTATAACAATAACATTCCGCATTCAATAGTCTGTAACTTGACTCCTAAGTAGTAGATATGTTGTTTGACAAATTGTTACAGATACAACAATAAATAAACTTTAAGGTTGAGCTCAGTTGATCGACTTGCCAACTAACAATGATATAATTATTTTTTTGGATTCCAAGTAACATGAGAGTCGGTAAAAGTAAATGAATTCCCGATGTCTGGATTCCCCAGAAGGGTCCTTGCACATTCGAACACACCAATTGAAACAATAACGGTTGTTCCCTCAAGTGTAGGGTTTTTTACACCCTCTTGCAACAGCTTTTCTGCTATAGCTAAATTTTTAGAGGATACAGTGAATAAGTCGCTAGATTTAGTACCTAAACTACAAACAATATATAAGTTAGATATTGTCATATTAGTAAACCATTAAATGAACTTAAATTGGAGTGACATGCACACGTGCATGAGCAGACGAAGTATTCAGAATTGAAGAATTTTCCCAATCAACCGATTTTCCTAATCCTTTACGGAGTGTTATAACATTGCTCCCACCTCCATGGGCATACATGTCACCTTTGAGACTGAAGGAAGCTTAAAACAACATGTAGTATAAACCATCAAATGTGAATATATATAGTAGCTTCATAAAAGGAAATGAGATGTACATAATAAGGAAAGTGACGTTGTTCAGATGATACTAAACACTTTGAAGTAGAAGATCTGCCATAAAAGGCAAACGATGATTAGTATATAAAGTGGAGATTTCTTTTTCAGTGTTGGTTTTCTTAGCAGGGACAATTTTGCCATATTCCTCCCAACGGAATGAGTTAGGGCCATCCAGAACGAGTTTCCATGTCGACATTCCTTCATTAATAATGTTAAGAGGAAAATTCTGTAAAAGTCGATTTAGAGTAAAACGATGATATGTTTAACTCCAATTTTAATGACAACTGAAACTAGTCCAGTTTAGCACTTATACAACTTCAATGTGCCTAATGATATGAAAGTTTCCCTTGCTAAAATGTAAAATACTCTTGAATCAATTTCAAGAGTATACAAAAATTTCATCGAACACTTTACAGACACGACAAATTCATCCAAAGATTCAAATGCAAATCACATGTTTTCCGTTCCATCGTACTAACATTAACACATTCCATGCTACTTCCATTCACAAACAACCTAAAATCATGTCGTGAATGCATATATAATCACCTGTTCAAAACTGAGCATAACACCTTCAAAACATGTGAAAGCCCAAGGGTGTATAATGCCAAGCAGGATGCATTTAGGTAAGTTTCTCATTTGGCAAAATCTAGAAACAACTTGAGAAGATTCAGTAACATTAACATCAACTAAACCGATGAAGACTTCGAAAACTAGTTGAGCAAAATCCAAACTCTCTAATGACAATGTGCAAATAACATAATTAAAAGAAATCTACTTTAGCACCACAAAAAACACCCTATGTACATCTATATACAAAGAATGTCCAGATCTACCCAGGAAGGATAAAAATATGAACTTTTTCTATTTAACAATGGTAAAATACTTATTGTAGAAATGAAGACTGCAACTGACAATATAACAGATATTAAAAAAGAACTAACAGGATTACAGATTGTGTTTTGTGATGTAGGATAATGACTTTGATACGTGGGTAAGACGTCGGAGATCGATAGTTTTAGGAATATTTCACGGAGACTACAGAGGAAGAAATGAGTTTCATATAAAGGTAAAGGTTTTTTAACAACAATAAAGATAGATAAAGAAGTAAA
>JAOSBN010000008.1:14742746-14758754 GCA_027563595.1 Erythroxylum suave | reverse complement strand
ATTATTATTATTATTATTATTATTATTATTATTATTATTATTATTATTCTTGTTGTTGTTGTTGTTGTTGTTGTTGTAGGTTGTTTAACCTTTAATTCATAGTTTTCAATTTATTTATAATAGAATTTATTGCTCACCAATTCCATGGCCATACTATTTTGCAAATTCTGTGTTCCTCTTTTTGCTTGGAGTCAACAATTGCATACAACTATACATCTTCAGGTATGCAAATAAGTAGTAAACTTCATTGTTTTATAAATCGATTGTCATTTCATTTTATTTTATATTGTTTACTTAATTGCTGCGTATGAACTGGAACAATGTTGTTGACTGCATGTAATATTAAACATAAGTTTTTTAAACCTAATATAAAATGGAAAATGCATGTTATAACTTTGTTATCTTCTTGTATTGATAGCTAAATGGATAAGAGTTGGATGTCTTATCAAAAATGGCCAACTAAATATGTAGAAAGAGTTAAGAGTTTCATGCAATTTGTAAAGGATCAAATGGGTGAAGATTGTAGTATTCGTTATCCATACATTGATTGCTTAAATGTGGACTTCTAAAGTCAAGATGTGGTATATAATCACTTGCTTATCTAAGGCATAGACAAATTCTATAGTCCATGGCTTTATCATAGTGAATGTAAGGAAGAAAGTTGTAGTAGAAGTGCTAGTACATCTTATGATGGGAGTTATAATAATGATGTTGATGATTATGATGTGAATGATGATGGTGAAGATGGGATTGATGAGATCTTAAATGTTTGTCAGAATTATATGGAGACTATGAATGAAACAGGAATGCCTAACATAATTGGTAGTATGACCGAAGATAATTTTGGGAAGTTATTGAAAGTTGTTCAAAAACAATTATATTAGGGGTGCTATAATGTTTCTCAACTCTCATTTGTTGTGAAGCTATTGCATTTGAAGGTTTATAATAAATGGAGTAACAAGTCGTTTGACTTGTTAATTGACTTACTAAACGATGCATTACCTAGAGGACATAACTTAACGAAATCTTATTATGATGCGAAGAAACTGTTAAGGGACCTTGGATTAGGATATATTTCAATTCATGCTTGTAAGTATGACTGTGCTCTTTATTGGAAGGAAAGTAAATAACTTTAGGAGTGTCCTAGTTATGGTACATCAAGGTGGCATGTGGATGATGGGAGAGGGAAAAAGATACCAATAAAAATCTTTCGATACTTTCCTATTAAGCCACAATTACAAAGGTTGTTTATGTCAACAAAAATAGTTATAGATATGAGGTGGCATAAAGAGAAATGCATTAATGATAACATTATGCATCATCCAGCTGACTCAATGGCATGGAAAGAGCTTCATAGAAAGTTCCCATGGTTTGGACAAGATTGTAGTAATGATTGATTTTGATTGGCCTCAAAAGGATTTAATCCTTTTGATAATATGAGTAATTTATATAGCATATGGCCGGTGATTCTAGTCCCATATAATTTACCTCCATGGAAATGTATGAAGGAGCCTTTTATGTTGTTGTCTTTGCTTATTCTAGGACCTACTACTCCTAGTAAGGACATCAATGTTTACTTGCAACCATTAATTGATGACTTAAAACAATCTATGGGAATATGAATTAGAAACTTTTGATGTTCTTGAACGCAACACATTTACAATGTATGCTGCTATATTGTGGACTATAAATGATTTCCTAACTTATGTGAATTTTTTGGGGTGGAGCACTAAAGGGTATGTGGCCTGTCTTATCTGTAATGATCAAACATATTCAACAAGGATACAAAATAAAATATGTTATACGAGTCATTTTCGTTATTTGGAACATAGGCATAGATGATGAAGAAGTAAATAGTTTAATGACATAATTGAGTTGGATGAAGCTCCGATGCAGTTGTCGAGTGATGAAATTGTTTACCAGCTGTCACATTTGGTTGACATTACACTTGGCAAACACCCAAGTAATAGAAAGCGTAAGAGAAATGATATTGAAATGAATTGGACTAAAAAAAGCATATTTTTCAGCTTGCCATATTGGAAGGAATTACTATTGAGGCACAATCTTGATGTCATGCATATTGAGAAAAATGTTTGTGAGACCATTTTAGTGACTGTTATGGGAATTTATAGGAAATCCAAAGACACTATGAAGGCTAGAATAGACTTGGAAGACATTAATATTAGAAAAGATTTGCATTTGAGAAGAAGAGATGATGGATCATACTTTATTCCCCTGCTTATTACAACATATCAAATAGTGAGAAACAACATTCTGTCAGTTCCTCCAATCAGTCAAATTTCCCATTGGGTATGTATCTAATATAGGTTGTTGTGTGAATGTAAAGACGGAAAAGTGTCAAGGTTGAAAAGTCATGATTGTCATGTACTTTTGCAACAGCTACTTCTTGTTGGAATACGTGGGTGTTTGCCGAAGGATGTGTTTGTTACTTTGGGTCAACTCGAAGAGTTTTTTAAGCAATTATGTTGCAAGACACTTAAAGTTGAAGAGCTTGATAAATTCTGTGTAAGCTTGAACTATTATTCCCTCCAACGTTTTTTGATGTTATGGTTCATTTGGCAATTCACTTACCATATGAAGCAAAACTTGAAGGACCGGTTCAATTTCGATGGATGTTTACAATTGAAAGGTAATTCATATTAAATTGAACAAGTTTTTCCTATGTTATTTGTTTGTGACAATTTCTAAGTTTTTAACTGTTTATGTTTAGGTTCATTTGACAATTTTTTAAGCTTGCTAACTAAATGAAGTTAGAAAGCTTAAAAAATTAGTTAAACAAATGCTAGGTTCTACATATGTTAGTGGTAGTGACTCAGATCAAGACTCTTAGTTTGTAAATGATATGTAAATATTGTTTTATATAAAATGCATTCCATTTTATATATTTATTTTATTTCAATTTATTATTATTTACAAAATATGTCACTAACATTAATTATAAAAAATGATTTTAGTATTTCAAAAAGTCTTAAAATTTGTAATAAATTAAAATAAATTTGTTTTAATAAATTCAAAATTAAAATTTGTCACTAAATAATATTAGCTACCAAAAAAATTTGTCACAAAAAGTCTTAAAATTGTAATAAATTGAAATAATTTTGTTTTTAAAAATTATAATAATTATTAAATTAAAAATTGAATTTTGTCACTAAATAATATTAGCGACCAAACCAAATTCGTCACTAAAACTCATTAACTACATATACAATCATTTCGCTAAAAACGTTTAGCTACAACCACGTATTAGTAGCTAAAATTTTTTTGCTACCAAAACATAATCGTCACAAAAGTCTATTAGCAACCAAAATCTAACTCGTCACAAAAAGTTTTTACTCACGTATTAGTAGCTATTCTGCTACCAAAATCAAATCGTCACAAAACATAAATACAGAAAACTTTTATCGACGAAATAGAAATGTCGCACAAAACTATGTATGACGTTCCTTATTATTGTCGGTTATAAGTTTTATCGATGAATTATTTTGGTCAAAAAAATTTTTTGGCGACGACTTCTCGAAAAAGTCGAGGATGTTGTTTTGCTATTGGGATTCAGTAATGATTTGGGCGACGATATTGTTTCATCACAAATTAGTATTTGCGACGATTTCTTTTTGTTTAGCGACGTTTATTTTTGTCGCTAAAGGTCCTATTTGTTGTAGTGAATATTGAATGGAAGCATGTATTGTGTCTATACTTACAACAACAACAACAATACTCAATAGAAATCTTACTGAGGCACGAAGTCTGAGGAAGTCTAATAATACACAACTTTACCCCTAACTACTAGAGAGATTGTTTCCGTAATGATTATGGCTTTATAAGACTTATAATGATTATGAATTATATTAAATAAGAGCATATATTTTGTCTTTATATTTATAATGAGACCTATGATAATTATGAAGTCATGTTATTTTGATGATAAAGAGGCCTATATGAATGAAAAACTTGTTTCATATTCTTTCAGATGATCTTGCATAAAATTATTCCTATTTTTTCCTTGAACGCTAAACTCTTTAGGTTTATAATATGAATTGTAAATAAATGCATGAAATTTCCTTTTACCTTAAGAGCTAAAAGATGATGTGTGGAGATTGGAATTTTCATGTCTAAAATTTAGTATTATAAGATTATGTGATGACTTAATCAACAGCTTATCATCACAAACATGATTTTCCTTCAAAAGAATTTTCTTGACATTAGTCGATGCACTGCTATATAAGTGTACCCATTATCATGCCTATCACTTAAGGTCTTTTAGGCTCCAAGTATTTTATCAATTTTTCATTCAATAAAGTGAACTCAAATAATAATTTTTCAAGAATATCGACCTCCTTTATCAATATCTCATTCTTATGCAAAAAATTACATTCATTAGCATTAGCAATAACCACACCCTTAAAATGTACTAAGTCATGCATATCATATTTTATTTTTTAATCCTTAATCATAAATGCATTTAAGAGTTTTGAAGTCTCTTCATGCTTGGAAGATAAACTATTTATTTTTAAACTTATGACCTCTAGGCATTTAACTAACTCATTATATAAAGGATCAATATCACAATCATTATTATTATTATAAGAATTTGAGGGAAATTATACTTTGCTATTATTGACCATAAAACATATACTTGTAACAATTATTTTAGATTCTTCACTCACCAAACTAGTCGTATCATCCCATATGGCTTTAAAACTTTTTTTTTCTCTTCTTCAATTATTATTCCCTCTTCTCCTTTAAGAACATCTTGAATTTATTTTTGATAAGTTTTATATCATCCTTGTCACTCTTATTTGTGGAGTTATCCTCATTATTAATTTTCTTATCTTTGGAGACATTAAATATCACACTTCTTCTTGTTAAAGCCACTTCTTCTTCATAAAATTTATTTATCTACATCTCATAAGTAAGGACTAATCTAACCAACTTTTCCAATAGTAAGATACTTAAATCTTTGATTTCTTGCATAACCATCACCTTTGCCTCTTAAACCTTGGTAAAGTCCTAATAAAAATTTTCACTAATTCAAGATTAGTGTAAGTTTTACCAAGACATTTGACAATATTAGTGATATAGATGAAGCAAGTATATATAATAGAAATTGACTATTTTTTCTCCTGTGAAATAGTTCATATTAATGCACTAGTAAGCTAACTTTGCTCTCTTTTACTTGAGTAATGTTCTCATATGAGATTTTAAGTGTTTTCCATATCTCATAGGTAGTTTTATATATAGAAACCTCATTGAATTTATTTCTACTAAGAGTACAAAATAAAATATGCATCATTTTGTCGTGTAACTTAATAAGTCTATTATCAATATTGCTACACTTACTTTTATCTTTTAGTACTTTATTGATAATTATAGTTCTTATTGGAACATATGGACTATTGCGTACAATTCTTTAATGATAAATCATTTTGGTTAAATGGAAATGTTTAACCTTAATTAATTGTTAGCTTAGTAGAAAGGGGTTCTATTTATATGTTGACTATTGTGGCTTAAAGTTAATCAAATTATACTATAAAGATCTTTGATAGAAATTTTCTGCAAATCTAAATGAAATAAATAATACTTGCTCTAATATCAGTTTTTGGTCCCCATATGGCACATAAGAGGAAGGGTCAAATGTACTTTTTCATTTTTTACTATTTCTAAACTAATAAATGGTTATGAAATTTCACATATGATAATCACAAAGCAATCATGATAAATAAAAGAGAGTAAGGAAAGAGAAACAAATTCAATTTATAGTAGTTCGACCAAAAAAACCATTAGCTTACATCCACTCCTCAGGTTCCATTTAAGAATTCCTATATTCTTCCTTTAATAGGTGAAGAGCAACCCTCTATAGATCATTTTCTTTGGCACAGGTGAATAGGAACCCTTACAATTATCTTCTTTAGTAGCTATAAGTAGTATCACTTTACAAATCTTGTTCAAGTTCAAAAGGGGCCCTCATGAAATATCCCTGAGAAATTTTCTCAATTGCTATAATTATATAACTTAAAGACTCCTTTTGCTCACACTAATGAATAATGGTTCAATATATGTTATGTGATGTACATGGGCATTTTCTAACCTCTCAAGGATCTTAACAATTCTCTAGTTTATCCAATATTCTTCCTATAACTCATATATGGTCTATTAGCACTCAAAACAACCTAAAATAATCACTAAAAATAAAACTAGCCACTACAACGATTGCTCAATCATTATGGTATATTTATCAACCAATGTGACTCATATTGTCACAAACTCACAATATATGTTTTCAAAAGAGGTCAGTCAATAATACTATAACACTAGTCTACTAGTCAATACAAAACCCTAAAATTGGTCACCAAAATCACCATATGTGTCGACAAAGCTTTATAAAACATGCTTTTCAAAACTTTTTAAGTTCTTTCAAAGTTTAAAACATTTTCATTTGATAAAATTTGACTCTAAATTATTGAAAGACTTCCCTAAAAGTAATTTGATCCATCAAAAGGGTTTTCTTTAAAACCCTTCCAAATTTTCTCTTGATTATGATAAAGTAAATGTAATATGCCCCAAGTGCAAAATGTCCATCCAATGATGGACTCCTTAATTCAATTAATGACTAAAATAAAATTACATAAAGGATTAAAATGATTTGCTTAAACCATGATTGACTCCTTCTTGTTGTCAGTTCTTCACTTGAATTAAACATACACTCCATTTTGCTCATTTTCTCTATTTATTGATTATTTAATTTATTTAATTGACTTTTTTTCCTCACTTTTCCCTTCTATTAAATTAATTTATCATTATGTTAATAAACAACCTTATTATAAGTTTAATCTATATCAGTACCATAAAGTCATATTGGTCAACCAATAAGCATTTAATGCATAAAATATGCTAGTTGTTAGGTGTTGCATGACCACTAAACCATATTAGTCAACTAATATGTGTAACATACCACTCTAATAGACTATATTCTCGAGCATATCAAAGGATATTTGAGGCTATACTCTACTAAAATGATATATTAGAAAACAATTCAAAAAGATTTTTCCACTGTACACATAATATCATATAGCACGGAGGCATTTTAATCAATAATCGCCAAAGTTCAACCTTACTTTCAAAAATACCTTCCATATTTAACTTGTGTAAACTACATAAAGGAAAGCTCATCTTTCTTTCAAATTGTCTCAACAAAATATATATATATCAAAACATTTCATAAATATTGGCATTATATTTAATACCCAAAACATACACCAAGTAGCAATCGATGGTGTATCACAATTTGCGTAATATTCAGAAGACATAAAGCAAGTCTGATATCAACAAGATAATGTGACAATTTTATTCTTGAGGCAAAATAACTAGAGTTATTTGCAGGTACAACTGATCTCGACCACTAACTTATGTCCAAATTCAGAAGTTATACTCCAACTAGACTAGCTAGATCCTCCTGGACTTGAAAACAACATTGCAATTTTGATGAGTTTGCGAACTCAGTAAGCGAGCCATCATTGATGCACTCACATAAGTCATATCATAGAGGACAATTCTAGCAACATATTATTGCACATCAACAATCATACCACATAGAACATTTCTAATCACCATATCACATTATCAATGATATCTAGATGTATGGCAATATTTTGATTCAATTAGAACATATCATATATGCAAAATTGCAAATGCAAATGCACGTGTGCTTTATTTCTTCTTTATTTTGTTGTGATCTAATATGCCAATTCACACCCCGGGTTTCAGAAAATTTTCTATTGGCCAGCTTAATGAGCATTATAGCCCTGATCACATTACGAACTTTAAGCCTAGATTTCAAATTATGAGCATTGAGCCCTAGTTTCACGTTACGAGCCTTAGGCCCTGATTACAAGCATTTTGCCTTAAATGTCTGCGTGTTGTTCATTTTGACCACAACTCTCATTAACTCATCATTAATGTCAAATGCAATGATATGAATCATCTTACACATCATTTGTTTTCATCAATGTAACTGGTTGTCCAAAATTCACATCCAATTTGAATCAAATAAGCAATTCATAGATAATCATATAATTAGCAATTGACATTCAATTTGAAAACACTTCCGTATATAGTCCTAAAATATCAAACTCCTCGGATCAACAATATCCGAAATTATAACAATCATATAAATAACAATTCAATAGCTGAAATTTAACCAAAAATAAATCAGTCATTGAGAGAAATATCTAGGTTAACTCACAGAACACTCCAACGAGCTATTGCCTAAACGTCCCAACAATATCTAGGTATTGACAATCACTATGAGAGCCTATTAGACATGCACATGAACATTGATCATTGATAACGAATAGTGAGAATATGTATGTATCCTTAAGTGCAATGTTTATATTCTTTTCTTCCTAATGTTCCTTTATGAACAAGCTGTCTTTTTTTAATCATAACTCTCTCTACAAAAATCCAAATACCATGATTCTTGTACCCTCTGAAACTAGACTTCCATTAATCTTAATTGTCTAAAAATTACATGAATAGAATCTTGCCTTAGAATAAAATCCCCATTCAAATTTTCCAGTTTTCTAGTAAGAAACAGGCTTGCAACCAATGCTCAAATAACAAAAAATCATTATCAAGACATCTTCTAGCCAAGGCACTTCACAGAAGCATTAATAAGACATCATTGTTTTATACTTTGACTAATTCGGGCTATAAAGCGCTCAAAAATTAGGAAATAATATAAGGTTCCTGTACAGGGGTTTATCAAGGGCAGTATTAGGGAAACAAGCATAACTCAAGTTCTAGTCATTATTTTATCAAGCCACTTTCACAAAGGTAAGGCTAAGACTATATCTACAACTTTTGTTCTTTAAGGTTCTTCAAATTCATGCTCTAAAGATATGCAAAATAGATCGAAATAGGAAGATGAAATTGAAACCATAATTTCGACTTATTTGGTAACTTCTTTTCTTCTCCTCTTTTCTTCCCCTTTTTCTTTCCTTCTCTCTCTCATTTTTGTTCTTCTACCTCTTCTAACCTCATGGCAGACCTTCACTCTCTTTATATTGCCTTTTATATCTATTTTATCTATAAATTTCAAAAAAATCAAATTAATCCATGTGTCGCCATTTCATTGGTCCATGTGTCACCATTCTATTGGTACATATGTTATCCTTCTATTGGTCCATATGTTACTATTCTATTGGTTCATTTGTTACTAACTTTAGGCTCCACTTTTAACTCGTTTAAGCCTCCATACGTCACTACTCGTAAGGCTACACATGTCACTAATTGTAAGGCTACATATGTTACCATTTGTAAAGCTACACATTTCACCCTTTTAAAGCTCCACATTTCACAAGTCTAAAGTGTCATTTGTCACAAATTTAGAGAGTCACTTGTCATAAATATAAAGTGCCACTTTTCATAAATATAAAGTGCCACTTGTATTTAATTTTTTACCGTTTAGGAATTATACTCAACCAATTTATACATTGACTCCTCAAACTTATAATTTTTATCAATTAACTCAAAAATCACTAACTTAAATCCATCAATTTCTAATTCATCAAAATCATATCCAAGCATCCCGGAAAATGTCAATTAAGTGCACATAAAACTTTTGTCACTTATTTCTCATATTTATAAACAACAATTTATGTGCGTGTATGCTAATCTTATGCATGTATATAGAATTACAAATTTTGTATCCTAATGCACCAAATTAATCATCTAGTGACATAACTTATTTTATTTGATGTAATATGCATAAGCTTAATCTTCTAAACCCTTTGACCCTCAACAATTTAGGAGACAGGATATTACAATATGTCCCTTAGAGAGACATTGGTCGAGCAATATGGTTGGTCAATCATATCACCATATTGCTCGACCAATAAGTCAATAACTTACCTATTGCATATTTAAGTTACATTAGCCAACCACCAACCTATTAGTCAACCAATCCCCCAAAAAATATGATTTTAACAAATTTAAATACTAATATTGGTTTTGCTTAATGCAATTATAAATAAAACAACATTTAAAATTCTACTAAAGAGTATTTGAAAGATAAAAAGGCTTTTCTTTTAAAATTAAAAGGTTTAATGCCTCTTAATGCATTAAAAGACTCGTGTAATGAGGTAAGATGAAATATTTATGCATGATTAGCTTTTAAAATTACCAAAGGAATAAAATGATATTACAATTAGCATTACAAAATATATAGAAAGACCTTGATATGTCCTAATCTTCTTTTATTTTTGGTTAGAACTTCATTTTGACAGTTGGAAACTTCAACTATTCTTTAACAACTTCATGAACTATCTTCTTAAGTTTATAACTACATCTTATTCTTATAGTGTTTCTTATAAAATAATAAACTTATTAGTAGTAATTAAGTTTTTTATTATCAAAATATTGATTGAAACTTACCTTACTTCAATAATATCCTCTATTTTGATGACAAAAGAACATTTGCGATATTAGAGAGTAATAGTAAAATTTAGCACACAATCAAGATAAAGATTAGATTCGTCTTAATTCATGCATAAGTCATAATTAATATCAAGAATAAAAGAAACATTTAACAAGAAAGGAAAAATAAATAGCCATACATGTAGATAAATTAAAATAAACATAGCATAAATTTATACAATTATAAAATACCAGATAAAATACAAATCAATCCCCACAAATGCTTCATTCCCCATAATCTAATATCATTAACTTTTCCCTAACTTTTGGAATCATTAAAAAGAAATAACTATCCAAAAGATACAAATGTAAAGTGTCATGCATCAAGCTAAGATGATTTAAAGATCAAAGTAAATTTGATTGAAATTGACAATATTTCTTAAGAAAGAATGATGTTAAACATTAAAGTGTCAAAATAATTGTTTAAAATGTCAATTTTAATATAAGCATCCCTAATTGTGTCTAATTTTGATATAAATCCCAATTTTGGCATTATTCCTTATTTGAAAAGTTTTGACAAAGTTAGATGTTGGGAAAAAAAAAGCATAATTGCAAAATCTAACCATTAATTTCATAAAAGTGTTTAATTTTGTAGGCCATAAAAATTTAAAGAAAAAAGATGTATCAAAGTTCCCAAAATGTCAAATTTGAATATGATCTTGACTTCTTTTTCAATTTGACTTTTGAAGGATCAATTTGAAAAGATAACTCCGTATTTTGAAAACTTTTGACAGTCCTTAAATTTGAAGAACGACAATTTTCAATTTAATGCAATATAGCAAGATTCTTATGAAATAGGGGATGGTGTTTTAAAGAAAAAAGTTAGTTGTCTACGATTCTAGAAGATATAAACAACAAAAATGAGATATAGAAGAAAAGACAAGGAGGAGAGTTAAAATGTGAAGACTAGTCAACTACAAAGCTCAAAAGGTCGATTAGTGTTTGTGTGTGGTCAACAATAATAGCAGTAAAACCCATTGCAAATTCATTAAAGCTCAATTTTATTGTTCATAAAGGACATCGGTCAACCATAAAGCTATATTGATCAACTTGTTGGAACATATATTAGACCATTCTTATAACTAAACTCTTTACAAACTCATTAAAAAGGCAAGAAAAAGGTGAATTTTAAGGACACTAGTCAACCACACTCTTATATAGGTTGATCATTGTGTTTTGAAAAGTTAGGAAATAGATTGAAAACTCAAATTAAAACATCAAAACACTTAATCAATAAACTAAATACTAATAAAAATAATTTAAAACATATAAGGGGTTCTTTATCATATAGAAAATATATCAATCATAATCAATTCTCTTTTAATTGTGTAAAATATATCCTTGTTAATTAGTTTAGTGAAACTATTTCCTAAGTGATGTAGTGCTTCGATAAATTCTAATTCAATAATCCCATTTTACTTATAAGCTCAAAGTCTCAGTACTAAAGTCTATATTATACTTTAAAATTTCCAATTCCTTATTCATAGTGCAAACCCAATATTTATCATGAAGGATTAAAACTCATTTTGACAAATAAATGCAAAATATGACAATTTCTAAAATATAAACTAATAACCCTTCTTGCGTATCACCAATGATATGATTCATATGATGATTCTTCTTAACTTTCCAATTCATTGGAAGCATCTCATCCTTCTTATTTCCTTCAACTAGATCAATAATTGGCTATTTTGAAGATTCTTTGATGATCATTTCAATTTTTTTAATGAGTAATTTCTCCGAATCTTATAATATTATTTTCAAGATTTTCTTTGAGGTAGGGATGTTAGGACAAAAATAATATATATAAACTTTTCAACAATAAAAGTCTTCCTATCAATCACTTTAGATGCTTTGAAAAAGAATGTGACTTAATCATTCATGTTTTTTAGTCCTTTTCTATGTAACAAAATCGTCACTTTGTTTTAAGTATTTAAATGAACTTGAGTCCTTGATTATTAGGCTCCTTCTTCTTTTCAACCTACACTTTCACAAGTTTACTTGAGGAAACAAAATCTTTCAGTATGTCCATCTTTATCACATAAATGACTTACAATATTATAGAAGCAATGATAACGTATAATTGTATTTCTTAGACTTTTATATCTATACACATAATAAAGAATCATTCTTTGTATATTAAAGGTGTTGAATGCTCTTCTACGATAGTGAAAAGTCCTACCATAATTATATATATGATGTCTATTATGAATAAAAGCTTGATGACTGCTTATTTAAGGTCTAAAGGGGTATGTTTACATGATATCATACAAGCTATGCTTATTCTTCCCTTAAGAGTGTTGAGTTCTAGGCCTAGATTATGATCCATACATAAAATCATGAGGCATTCTCTTATAATAAGTCCTAATATATATATATATCATGTACATATAATTTATGCTTATGCTTAAATGTGGATGCTCTATGCTTATGCTTATTTTTCACTTTTGGTAATCTTTCTTCACTATGCAAATGCTTTCTCTTAAAAAATGTAGTCTTAGTGTTAGGTGCACTCTCATAAATATGCCTAATCCCATGCCTATATTGGAATTATTTTGATCTCCAATCATGCTTTCTGGTTTTCACTCCCTTTTAATGAATTTAAATAATAAACCATTAAGAACATTATCTTTTTTTTGTCATTAATGACCATATTTTTAGAATATATATATATAGATATATGGAAAAATATTGTATCCAATAGGAGTTGAAACTATACCAAAGGTTTAGAATTCCTCAATCATATCCATTAGACAATGGAATAATTCAATGCAATTCATTTTTCATCTTTTTATTCTTACTCGTGTATGCATCCACTAATTTTTTAACTTCCTTAAGTTTGAAAGATAATTTCTTCCTTTTCTTATTCATGATTCTAAACTTTGGACTAGTTCATCATACATCAAATTACTATCACTACCATAAGAATAAGAGTTGGATGTTGCATCATCATCTTATGTAATCGTAAAGCATGTGTGAGTTATCTCTTATGTTAAGTGCTCATTTTTTGATTTATTTGTATCATCCCAAGTTGAAGTTTTAAGTGCTTTCTTCTTATTCTGTTTCTTCTTCTCCTTTTTACATTATCTTTTATGATGTAATTTTCTTTGAGTAAAAGACATTATGTAAAAGACATTATGACTTCATGTAATTAAGTTTTCTAAATTCAAAATAATCATTGTTAGAGGGTTTAGGTTTTGAATAACATTTACCTTCCTTAAAGTCATTTGTTTTAGAAAAAATTCTTCACTTCAAAAACTTCTTTAGTTTCCTAATTATAATGGTGAAGTCTTCATCATCATTTGCACTTGTAGATATCTCGTCTTCACTTGATTCCTCTTTCAAGACTTTGAATGCTAATTCCTATTTCTTTAAAAGTAGTTTTTTCTTCTTGTGTTTCTTAAAGTCCCATTTCATAGGAAGAAATCAACTAAGCTCATCTAATAATACTGATGTTAGATCCTTGGTTTCTTATATGACCATCATTTTAGCTTCCCATGTCTTCAGAACTGGCTTAAGTAACTTTCTTACCATTTCAAAGTTAGTATAACTCTTTTCAAGATCCTTGAGAGCATTAATAATAACAATAAATCATGTAAATGCTAAAGATGCTTTCATTATGCTTCATGTAAAATAATTCGTATTGTTAGATATAAATGCTTACTTTACTCTCCTTAATTTGATTTGTACCCTTTTATATAATTTCTAATGTGTTGCCAAATTTCATAAGGGGTTTCACACATAGATACTCTGTCAAATTTATTTCTTCATAATGCACAAAATAAGATATGTATGGCCTTACTATTCAAGGAAATGAATTTCTTATTTTGAAGTTTCTATTCTTCCCTTAGTTTTTAGACCTTTTTGTTATATATAATTTTCATAGGTATAAAGGGGTCATTTAAATTTATTTTTCAAAAGTCTACACTTTTAGCTATTAAGAAAATTTTATCCTTATTTTCTAATAGAGATTTATCATTTCTATCAAAAAAGGGGGGATCTATTAAAGTTTTGCCCCTCTTGGTTAAATAATAATAATGAGGCTCCTAAATTTGCTATTAAGATCTTTTCTGTAAGATTTTATTTGAAATGTTAACTTAATAAACCCTTTATAATACCATTTTTTAAGCCATAACGGTACCTGATAGTGGAATGAATTGGGTGTTAATTTATTTTAAACAAAATGTTACTAACTTAGTATGTTAATGAGCACATTTCAATAACATACTTACATAATAATGTAAAAACGTTAAGGGAAAAGAAACACAAACTAATTTGTAGTGGTTCAGCAAACCTTTGCTTATGTTCACTCCTAAGACTCTTCTTGAAAGTTGAATATAACTCTTCTTTTAAGGCAAAGTATAACATTAGTAAGATCTTTTTTAGCAAAGAGGAATCCTTTTACAATCTTTCAATATGATGAAGAGGAACCTCAGTGCTACTTGAAACATCCTTAAGTTCAATATATAAACACGCCCAATAAAATTTTATAACACAAAATATCTCATTTTATTACTTTGATAATACCAAAGAGGCTCAATCATATAAATATGAGAAAATGATACTTAAATGTTTGATAAACACTTAGAAATGTGTGTATGAGAAACAAAATGACGTTTTATGTAAGAAATAATGAGAAAACATGTATTGATATGATTTTATGACCCCTTTTAACCATTACAGTCAAAAACTAGTCATTATAATAATAGTTTATAAAGTACTAGTCAACTAGTGTAGCATATTGGTTGATCAATATGTATTGAATGCATAGATTCAGTAACTATTAAGGCATTGATCAAACATTAGGGCACATTAGTCGAACAATGTGTGCCCGAAAGGGACATTAGTTGATCACACCATTAC
This sequence comes from Erythroxylum suave, assembly GCA_027563595.1. Classification (NCBI taxonomy): domain Eukaryota; kingdom Viridiplantae; phylum Streptophyta; class Magnoliopsida; order Malpighiales; family Erythroxylaceae; genus Erythroxylum; species Erythroxylum suave. The sequence goes on along the minus strand of JAOSBN010000008.1, from coordinate 14,743,400 downwards.
ATTAGTTGACTAATATGTCAACAAATAGCCTTATTATAAGTTTAACCTATATTGGTCAACCATAAAGTCATATTGGCAACCAATATGCATCCAATACATAAAATATACTACGCATTGCATATGGGTAGACCAATCAACTATAGTAGTTGACTAATATGTCCTTTGAAAGGACAATGGTTGACCATATCACCACATTGGTTGACTAATGTGTCAATAAACTCTCCTATTACACATTTAACTTATATTGGTTGACTATTAACCTATATTGATCAACCAATCCCTTAAGAGTGTTTGAAAGATCAAAAGATTTTTCTTTTAAAATTAAAAGTTCTAATGCTTCTTAATGAATGAAAGGAATTATACAATAAGGTAAGATGAAATGTTTATGCATGTTGAGCCTTTAATATTACCAAAGAAATAAACTAAGATTAGAACTGACATTAAAAAATATAGAATGACCTTAAAATTCCTTGATCATCTTTTGTTCTCGACTTGATCTTCACTTTGACAATTACAAACTTCAACTAGTTTTTATCAACTTTTTAATCTATCTTATTAAGTTTGTCACTACATCTTGTGTTGGACCCCAAAACTTTTCTTGGAAATTAGAACTATTATATGAGAAAATGTTGGAAGTTAAAAGCTGAAAAATGT
>JAOSBN010000008.1:14719055-14740862 GCA_027563595.1 Erythroxylum suave | reverse complement strand
CAACAACAACAACAACAACAACAACAACAACAACAACAACAACAATAATAATAATAACAACAACAACAACAACAACAACAAAAATAATAATAATAATAATAATAATAACAATAATAATAATAATAAGAATAATAATAAAAATAATAATAATAACAATAATAATAACAAAATAATAATAATAATAATAATAACAACAACAACAACAACAACAACAACAACAACAACAACAACAACAACAACAAGATGAAGAAGGCTTAGGCTAAATTTTTATGAGGTAAGTTTCAAATATTCTCTAAGTTTATTGTAAATTGATTCAAATCTTTTCTAAATTCATCCTTTTTTTCCTTTAAGAGGCTAAAATGAGACTTAATATAAAATATAAATCATTTTAAGTATTAAATATAACAGCCCAGATCACCCTTCTATAGATATTGTCCGCTTTGAGCTTTGGGGACCCTCATAGTTTTGCTCTTCCTAGCCCAGCTACGAAAACGCATCTTATGGGGGAGAGGTATCTATACCCTTTTAAGGCATAGTTTGTTCTCCTCTCCAATCGATGTGAGATTTCACACTATCCACTCCTCTTAGGGGCCAGCTTCGCTTGCACAACGGGTCGGGAATCGGCTCTAATACCATTGTAACAACCTAGACCACCCTCCCATAGATATTGTCTGCTTTGGGCTTTGGGCCCAGCCCAAACCCTCATGGTTTTGCTCTTCCTAGCCCAGCTAAGAAAACGCATCTTGTGAGGGAGAGGAATCTATAACCTTATAAGGCATACTTCATTCTCCTCTCCATCCAATGTGGGATTTCACACTATCCACCCCCTTAGGGTCTAACCCTCTTTAGAGCTCAGCCTAGCCGGCACAACAGGTTGGGAACTTGGCTCTGATACTATTATAACAGCCCAGACCACCCTCCCATAGATATTGTCCGCTTTGAGCTTTGGGCCTTGGGCCTTGGGCCTAGCCCAAACCCTCAGGGTTTTGCTCTTCCTAGCCCAGTTAGGAAAACACATCTTATAGGGTATAGATATCCATACCCTTATAAGACGTACTTCATTCCCCTCTCTAACCGATGTGGGATTCTCACAATATCCACCCCCTTAGGGCCCAGCTTAGCTAGCACAACGGGTAGGGAACCAGCTCTAATACCATTTATAATAACCTAGACCACCCGCCTACAGATATTGTCCACTTTAGGGTTTGGGCTAGTTTTGTTCTTCCTAGCTCAGATAGGAAAACACCTCATTAGGGGAGACGTTTTTATACCCTTATAAGGCATACTTCGTTCTTCTCTCCAACAGATGTGGGATTTCACACTATCTACCCCCTTAGGGCCCAGCTTAGCTGGCACAACAGGTCGGGAATCGGCTCTGATACCATTGTAACAGCCCAGACCACCCTCTCATAGATATTGTCCGCTTTGAGATTTAGGTCCAGCTCAAACCCTCACGATTTTGCTCTTCCTAGCCCAGCTAGGAAAACACATCTTTTGGAAGAGACCTAGTCTCCTTGCTGCCTAATAGCTTAGGTACTGGCTTTGATACCCTTGTAACAGCCCAGACCACCCTCCCATAGATATTGTCCTCTTTGGGCTTTGGGCCTAGCCCAAATCCTCAAGGTTTTGCTCTTCCTAGCCTAGCTAGGAAAACACGTCTTTGGGAGAGAGGTATCCATACCCTTATAAGGCATTCTTCGTTCTCCTCTCCAACCAATGTGGGATTTCACACTATCCACTCCCTTAGGGCCCAGCCTAGCTGGCACAATGGGTCGGGAATTGGCCCTGATATCATTGTAACGGCCCTGATATCATTGTAACAGCCCAGACCACCCTCCCATAGATTTTGTCAACTTTGAGCTTTGGGCCCAGTCCATACCCTCAGGGTTTTGCTCTTCTTAGCCCAGCTAAGAAAACACGTCTTATGAGAGAGAGGTATTCATACCCTTATAAGGCATACTTCATTCTCCTCTCTAATCGATGTGGGATTTCACACTATCCACCCACTTAGGACCCAGCCTAGCTGGCACAACAAGTTGGGAACTTGGCTCTGATACCATTGTAACAGCCCAGACCACCCTCCCATAGATATTGTCCACTTTGGGCTTTGGGCCTAGCCCAAACCCTCAGGGTTTTGCTCTTCCTAGCCCATCTAGGAAAACGCATCTTATGGGGGAGAGATATCCATACCTTTATAAGGCGTACTTCGTTCCCCTCTTCAACTTGTGAGAATCCCACATCGTTAGATAGGAGAACGAAGTATGCCTTATAAGGGTATGGATACCTCTCCCTTATAGATGCATTTTCTTAGCTAGGCTAGGAAGAGCAAAACTGTGAGTGTTTGGGCTTGGCCCAAAACCTAAAGCCTAAAGCAGACAATATCTGTAAGCGGGTGGTTTGGGCTGTTACATCAAATCCTATGAAAGTACCTAATATACAAGCACAATGCTCTTAAAATCACACTAAAAATAAATTTTAACACATATCAAATTCTCTCACACTTAAGTATTTGTTTGTCCTTAAGCAAATCAATTTTATTATCTTAACTTAAATAGGAGGCTTAAATAAACCAAACATATCGATTAAGATTCACCATCACTCTTTTAATTATAGAGGTCATCAAATTGTAAAGACACCTGGCTATTTATATCAACTCATAAATTAACTCAATTCAATTCACAATTCTTTAAACTTCAATTCAATTCATAAAATTCAACTTCAAGCATAAAATAACATGTATGAGGAAAATGTTTCAAATTTTAAACATGATTATACCCCTTATTATAATAAAATAATACATTAAATTTAAATAAAAATCATTCAAAGTTTATTTGAAAAATCACCTTGCCTTTTGACTTGAGAGTAAATACCTTATCATAAATGCTCTCAATTACTCAACCAGGTCACTGTCTCAAATGATTATTAGCACCACTCATTAACTTCACCATTTTTATTTGTAAAAAGACAGTGAAGTTGAATTATTTAATGCTCAATCATTCACACTTATTATTATTGTTTTATATATGGTGTAACAAAGAGGCTTAAAAGAAGTCATATTTACTCAATATATGCATCATTTATGCAAAAAGCATTGTAATGTAAATCAAATACCTATTCTCCAAATTCATGTAGCAAATTAAATTTGAATTATTCATGAAAACTCAGTCTATTTTCCTAAACACTTTAAATCATAAAGACGATCAAACTTATGGAAGAATTAGCTTTTCCTTCATCTTTAATAGGTACAAATGGTATCTTATCATTGAAGACCATAACTTCATTATTTCCAATCATATTGATTTGCCTTTTTTTAACATTAATTATTGCACCAACTATAAATAGGAAGGGTTTATCAAGGATTAGTGATTTTTTTTACTTGTTAAAATAAAAAATACAAAAATTTGTTGGAAACATTAATTTATCAATTCTTTCCTTTACGCCCTCCTTATCACATTTAAGACTTTTTAACAAATGATTAGGAAGATATATCATTCTCCTAGTGGGTTCTTGTTCACCTAGTCCCAATCTTTTTAACATAGCATAAGATATTACATTAATACTTGCTCCTACATTCTCTAATGTCTTATCAATGTAAATACCACCAATTATGTATAAAATGTTAAAACTTTTTGAGTCACCCATATTTGGTAGTATAATGTCTAAGAGGACTTTAATGTTGCCTTCAGTTGATTTAACTTTGTAATTTTCTCCTTAAGGTCCTCCCCTTCTGAATCTTCTTCCTTAGGGTCTTTTTGTACTCCTCCTTACTACTAGTCTCTTCCTTCTTAACTACTTGAAATAATTTGGTAGGATAGGGAATTCTCAATTTATACTCCCTCATTGGTTTCCTATTCCTTCTCTCTTCTTACTTCTTAGTGTTGGCCAACTCCTTACCCTTATAAGGAAACCTCCTTCATATGCTACTTAAGTTTGGGGACTATTACATTAGGCAAAGTTCCTTATGGTTTCCTTATTATCATTTTAGTCGATTAACCTATATAAACGTCAAGATTGCTCTTCAAAGGTTTATGGTTCTAGAATTATGTAGCAGTTGCTTATATGAAGTCTCTTATCACATCCTCCAAGCATGATTGTTGCTCTTTTTGTATAGGCTATTGGTAGGCATGTAAAAAAGGCCTAGCCTAGCTTTGCCTAGCTTGACCTAAAGTCAACGAGTTCGACCAAGTTAATAAGGATTTTGACCAAGCTCAGGCTTATGATCCTAATCCAGCTTGTAGTTTGAACTTTTATAACAAAACAATGTCATTGATTTTTTTTCTTATAAAAACTAAAAAATGCAGTGAAGCAAACAATGTTAGCTCTATCTTATATATCAAGTTTTGTGCCTTTGGTCTCTATATGAGTCATCATCTCTCATGTTCTTCAATCTTAGTCTCATTCCTAACGCCTGCCTTCGTTGACTAAGCGCTCACTTCATATGAGAATCTTTCTTTCTTTTTCTCTTTTGTGATGTTAATCATTTATTTGAGCACAACAACTCTTCATTTATTGTAAATCATTTTAGTTATTTATGTTATTATGGTAATGGTAGTTGATACCTAAAATTTGAGATTTTTTTTATAATAACACTTTGTTTCTTTTGTTATTTGTAATTTGGTGTCATAAAAGAATTGGATAATAAAACTATGAAATTTATCAATCAACACTTGTGTTGACTGTTGTTTTGGTTTTATATTTTGATCCTTTCAAGCATTTTTATAAGGCTTTGCCATATGTTTTGGCTTCTATGAAAATTATTATTTGTTCAATTTACTTTACAAGAAAGTATGAATTTAGAGTGAAATATGGATTCAGTGATGGTTATTTCAGTTATTACATCTAAAAATATTTCTAATTTTGTTCCAATAATGATTTTTAAGAAACTATCAATTTTCCATTATTGGTACATTTATGGTATCATTAAGGGGTGGCAGTTTTTATTGGTCGAGCTTTTTAGGTATGACCTGAATTAATCAAGCTTTCAGCTAGGCAAAGCCTAACTAAGCTGACTCAAGTTATATGATCTAAGTCTGATCAAGCCTTGGGATGCACCTAGGCTATATGTGACATATGCTTAACCTAGCCCATTACCGATTCTAGCTACTAAAGAAATAGTTGAGGGTTTTCTTAAAACTTATTGATTTCTCTTAGGCATGGAAAAAATACATAAGGTCAACCTGAAGTTAACAGGTGGAGCCTAAGTTTAATTCAAAGTCTAACCTTCTCTTATATTTATGTAATAAAATAATGTCATTTTAAGTATGAAAAAGAAGATAATGAACAGAACAATAAAGCAATCTTAAAGAAGATGCTTTCGCATTATATCCGAGTAGGACTAGTGAAGCCAATCATCCTCGTCTATTCATTGGCATCTCTCAATAAAGTAGAGAATCATCATGTCATCTATTAATGAACCAATGAATTATCTTATCCCCTCATAATTTTAGTCTCATTATTTATTGTGAGAATATATCTTTCACTTTAATTACACTATTGATATGGTTTTGTTTTTTTCTAGAAAGCGGTAAAAAGGTTAAACCCCCATTTACTTGTAGGATTTTGCTTCACATTTGATGTATTGGCTAGTTTGTTACTAGAATAATTTCATTATTATTGTTATTGTTGGCACTAGTTTTACATTCAACAGATAGGGGATATTAAGGAATTGATGATGTTAGAGTTGTTGGTAAGACTCCATGAAGATGATGGTAGAAGGAAATGGCAACGGCAACTCAATTGGTAGGAGCTCGGGAGACAACCCCAACTTGTTCACCAAAGCATTTCAAGTTAACAGGTTTGAGTTCCTTAGGGAACATGTTGGGGTTGTCTCACGAGCTCCTAAACCAGGAGGAGATTGATGGAACGTGTGGTTCAGGAGCTCGAGTTCCATGCACTCAACTAGAAGTAGTGCATGGAAGTTAAGAAAAGCAGTTGCACCAGCAACTTGAAGACCACATCTTGTTTTGTTGTTATTTATTTAATCGATGTAATTAATGCTAATTGTATTTAGTGGTTCCTAGTTTTTAGGAGTTTTGTTACTTTTCAATTTCTATAGACTTCTTTATTTACGAGTCTTGTACGTTTTTTTGTAAGTGTGCTGATGAAATTATCTGTTCATAGCCTTCCTTTTCTTTATTCTTAAAATTTTTTGTTTATTTCTGTATCATCTCGAGAAGGTCATATCACAGCAGAGTGATATACACAAAGGTTGAGAGACTGCAAGAGTGCTCGAATAACATCTAGAGAGCATAAACTATTTCAGATTAACATTGGTATCAAAGCTATTAGGGATTTAGGGTTTTGTAAATTTTAGTTTCATTTACTGTTCCACGTTATCTTTTACTTTTTTAAAATGTTCCATTTAAAAATATAGTAACGGTGCCATGTTATACATTGTAACGGCGCATGTATGACACGCTCTAATTTTTGTCCAAAAAAGCCTTCAATTGAGTAGACTCATGAAAGTTTAGGCCTTCATTGAGCAAGTTACAAGTTTAAGTCCTAAATTGATCAAACTCAAAAACGTTATCCCTAATTTGAGCTTTTAACCTTACCTAAAACTTAATTAGGATTAGGGTCATGATTAGGCCAATAACCCAAAGTTTGATTAAGCTTTAGGTCAAGCTCAAACTGTTTATAATTGTCTCTAAGTTTAGGTAGCCTTAGGGCCAACCCATTAATAACCTTAGTTTCTCCATCAGAAATTAGGATGATTTCTTTATACTTATTGTAAGTCTTACTCTAAGGTTATTCAACCTCCAGAAGCTTCCCAAGTCAACTTGCTATAATAATTACAATATTTGATTTCTAGCTTGACACTTCATAATATGCTTTCTACCAAAATTTGCAACTTATATCTTAAGTTATTCTTTATGGAGAGCTTAGATTGTCTAATTTTATTACTCTTTCCTCCATCTGAGCTATTAATGTAGTCATGGAATTTATGTTATGGATCCTAGTAGACCTATTTTCTCTCACTCTTCCTAACTGTAGTTGGTAATTATTTATGATCATCATTTATTTGCTCTAGGGCATCCTCTAGAGTTTTATTTTTAAATGTTCCACCTATTACAACATTTATCATCTGCCTTATAGATTTTACTAGATCATTTTAGAATGTCTAAACTTGCTTCTATGTTGGAAGGACAATGTGTAGGTACTTCTTTAACATATGCTTATGTCTCTCATATTCCATATAAGGTGTCATCATTGAATTGTTGGAAGGACTAGATATCATTCTTTAGCTTTGTGGTCTTATAGAGTGAAAAGTACCTAGCAAGGAACTTCTCTGCAAAACTCTTCTAAGTATTAATTTATCTAGCTGGTAATGCTTTCAATCACCGGTTCGCCTAACCCTCATTATGAACGAAAAAAAATCTCAATTTACTAGCGTCTTTGTTCATCCCATTGATTTTCAATATATTGCAAATCTCTAAGAAGTTAACAACATATGCATTAAAATCCTCGTTCAATAATTCATTAAATTGTACATTTTTTAAAAAGCATCTAGATTATATTAGGCTTAATCTCAAAATAGTAATACTTATTGATAATTTTATATTTTACATGTTATTTAGAGTCAAATCACTTGGTGTTTTGACATTTTTATAAAACGTTTTATATGGATTTTATAATATTTTTCTATATTTAGTTCATTGTCTTGTAGGTGATGAAGAGTAAATAGGGTATGAATATATCCATGGTTTTCTAATTGAAGAGATTTTGTAATTATTCAGAAGATAAGAATATGGACAACATATATTTAAAAGACTTTATAAATCAATTCTAACTAAAAAATGTCTAAACGTGGTTAAATTAAAGGAACATAACACAATAGGTGCTAGACTTGCTGCAAAAGCAAATGCTTATTGTCACAAAGGTCTAAAAGGCCAAAGAGCATAACAAGACTAGTGTGAGAAGAGTTAATCTTGGATTGACATTGAACTTGTCTTAGTTATACTAGCAGAGTTACAAACTAAAAATAACATGAGTTATAATTTGGGTTCATGAGTTGATTTCACTTAACTTTTTGATGATTAAAAGTTCCAAAATAAGACTTTCATTGATGTTGATGTTAGTCCAATACTGGTTTTTATATATTAATTACAACGACTTGTGATTTCTCAAGGTCAAGTAGTATAAACTCTATTTTAATAACCATACCTACAAAAATTTATTTTTGAATTAAAATAAGGTAACATCTTTTGTCAATCTTTTGGAAACCACAAAATTTAATTTTTAAGAATTTTGTACCTTCTTATCATTAGAGGAAGAATTGAGAGCAAGGATTAGAGAAGTTAATCACATCTTCTCTTATTCTTATTATATTGATAATTATTTATTTATGTTTTGTTTTCATTATATGTAGTGGGTAAAAATCTTAATTAGGGTTAAGGCAGTACCTTTTAATGATTATTCAGTTATCTATACATGATTTGATTATTTGATTGGTTACATTTATTCTCTTTATTCTTAATGTTGGATTTATGATTAGCCACGACATATTCAACCTTATGGATTATATAAAGGACCAATAGGTCAGTATCTATGTGTTAAGAGAATAAATACTTTAGTGTTAATGAATGGCATTATCTTAGACTTTAGTGATAACCAAATAAATTATTTATGCCTAAAGATTTTGATTAGATTAAATTATGCACCGAGAGGTGGTAGTTGCCTAATTAGATATATTTATGTGCCTTGAAAAAGGGTATAGATACCGTAGGTTAATTTTTATTTCAACCTAGATAGTCAATTTTATATAAACATTAAAATTTCATATAAGTGAATATGAATCCATAATATTTGTTTATTGATTATTTATTTATTATCTCTTTTTATTTAGTTTCGTAATTATATTCTCTTAAATCAATGTTTTATCGTTATTTATTTAATTTTTAACTAAGATTAATAAATTTAGCGATTAGTTCTCTATAAGATCAATAATTCATAATCACTTTTATTTAATAAGCTATCTATAATTGACCATATCCACTAGCATATATAAAGTAGATCAAGTTTTTAGCATCATTACCGAAAAACTAGTCTTTAGCTATTTGTATGAATCTAAGTTTAGTTTTAATTTTATTTTTTTACTATTAATTCATTTTGCCTTTTTAGGTAATTGATGAAAGATAGAGATCCATGAATGACAACTTGGATTCCTAACTTCAGTTTGATACTAAAATTGAATGAACTTACAGACAAAATTGTGCTAAGAGAAAGGAGATGGCTACATAATAAGATAATATCATTGTTGGCTTAAAATAGTAGCAACAATAGATGATGTGCATAGGGTACAATAAGTTAACAGTGTCAATACCGATCTCTCGTGTATAAGATTGAGTCAAAGAACACGAAACTATGAGCTAAAGCAAGTTTTCTTACACTTAGGATTGGTTTTTAGTGGATCACTTGATGAAGATAAGATCACATTCATCAAGCAATTTAATTCGATGATCCAAACACTTCCACTAGATAGTTTTAAAAAAGATAAGAATTGAATTAGGTGTCTCTTATACTACATAACACTTGGTAACTATAGAATGAATAAGGCAATAAACAAAAAGTTGAAGAATGAGTTATAAGTTAGGAGCTTGTTAGTTGGTGCAAAGTTATTCCATATACATTGTAAGGTAATAAAGGAAGCAGTAAAATTGATATACAATAATGTAGTATATTGAATTACAACACCCAAAAGAGTTGAAAATTTTGAAAAAAATTACACGATAACTACTCATTCCGTGCATGAAGAAGTTGGTATTAAACTTTCCTACCAGATCGAATTCAACTTTCAAGATGTTAGAGCTAGTAACTTAGTATGTTGAGGTGTTTAGCAGGTTGAGACAAAAAGATTCTTAATATAATTGTTTGCTTATAAAAGAACAATAGGAGTTAGCTAAAGCACTTTGTGCATAGTTGGAAACATTTTATAATGTTACTTAATTTTTCTTAGGAACAAAATGTCCAACTTTGCACAATTGCTTTAGCAATATGTGCAAGATCAAGAAAGCTGTAATTTATTGTATATTTGATTCCAATAAGGAGATATGGATTATGATATAGTAGAAGACAGAGAAGCTCAATTCTTATTGGTATATCAAACATTTTATGGCATTCATTTCTGTGTTGCACCTGAGATATGAGATAGAGAGGTTATTATTAAGACATATTGTATGATGATTGGACTCAAGAGTATATTGTTGTTATCAAAAAAATTTGGTATGATTTGCTTAATGGTTATCAACTAAGATTATATAAGGATTGCAATAGTTCAACACCAGCTTCAGGTTCAAGTTTAGGTTCAGCTTCATATAAGACTAGTGCGAAACCCGAATTTGCAAAATTCATTAAAGAAAAAAAGGCTAGGAGTCCTTATAGTAGGATGGAGTTAGAAAACTATTTGGATGTAAATATTACAGTCGAAGTTGAAGGTGTGAAGTTTGATGTATTGCTACGGTGAAAGAACCATGGAAGTTACTAATGAAGATGCAAGCAATTACATAATATCTCTTAGCTATTACAACATTTTCTATTGCTTCGAAGTCTGTTTTTAATATCAGTGGTCAGGTAATTAGTCCTCATCATGCTCGATTTCGTCCTAGTATTATAGAAGCTCTTATGTGTGCACGAAATTGGTTATCTGATGAAGATATTGAGAGTAAACTCTATTCTTTATGATATTTAATTTCCCTTATCATAATAGATTTAATAATTATAAATTATATTATCTTATCTTATATCATTTTTCATATTAGCATAGGTATTAGTTCAGCGACTTGTAACTCAATTGAAAATTTTTCGAACAATATTCAATAATGAAGGTATATTTAATTGATGATTGTCATGTGTTTACTATTCGTTTAATATAATTGTTGCATTATCAGGTGTAATTTACAAAATGTTTTTACATTTAGATCTTGGTACAAACTATTGACGATCTTAATTATAACGATTAGTTATCCCCTTTCTTCTACTACATGTTTGTTATTTTTAATCTTTGTTTTTAGATTTACTTATTTTTCATGTGTTTTTTTTTTGTTTTTATAATTGAAGACGTAATTATTTACTTATGTGTTTTTACTTTTTATTTAATTTCTAAAACATTGTCTATGCATGTTTACTCTACTCCAGTCTCTACTTTTCCATCTATAATTGATATTTTAAAAAAGTTTATTAAATAATTTGGATAATATTAGCACTATAATACTCTTTTTTATAATAAAATGATTTTCATAATATTACTATGATATTTGGTGCATAAGTAGACTCATATATTTATACCATTAGCATATGAAAATCTTTTGTTTTGATAATAAAATAACTTTGATAATCTTTTCCCCTGACATTTGTTACATAAAATGAAACAAACCCCATTTTATTGTTATACTTGATAAGAGAACAATGATTGGTAAAAATAATAATAATTTAAAGTGACATTAATTTTTAAAAAATTAAGCCTCTTTGGACTTAACAGTTTTAATAAAAATAAATTTTTAAATAACAAAATATGTTATAAAATTTTTAAACAATCATTTCAAAATTAAAAAATTATTATTTTTGATTTAAAAAGGGGCCATCCAGAACTCAATCTCAGGATTAAGATTTTGCGGCTCGATCGCTCGAAGCCCCATTGGTCTGATCTCATGGTGGGCGCTTTTTTACAATTAGGCTTCTGCCCAAAACTGATGGAGCTAAATTCGGGCCATTCTTTTTTCATTTAAGCAGAAATTCAGGCCCAAATAAGCTGTGAAAAATTGCCCCAAGTAAAATACTCTTTCTTCCTTTGATGTCCTTCTCTTTCATCTTTCTTCTCTGCCGCTCATTGTTGTTTCTTTTTGATCCGGAAATAGTCGATTCTCGACCATTCGTAAGGTTAAATAATCCAAGGTTCGTTATTGGTTGTTGCGTGATGATATTTCTCTGGCCCGACAATGTTATAGATGATCTCGTGTTTCTTTTTTAGTCAAGTATGTATGAGCTATGTATATTGTCTATGTTACTGGTTTTGAGTTTATGATTTCATTTTTCAAACTTCTTCTTTTTTTTTTTTTTTTACTCATTTGTCTGTTCTAACTCCAGTCTCAAAGTAAAAATTCCGTACAAACAAATGCTCTTTTAGTATGCTGATCATATTAGCGGAACTCATGCCTCTTTTCTAATCGAAGTTGTTGTTTAATCTTTACAAGGGCACAAGTTTCCTCTCTACGTGTTTACTCTTTTAATTTGGAAACAGATTTTAATTCAACGGTCATAACAAAATGGATATCTTTTTTCCATAGCTATCTAAATGGGCTTTATTATCACTAGTTCCCGATCACTGTGCAAAGACCAAAACCAGCGAAGGTCTCTAACAAGGATTCTTTTTCGTTCCACACCGAAGAAAATTCGGCATCCTTTTAATCTTTTCTCTAATACGCATTCGATCTTCTCTCATATTCTGTTCTCGATTTCAATTTCATTAGTTATCTTCAAAGTTTCTGTCTTGTCTTCTTCTGGATGTTGGGTTTACTCTGTTTCCCTGTTTCTCGGTGATTGGCTTATAAGATTAGAAAATTGATAGTCCTAATAAATTTGCATGATGATACTTTTCTTATTGTTTTGGTTTTTCGTCTAGTAGTGCTTGTCAAATGGACGATCGTTTTGTGAATTTGTAGTCGAAAAATTTTTGAGGATTACTCCTTACGCTTCCTGAATTTAATGTATTAGAGATTTGGGTTTGGGGGTAGGCGGTCAGAAATACAAGTTTGACAATGCGTTCGACTTTGTGGAAGGTACTGGGTCGATCTTGGTGTAGATTTGGGAAGATGTTTTAGGTATTGTTGTTGTGCTAATAATTATTTATTTGTCACCTTCATCTTGTTTCTTTTATCCTTTTCTCCCTGTAAACTTTGATGCTGTTCTTGAGCAGGCATCAATAAGGTGCAGCGATTTGGGAGTTTTCTAGTTATTGCCTAGAAGTATGATTAGGCTATTGTAATCTGAACTGATGTTTAATGCTCCTGAATAAAAGAATATAATGAGATCTTTTTTTTTGTCCAATCTTAGCTGAATCAACGATACCCCTGCTTTTCATTTTCAAAAAGAAATAATAACAACCCTGCTTTCTGTTATATTATTATTAGGTGCAAAATAAAGATTGCAGCGGCTTTTGTATAGTTGAGGAAGTTTTTATTTATTCTAAATTATCATTAGTTATAAGATAGATTGGTCTAATTAAATTATTTTAAATAAATGAAAAGTTATTACTTTCTTCATATAACAGTTTTTAGTGTATAACATGTAAGGATTAGTTTCGTGAATAAGAATTAGGCAAAAGGGACATTTTCAGCCCAAAGATTTTCACGGAAATTCAACTTAAATAGGGACATTTTCAGCCCAAAGATTTTCACGGAAATTCAACTTAAATATTAAATTTGTTAGTGTTCAAAGAATATCTTAACGTTACAAAAAATGTTCCATTTTAATGTTATAAAAATATCTTAAGTTAATTTTTTGTAAAAACATTTGGACTGAAATTACACCTCATGCTGAACTTTATATAAATAGAATATGTGTTTCTTCTTCTTCCACTAAATATATTTGTAACAGTGTAAACAAAAGAATTTTTCATGTTTCGCCAACACGACTACTGTTCTCGTTTTGCATATCATTAGATCAGCTTTTAGGTTCCCTTTATGTAAATAAAATATTGGTGAATGAGTAGATTGACCTTGTAGTTTTTTGAGTATATAGATTGATTTCAATACTTGTTTTTTTTTTTTTTTGGTGAATTTGAAGGAAGTGAGACTGTAGTGAGGAATATATATGGAAAAGAAGGGGAGGAAGTATAATGCAGTTGTTGACAATGATGATGATCTATGCTCTGTTCTTGCACACAGAGGAGTTATGGCTTCATTTGTATGTGTTGCTATGTTTGGGCTATTAGTTCGTGCAGCTGTCTCGCTTCATCTTTACTCTGGTGCAGGCAATCCCCCAAAATTTGGTGACTATGAGGCACAACGACACTGGATGGAGATTACTATTAATCTTCCGTTTAAGGAATGGTACCACAACAGCACCATGAATGATCTCAGTTATTGGGGACTAGATTACCCTCCCCTCACTGCTTATCAGAGTTACATACATGGTCTTTTCCTGAAATATTTTCACCCTGAATCAGTTGCCCTTTCTTCTTCCAGGGGCCACGAGTCTTATTTTGGGTGCGCACAATAACCTTCCAATTGCTTCCTGAATGAAACTCAAACTACTGGAACTTAATATAAGACTTTTGTGAACACTGAACCAGGTGATTTCTTGCAGGAAACTACTTCTTAGGTGGACAGTTTTGTCTTCTGATGCCCTAATATTTTTCCCTGCTGCTCTCTATTTTGTTCTTGTGTATTATGGCAATCATCCTGTCTCCGTTGGCCATAAAAGCAATATCCTGTGGCATATAACAATCATTCTGATCAATCCATGTTTGATCTTAATAGATCATGGTCATTTTCAGGTACAAAAGCTTTGCTTTCTTTTCTCATCTTGAGATTTTCATTCTTAGTTATTTGTGAAGATGTGCTTATCCCCACTTTATGCTTATCATGTAGTATAACTGTATCAGTTTGGGCCTTGTCATAGGGGCGGCTGCTGCTGTTCTTTCACAAAATGATCTTGTATCTTGTGTCCTTTTCTGCCTTTCTCTTAATCATAAACAGGCAAGTTTAGAGTTTACCTTTTAGTCTCTCAGATTAGACTTTTGTCTTTTTCCCTGAGATTAGCTATGTTGCAAAACGCAGCTCTCTGATATCTTACTTGCTGTGACACCTGTCAATTGTGTTGGTTAATCATATTTCTGCATGCAAAGTTTGATTTGGTGTTTATTTGTGTTTTCTTTCAGATGAGCGCATATTTTGCTCCTGCATTTTTCAGCCATCTTTTGGGGAAATGCCTAAGGCGTAGCAATCCTTTAATTGAGGTGTCAAAACTTGGGCTGGTGGTGTTGGGAACATTTGCTGTTGTTTGGTGGCCATATCTTCACTCAAAGGATGCCATTTTGGAGGTGGGATAAAAAGTAATATTGACAAGGAAGATAATGGGTGTTTTAATTATATAATTCTTGGATATATTCTTCCACAAAAATTGTCTATCTGATCAGACATACTATTTTGGCCCTCATTTTGTAAGAGTACAAGACTGATATATTGTCATTTTAGGCACTAAAAAGGAAATAACTTTATCTTTGTGTACCCCCTTGTTTCTGAAGACTTAAGTTGTAAAGCATATGACTTCCCCCTGTAATGCATTATTACTAGCATGGAAGGTTAATAACTTTGCTGGGAATAGGACTACAATCTTTTCTCTTCTTTGCTTCAAAAGCTTACATATTTAAAAGAAAGAATCATTCTACCCTTATTTAGTGCATCCTGAGGTGGAAAATGTAATTGTTTGACATGTTGATTTGATAAGTATTCCACTGCTCATCCTTTTTTCTTCCATTTAGAAATGCCTGTCAGGTGTTTTGATTAGAGCAGGAGTCTTTCCTGACTTGTAGTTAAAAGGGACACACCTCCACTTCTTTGTGAGGGCTGTGCTATTGAGCTACACCACACCCTGGCAGTGTAATGAACAAAAATTATGTTTCTAATGAACAAAAAAAGGCAACAGTGAAAGCTTCCATTCCTTTAGAAATTGAATACTATGCTTGACAAGTTTTCTTATTTACTGCAATTGTCGGTGTCTGGAACAGGTTCTATTGCGTCTTGCACCTTTTGATAGAGGGATATACGAGGATTATGTGGCCAATTTTTGGTGTACCACTTCAGTTTTCATCAAGTGGAAGAGATTATTTTCAACACCTTCACTAAAGCTTCTAAGCTTGGCGGCTACTTTACTGTCTTGTTTACCTTCAATGGTCCAACAAATAATGCATCCCAGCCGCAAAGGTTTCCTGTA
This sequence comes from Erythroxylum suave, assembly GCA_027563595.1. Lineage (NCBI taxonomy): Eukaryota > Viridiplantae > Streptophyta > Magnoliopsida > Malpighiales > Erythroxylaceae > Erythroxylum > Erythroxylum suave. The sequence goes on along the minus strand of JAOSBN010000008.1, from coordinate 14,724,932 downwards.
TGGGCTTCTGAACAGTGCTTTCTCTTTCTACTTATTTTCATTCCAAGGTATGCTATTTTCTTTTACGTATTCCATTGTAAATTGTAGTTCAGCATTCTTATGTAGCCACTATTGACCTCTGTAAATGATCTGCAGTACATGAGAAGTCTATTCTTCTGCCGCTTCTCCCTGCTGCTCTACTTGCTACTGAATTGGATCGCTCTTTCAAGTTTTTCATGCATTATGCATTATTCTCTATGTTTCCACTTATCTACCGCGACAACTTGATTCTTCCATATGCTTCCCTTTATAGTGTTTTCATCCTTCTTTACCTTAGCCCTATGGGAAGGATGAATTCTGAGAAGTATCCATCTGCCGCTCTTACTGCTCTGTCAATTGCATTGACTTTTCTTTATCTTTGCTCCTTTGTTCTGCATATTAGTTACCTAACCATTTCTCCTCCTGAGAAGTATCCTTTCCTTTTCGAAGCCATAATTATGCTACTCTGTTTCTTTCACTTTGTGTTGTTTGCTCTTTATACCAATGCAAAGCAATGGATGTTGTCAACACAGTTAAGTTCAAGGGATAAAGGAAGAAAAGAAAATTGATGTCACTGTCAGAAATGTTTCAGACCAACAGGTTATGTTGACTGTTTCTGTTTTCTGTTAGTGATTCAGTGCTTGTTTTGAATTGTGTAGTTCTGTGATTGCAAATGTAATTGTTTGCAGCTAACTATTATTAAGTTGACTCTGGACATTCTAGAAGTGACCATGCTTAGAATGGAGTACGTTATAATCAAATCATCAGTTGGGATTTTGAACTTCGCAGAATTGAATTTGCATTTAATCTCTAATTACTGGGCTGGTGTTCTTTACGTTGTTTCTGTTTAGACAAGAAAAGTCAAACGGAGGTTAAGTGAAGAGCCGATGACTCTCTTTTTATGCAAGGTATGATCCTGAAGTTATGGAGGTTTTGCTGTCAAACCATACAACTTTTGACTATTTCCTGATAAATAATCCTTAATATGGATCTTATTGTGTAATCACTGAATTCATTTTAAATAGCCTGTAATGATAAGTAAACATAATAACCAGCTGTATAAGAGCAAGGATTGGTTGAAAACTGCGTGATATTTATATAAAATCCTTTTAATAATTAGTGTAATGACTTTTAAGACCTACTGTCGACTAGCTGGATAGAATTTTCTCTCTCGGTAACTTTTTAGACCCACTGTCGACTAGCCGGTGAATGGTATAATCGATGTGCAATTTATATATAGTGAATAGTCTAACAAATGTATAGTGTCAAGCGGTGCTTATTCACATACTCAGTCATTCCAACTTAATTTCTAATCTTTCAAAGTTCTTGTAAAGATTTTTAAAAAAGTCTCTTCTTTGATAAAGCCTTGATTTGAAGTCATTTAAAAAGTTCTCCAAAGATCAAAAGTGTTCGCTTTAAAATCATTCTAGATTACTTCTTAATTATAATAAAGTGCATATAATACACACTATATATAAATGATCATGCAATAATCAAGCTACTGATTCGTTGAAATGACGAGATAAGATTATAATAAAAAATTATTATACATGTGATTATAATAATCACAGTAACTGAGGTAGGCCCTCGAGCGCAAAAACGAACAAAATCCAACAAGCAAGCCGATAAACAAGGATGGAACAGTGCAAATGTTTAAACTTGTAACATTTAGCAATTGACATCCGGAGAATTCAAGTGTCGGAATAAAACTTCTCATACATGGGGTGCTGTCGTCTATATTGAGCAGTTGGGATTAATATCTCTGAAAAAGGGTGTTTTGAACATTGGAATGGTAACCCTGAAAGGCGTTAGGTGATTCCTCTGTTAGGTAGTATAATGCTGTTTGTGGTCCATAACATGAAATGATTTTATTATTACTGCTTGATCATATAGGACAATCTATCATTAAAACAAAGGTTTCACCAACTCAATAATATGCGGGTGAGGTCAGATGAAGTTGAAATGAAGTACGGACACGAAATAATTAATCCCAAACTCATCTATGTAAGCCACTCTATCGGGAATTGGTGCATTCCTATTTCCCGATTGAAGCAAAACAAGAAAAATCAAATCTTTATGAGGCTGCCATATACATAGTTTCATGGTAGACTGAATTGCAGATACTATCAGAAATGGGCAATCCCCATGTCCTAGTAGTGCCTTATCCAGTTCAAGGCCATATAATTCCTCTAATGGAACTTGCACAATGCTTAGCCAAATATGGGATCAGAATCACATTTGTAAACTCTGAGTACAATCACGAGCTACTTAAGAATGAATCTGCCTTGCAGGCTGCTAATATCGGGGATCGAATTCGTCTCGTTTCGCTTTCAGATGGACTTCAATCAATGGAGGATGGGAACCAGGCAGGGAGGGCGTCTGGATCAATCCTTCGAGTGATGCCAGGCAAAGTGGAGGAGCTCATTGAACGAACTAACGAATCAGATTCTGATAAAATCAGTTGCATCATAGCTGATCAGAGCATAGGATGGGCTCTGGAGCTTGCAGAAAAGAAGGGAATTCGAAGTGCTGCCTTCTGTCCTGCTGCAGCTGCTCTGTTGGTCCTGGGGTTCAGCATCCCAAAGCTGATTGAAGATGGAATTATAGATGAAAATGGTGAGAATTCCGTCTTCCAAGCGCTAATTTTCTCAAAGTCCATCAAATTATGTTGTCATAGTTTTATCACACAGAAAGCTTTACTGTTCATATTTTATTTGTTCATCTGTCAGAACAATATTGATGTACTCTTTCACACCCAAAAAAAAAAAAAAAGGTTTGGAACTTGCAAAAATGGACTAAGTGAGTCCATATTTTCTTTGCAGGAACCCCGACAAAAAGGCAGAATGTCAAGCTGTCAGCTTCGATGCCACTTATGGACCCCGCAAATTTCGTCTGGAACTGCCTTGGCAACATGGAAGCACAGAAAACCATTTTTGGATTAATGGTCAGAAACAACAGGTCCACGAAGTTGACTAAATGGCTGCTATGCAACTCAGCTTATGATCTTGAACCTCCAGCTTTTCACATGGCTCCTCACATACTTCCTATAGGACCACTTCTGGCAAGCAACAAACTGGGAGGAGACTCAACAGGGAACTTCTGGGCAAAGGAGACAACTTGCTTGGAATGGTTGGACCAGCAGGCCCCACGATCAGTTATATATGCTGCCTTTGGAAGTCTTGCATCTTTGGAACCATCTCAATTCAAGGAATTGTGTGTAGGACTAGAACTCACAAGCAGACCATTCCTTTTGGTAGCAAGGTCAGACGCGGTGCTAACCAATGGAACAAATGGTGAGTTTGTTGAAGAGTTTAAAGACAGAGTGGGCAACAGGGGCAAGATCGTTTCGTGGGCACCACAACAGGAAGTGTTAGGACATTCTGTTGTAGGTTGTTTTCTAAGTCACTGTGGTTGGAATTCCACCATAGAAAGTGTCAGCAATGGGGTTCCTTTGCTATGCTGGCCTTGTTTCGCTGACCAGTTCATAAACAAGAGCTATATTTGTGACGTTTGGAAGGTTGGTTTGGGACTAGACAAAGACGAAAATGACAAGGTTACAAGAGAAGAAATCAAGAACAAGATTGAACAGGTACTGGAAGCTAAGGAATTTGCGGCAAGGGCTTTAGATCTTAAGGAAAAGGTCATGAATTGTGTGAAAGAAGGTGGTAGCTCTCACCAAAATTTCCTAAACTTCGTTGATTGGATAAAGATGGCATAGGTACATTCCTACCTACTTCATTAAATCACCTATCAGTCGACATGTAACGGGAATCCTTTCAGCTTTGATGCCAAACTGTGTTAGAATTCCTTTGATGGAAAAACAAATGCAGTTACTAAAATGGCAGCTGAATTAAGACTCTTTAGCATTAGAAAAATGAACTGTTTGCTGCAACGTGTACTTTGAATTGAATGGAAAGTGGCAGCCAAATAAAGGAATTAATTTTTTTAATATAGTTTTGCTGAGCTAAAAAATATATATCAAGCAGCAAGTTCCTAGAGCCACTCAAACCTGCAAATCATAGAATTAATAAATCTTGGCAAACGACGTAAGTAGAAATCCTGCCAATTTAATTTAATTTAAGAATACCTTTTATGTATTTATTTAATATAAATTGTCATATAAATAAATTTATCTTAATATAAAATATTATGTAATTAAATGCTACATACGTAATACTATTTTTATAATTATCTGTATTACTGATATCAAATTTTTTTATTAAAATCGTTAATCCAATAGTGATGTAGGGATTAGCAATATTTTGTATATATATTAAAATTTTATTTATTAGAAACAACAATCTAAACAAAATTGACATATCAAAATATGGTAAATAATAATAGTTAATAGATAAACTTCTAATACTAGTATGTTAAAAATATTAGTCACAGTGAAATTATAATTAATCGAATAATTTCTAAATTATTGGTTAGTAATTAAATGTCAGAAGAACAATAAATAGATATGCTATATATTCAATGGGTTTTTTTTTTGAAAGGTCTATATATTCAATGGCTAATTCATTATATCTCACTGCATTAAATAGATATTATTTGAATGTATTTTTACAAATTAAATTGAATTGTTACATATGTTTATTTTGTGCAAAGAATAGGAATATTTGGTATCAAATTAACTGAATTTAAATTATGTAGTTTAAAAATCACAAAGAAGAGAAATAAATATTTTTATTAAATAATTTTTAATTTAATAAATTTTTACAAATTATATTTAATGGTTAATTTTATGGTTGCTTAATTTTGCAATTATAGTTGGAACTTTAAAAAGAGACAATAAAATGTTCAAACCTTCAATTTTTTCAATTCTAATCCGATGTTAGTGTCTTCATCAAGTCTGCTGACATGGTTTCCCACGTATTTGAGAAACCCTAACTATTAGTACACATGAGCCAAAATTAATACAACAAACAAATATTAGTGAAACGATATCGTTTAATCACATAATTAAAACAAAATTATTATTTTAAAAATGACCTAAATCAATTTATTCTCTCGACATCTTTGCTCTTCAATCTTCAGATTACGCAGCCTCGATGCCCTGACGCTAAGGGCATAAGGAGAATAAATTGAAAATGAAGAGCTTGTTGGTGCAGTACTTGCAATTCGCGAGTAGTTGGAGGCGTCGGAAGAACAAACAAAAATCAAAGAGCTAAGGGCTGAGGATTGAGGATTGAGGGTTGAGGGAGAACAAACAGATAACTAAGGCTTAAGGCTGCGTAAACTGATTTAATAATTTTATGGTTGAGGGAGAACAAACAGATAACTAAGGCTTAAGGCTGCGTAAACTGATTTAATAATTTTATTTTTAACAATGACGCTATTTTATTAATCTTTATTTGTTATATTAATTTTGGTTGACGTGTGTTAATAGTTAGGGTTTCTGGAATACATGGTAAGTCACTTTAGCAAACTCAATGTAAATACTAACGTCAGGCTAGAATTAAAAAATTAAAAGTTTGAATATTTTATTGTCACCTTTTAAAATTCATGATAGAACTTAAAAGTTTTTTGAGCATTTTATTATCACTTTTTAAAGTTTGGATTATAATTACAAAATCGAGCAAAGTTTGGGATTTTTTTGTAATTAACCCTTAATATTACAACATTTCATGTGCTAGATAAACGTATTCCAGGATTTTTTGTGTAACATCCCATCACCGATGAGAAGGGTAAAATAGTAATTTAGAACGGGCTAGGAGTGTTTTAAAATTATTTGGCTATGTTCATGCATTCATATATGCACGTGAATAGTAAATTTTGTACATGTAATGATTGTACATGCATTCATGACATTTCCCGGTATGTTTGCTAATAAATGAAATTGTTATGAAAATTTTG
>JAOSBN010000008.1:14680702-14704747 GCA_027563595.1 Erythroxylum suave | reverse complement strand
GCCATAAAGTATGATATTTTTTGATATCGGAATTGAAAGTTATGATCTTCCAAAGTTAAGGTTATTTCACTTTGTTTCGATTATTGTTTCGCCTTTCGTTCGCTTTGTCTTTCGAACCTTTCGATTAGCTTTCGATTCGTCTTCGTTTTGAAATTTTCGTTTCATTTTTTGCTTTTCCGATTGGGGTCCGATTTCCAAGATCGGGTCCCAACATGACGTGAACATCCACTATCAAAATACCAACCATGTTGTAAAGTTGCCTTCATTGATGTACGAACCACGAGAGCTTGCAATTCACTTCTTTTTACCTAAGAAGATTAGAAACTAAAGGTTGGTGTTGAAATTTTTGTGGGATGTACATACTTTTTTGGCCTTGCCTTCTTTCAAACAACATCTATAGCAACTGATAACATCTTGGCCTTATATGCCTAACAACTCCACAAAAATGACCTGTGGGTATAAATCTTCGTCTCTTGTTTGGCACTTCTACCTCTTGGGCTGAGCTGAACATATCATAATTTTCTTCATTAACTTTCGAACACTCACCTTTATAACCTATACCTTCAAATTTTCCTTTAGCCTTACCAGTTTCTAGCAAATTCTCCAGTTTTTTCGTGCCTCCATTCAACATTCTCAATCCTTTTTCAGTACTTATCAATTTCATTCTAGCTTCACCATGCTCAAATGATGTCATCATCAACTTTTTTTTCTAATTCTTGTATGGTATTCTTCATGCAAAGATTCTCTTCCTTAAATCTTTCATTCTTTTTACGCGTTTTCACCCATTTTTCACACATAGCCTTGTAATCCTCGTAAATATTCTCATTTTTATCATCGAGGCCACTTCCGTCACTGTCATAGTTTGATATTAAATCCCGAGCTGAACTGTTTTCGAAATTTTCAAAATTTCTCCCTTTTTTGCCTTCAGTTACTTCCTTTTTAGTTACTATAAAGCAAGTAACTGGACTTTTGCTATGTAAGGCAACTAACGCAGCATTGTTCGCTATTTCTTCTTCACTATCGAAATCAATCTCAGAATCATTTTCACTCCAGGTGATTGTTAAGGACTTTCCTTTTTGTTTCTTCAATGTATTGGCACATTCTAATTGAATATGACCGCACCCATGACATTCATGACATTGAATTCTTCTTGCCTTCCGTTCTCCCTTTTATGTCTTAACTTGTTGTCTTAGGTTGTTATTTGATGAACTTCTACCATATTGTCTAAAGTCGGGTCTGTCCTTCTTCATTCTTTTCAGCCATTTACTGAAATTTCATGTTAGTAGAATCATGTCTTCATTTTCATCTGATTCATCTTCTATATTGTTCACACTTTTTCCAGTTTCCACTTGTAATGTCAATCCTTTCTTTTTTTTCTTGCTTAACTCTTAAGAGATTCATCTCGAAAATTGTAAGAATTCCGATAACTTTTTCTAATGATAGGCTATCAATGTCGTGAGCCTCCTCTATTGCTGCAATTTTTGGGATAAATCTTGGTGGTACCGATCTCAACATTTTCTTGGCTAATTTCACGTTGGAGTATTTCTTTCCCAGTTGATGAGCTTGATTTACAATATCTCTCAATTTTTTGTGAAAGCCTCCAATAGCCTCTTACTCATCCATCTTCAACTCTTCAAATCGCATTACTAACATTTGTAATTTCGACGCTATCACAAACTTTGATCCTTCATGAATGGTTTGCAAGTCATCTCACGCTTCTTTTTTTATTTCACATGCTGAAATCATTGAAAAACGTCCTTCATCAACAGCACTGAATATCGCATGCATTGCTTGCGAATTTCCCAGTGCACTTTCTTCTTCCACTCTTGTCCATTCAAATGGATCTTTCTGGACTGCATTTCCTTTATCATCAGTGGTCATCGGATGCGTCTAACCGTGTTCTACCGAATGCCAGGCTCTTGTACCCTCAACTTGAATGAAGACTTTCATCCGGGATTTCCATGCTGGGTAATTACATCCATCCAATAGTGGTGGTCTGCTAGTTGATGCACCCTCTCACGTAGCTATGTTTGTGAATATAGGATCTCCACCAACTTGTTACCAAGTTCTGAATCGGTGACCTTGCTCTGATACCAATTGAAAAACTAAAGGGGTTAATTATTTCGCAACTTTCCGTAAACTTCTTTACCACCAACAAAGTAAAAACAAGCAAAACCGAAATAATAAAAACACCAAAAATTTGATAACGCAGTTTAACACACTTTGCCTACGTCTGCGGGACCCTTACTCAGGTTAATCACTTCCATAGTAGTCCAATAGAATTACACAAGATTAACCTAACACAACACCTCTCAATCTCTACAACTATCTCACAACTTAACTACCCGTGAAAGACTTTCATACCTGATAATATGACTGACTCGTGTTAACCTCTTCAAAGGATTTTTCTAACTAATTTCACTCAAAGTAATAATAAATAAAAATAGCTCAAGTATTTAATCAACAGAAAATTAGATAACAAAATACTTGAGATTAACGAAGACTTCCCTATGGATTTATCTCCTCCAAATAAACCAGCTGAAATTCTCCACCATAGCTCACTCTTTCTTCATAGAAAAGTAACTCACGTTGTTTTTTCAATTAAAAGCCAAAAACCACTTCACCAAAGATGAACTTCACTGTATCATAAAATCCAAACGTGTGCAACGCTTTGATCACAAAAATAACTTCACCGTGGTTCATACAAAGGACATGTTAATCACTGTCTAGATGAAAACACTGAGCCTCCACCAAGTTGTCTCACGTATGCACACCTAATGCTTCGTAAGACTGATTGCAGATGCAATATTCAGCTCTCAACAACATATGCATAGCCAACAGTCATCAATCATAGACACACAACCCACACTAACTTTATTCACGTTATAAATGTATTTCGGCTTACTAAAAAATGAAAAGATAAGCAATGTGCGTAGCCAACAAACCTAAAACCAAGACCCACATAATCTGTATATTTTATCCAATATGTGATATATCTCACTTCTCTTTTGATAGACTTCAATTCAAATACAATCTTCATATCCATTTAAAACACAATGTCCACCCATCTTCATCAATCCAATAAATAATATTCTATATGTCCAATTTAAAATGCCAAAACTAAATAAGATATATATAAAATATATCAAAACTAAATAAGATATATATAAAATATATCCTAACAGAAACATATTGCCTTCATTATAAAAACATTTGAATTAAAATATAGACATGTGGAAGATGTTTAAACTTAAAAATGACGAAGGTGAAAACATTAAAATTTCAGAACTATCAATTGTTTTGCGTGTACTTGAGCAAGAGAGCACTTGAAATCATCATGTTCATACTCCATCGTTTGCTTAGTGGCCCATCAAGATTTAAGACCATTAAAAGTTCTATTCCTAGTATGAAGTTAATTGTGGGTTATAAAATGTAGCTCAAAAGCTCACAACTCAGACAAAAGAACTTAATTCCCAAAGATAATGCAATGCCATGCACAAATGTAGGATTTAGCCTTCATGGAAATCTATCAAAGAATCCAGAGACTCGAGCAGTAAACTTCCTCATGTAATGGTATAATGTCATACGCACATATAGGATTTAACCTTCACAGAAATCTATCACAGATTCCAGATACTCGAGCGTTAAACTTGCTCATGTAATGGTGTAAGGCAATAGCAGAAGCAGAATCATCAAGATGAGTGAGTAATGAAATAAATTTGGACAAGAATAGTAGTAACATATGAGATATAAGGATTTACATAGTTTACGTTGTAAATTTTCTCTCTTGTTGTTTGTCATACCTCCATTTATGTGCTTCTTTCTTTTATTGCTCTATTTGATTTGGAATTGGAGCAATTTGATGTGAAAACTGCTTTTCTACATAGAGAACTCGAGGAATAGATCTATATAAAGCACCCTGAGGGCTTTTTTAATTCCTTATAAGGAGTATTGTGTTTATCAGTTGAAGAAATATCTTTATCGGCTTAAGCAAGTTCCAAGACAGTAATACAAAAGATTTGATACTTTTATGATCATGTAGCCTTTACTAGATGCCTATATGACAACTATGTCTATTTTCGACAATATGCAAATGGGTCTTTCGTGTACTTGTTGCTATATGTCGATGAAATTCTCGTTATTTCCTGTAATAAGTCTTTGATTGATAATTTGAAATCTTAACTCAGTAAGCAGTTTGAGATGAAAGACCTTAGTGTGGCAAAAAAGATTCACGGCATGAAATACAAAGGAATCAACAGGCTAGGAAGTTGTTTCTATCTCAAAAGAACCATACCCGAAAAATTCTTGACAAATTTAACATAGACTCTTATAAGCCTCGTCTCATCGCCTTTCTCCGTTCATTTGAAAATGTTATCAGATCTTTTTCAAAGACGAAGGAAGAAATAGAATATATGTCGAACCATATTCTAGTGTTGTTGGTAATCTTACGTATTACATGGTTTACACTAGACCTGATATGGCACATGCAGTTAGTTAGCATGGTTAGCCATTTTATGCACAATCCGGGAAAGGTTCATTCGCTTGGCATTTTATAGGAGCAAGGAAACATCTAACAATGTTGTTAGTTTTGTGGACTTTGATTACAATGGTGACCTCAATAGACGTTAGTCTTTCATTGGTTATATCATCACTTTGTTTTCTAGTGCTATTAGTTGAAAAGCATCACTGCAATCTATAGCGGCTTTGTCTACTACAGAAGATGTGAAGGAGGCTACTTGGTTGCATGGTCTTATTATCGAGCTTGGTGTCACACAGGATACTACTTTGGTGTTTTCAAATAGCCGAAGTGTTATTCATCATACCAAGAACGAATGCCTATCATTCCAAAACTAAGAATAATAGTGTAAAGTACCACTACATTAAAGAAACTATTGTCGTTGAAGAAATTGTTATGAAGAAAGTTCACACATTTGACAATCTTGCGGATATGTTGACCAAGTCACCACTTATCGCTAAATTCAAGCATTGCTTGGACTTAGTTGATGTTCGCAACATCTGATTACCCTTCGTGGTTTTATATGATGATGAGTAACTCGTCGAAACCAAGGTAGAGATTGTTGAGTTACTGGCCTTAATTCTTCCACATCAACTTAAATCAATAAATTGGTCACTACAAATGTTGGCTTATTTGCTAAGTATTGATTATAAAGTCAAACTTTTTAAACCAAACATTTAATGTTCAAATAACATGCAACACTATTGGCGGCAATACAACTATTTCAACCGACTTTGAAGACAAATCAGTTTATGGGGCAAGGCAAAGGCAACAAAATTTTAGCATTATAAATATATCTTGAGCCCCTCTATTTTTTAAACACGCAATAAGCCGAGATACTTAGCAAAAAATTTGAGAATTTATTTTCACCAATATTAGCTCAAATTTGTATTGATTTTTCTTTTAGGAGAGTTTTATTTTGTGTGATAGCAAAAAATTCACTACAACAGAGAAGAATACAAAAAAGAAATTCCTTTAAGAAACTAAGCACAATAAATATATAAATTTTGTGTATAATCTCACAAAATAAACTCTCTCCTAAACTAAAATTGAATATAAATTTGAGCTAATATTGGTAAAAATAAACTCTCAAATTTTTTGCTAAGTGTCTCAGCTTATTGCAAAAATAAAGGGACTCAAGATGCATTTACAATGCTCAAATTTGCTGCTTTTGCCTCACGACATAAACTAATTTGTCTACAAAGTCGGCTAAAATAGTTATGTTGCCCGTCAAAAACATTGTATTTGATTGAGCGTTAAATGTTTGGCTTTAAAATTTCGACTTTAGATAACTAAATCAATCGTTAAGCAAATAAGTCATCATTTGTAGCCACAAATTTGTTGATTTAAGTTGATGCGAAAGAATTTGGGTCACTAACTCAACACCTCATTAGCATAATCAATTTAGGATCAGTTACCACACTGTCTGCTGCAAGATCCCTAGCGATGCTATTTGGTGTCAAGCTCTAGGAGGATTAGCAAGTTGTGGGATGCAAACTACTGGGAACTGGGAGCTGAGAACTTATGACCGCATTACCCTCTATACAACAGCATCAACCTCCTCTTCTATTCCAGGAACAAGCACTGAAATTGCAATGTGATCCATCAAACGGTCGAGTAAAATGACAATTTCATTTAGTCTAGAATTGGACCAGTCTTCTGCTCGGAATCTGTAAACCACGTTCTTGATCTCGATCCAGCTATAGCCAGGAATTGTTTTCAGGCTTCTATCTTTCATCAACTTTCGCACTCTTGCTGCCTGATCCCAGCACTTCACACTAGCATATAAGTTGGCTAATTGTACATGAGTAGCAGCACATCCCGGTTCCAGCAATAACTTGCTCTCGGCAGCCTGTATACCAATCCAAACACTCCCATGAAGTCTGCAGGACGACAACAGCGAGCCCCATATAACTGCATTAGGAGACATAGGCATTGACAGTACAATATCTCGAGCCTCTTCCACCAATCCAGCACGGCCAAGAAGATCAATCAGGCAAGAATAGTGGTCTAATTCTGGCCTCACACCATATTCAGCCATTGAATTAAAGTAATTCCTCCCTCCATCAACCAACCCCGCATGCCTACATGAAGATAGCACGCCAAGAAAAGTAATGCCATCAGGCTTTATTCCCAGTTTCTTCATCTCTTCGAAAAGTTGAAGTGCTTGCACTGCCAATCCATGCTGAGCATAACCAGCAATCATTGAATTCCATGACACAATATCTTTACTCACCATGATCTCAAATATTTCCAAGGCGTCATCAACATTCCCACATTTACAGTACATTGATATAAGAGCGTTGGCAATGTATAAATGAGAATCAAAACCCATTTGAACTATTTGACAGTGAGCACTTCTGCCTTGCCCCAAGGCTCCAGTTCCTGTGCATGCAGTCAAGATACTCGTAAACGTAAACTCGTTAGGTTTTAAAGTTGAATTTCTCATAAAAGAGTATAGCTCAAAACACATGTCAACTTGCCAATCCTTCGCAAAACCAGAGATAATAGCTGTCCATGACACTACGTTTCTAAGAGGCATTTCTTCGAACACTTTATACCCATCTTGCAACTCTCCACAACGAATATAAAACGTGATCAAAGAACTCCCAACGTATGAATTAACAACAAACCCAGATCTTATTGCATGAGAATGATACTGGGAACCACCTGGAAGATCACGTTTAGACCCACATAAGCTCACGGCATTGGACAAAACACTGGCATCTAACAGCCTACCATCCGAGTCTTCTTTGTCCACGCCAAAAGATTTAACTACTTCACCAACAGCGTTTGGGACTTCGTTTTCTAACCTTGAAATTCCGAAATCATCGTTTAGGTTCTTTTCAACACTATGATCAGAAACTGTTTGTAGAAAGTCCTGAATGAGACGAAGATGGTTTTGATTAGGCGACGTGGTTCTTCTCTTGGGGGATATGATATCTAGGACTCTCAAGGGATTGTTTAAACGCTTCACGTGCTTCCTGCGTCCGAGGATGTGAGTAGATAAAGTTCTACAGTTCAAGATTCGGAGAGTTTCATGTCTGGCACAACATAGTTTATGTCGGAGTAGTGCAGTATTCATCCCTGAGGAACAAGGTTTCCCATGGGCCTCCAGCGCTGAAGCAAATTAATGCGGTGGCTCGGTGAAGCTAAGTTCCTAACATGACGAGACCTAAAAAAATGACGTCTGACATTTAAAAGTCAACAAGCCCCGCCAATATGCAAGGTTTAAAAATTTTACTTTAAGATGGCAATAGATAGATTAGGCTCTTTTCTTTTTCCAAATTTTCTTCTTCAGGACAAGCTTGAATTTAGTGTAACATGTAACGATATTTTAGTTATATATATATGTCCGATCAAACATAAAAGGGCAATAAATTAAGAAATATAAAATATCTAATTACGGTTCCATAACTTTAAACAAACTTTTCGAAATTGAAATGAACACGAATTTACCGTCGTCTTTAAAGGAAGCTCTTACCAAGACACAATTAACGTCTTTCTATGGTTTTTTTCAAAATATAAGCTCTCTTAATAAGTCCGAGAATCCTTATGCTTACGAATGATATGAGCAATTACAGAAGACAAAAATTCAAATCTATTTTTTTAGAAAATTCCTTATTTTTGGTCCTATAGATATTTTTAAAAATATTTTCTTATATTAAGAATGTATTATTTATTTAAAATAAGAAGTAGTTTCATATAAAAATGGAAACAAAAATTTTTAACATATTTTTTGTCCCTTATAACATATAAAAAGGGGATAAATTATGTATACAATTTTTTAATCTTAATAAATAAAAAACTAAAAAATAATTTATAATAATCTGAGTAAATAAGGTTCAATTTATCTACAATCTTTAAATTCCCTTTAGAAATTTATTATTTTTATTTAAAAAATAAAGGTTCTATAATATTATATTCTCTGTGACTATAAAAAAGAACAATTGCAACAATTACAATAGACATGTCAGAGACAAGGAGCAAATCAGTAGAATGAGTGGTATGTGCTTACATCCTCCTACTTTCAAATGCTTAGGAGTACCTATTACCTCTTTTAAACCCAAGTTTTCTAACTACATCCCTCTACTTGAAAAGCTCAAAGGTCAGATTAATGCATGGTACAACGACATCTCTCTTATGCGGTAGATTTCCTTTAATCATCTATATTCTAAATAGCATTCACTTGCATTTGTCTGCTCATATTATTTTGCCTAAGAGAGTAATGAAGGAGATGAATAAAATCTTAAAAACATTTCTTTGGTCGGGTAACACCAAGAATGCTAAGAAAGCGAAGGTCAAGTGGAATGAGGTCACTAAACCTAAGAAACAAGGGGGCTTAGGCATTATATCTATCTATATTATGCAGAAGGTGTACTTATGCCGAAGCTTGGAGACTTTTTAGAGATAGGGAGGCTTTATAGATTAAATGGATGCATGAAGTTCACATAAGAAATGCTAGTTTTTAGCAGATTTTAACTTCCACTCAATTCTCTTGGATCTTCAATTATTTATTGCACCTCAGAAGCTTCATTTACCCTCTCATCAAACACAAGATTGGTAATGGGGTCACATGCATAAAAGATCGGATGAAAAACAAAGTATGTAAGATTGTTTTTAAGTAAGCTGCAATCGTGGCTTATAGGCCACAATCATAACCGAAGTCGAGGCTATTTTTTATGAGCCACGATCGTGACCGAAGTCTCGACAGATGATACATAAGTGAGTTCTTCACTTATGTAAAAAAATTTTAACCAATTCTTACACACTCAAGTGAGAGAGAAAGGGCTCTAAAAGAGTTCTAGAGAGAGAAAGATGTCTTAAGTTATTTTCATGCAATTATTGCATAAATATAATTGCATGTAAGATAATCTTGATCTATCTCTTATTTGAACATATACTTGAACTCATCAAGTTTGGTGTTTTAACTCCCTTATATATTATTTCTTTTTTATCTTTACATGTTCTTGGGTGATTAAAGAAGGGTTTGGTATTTCCAACAACCCAAACAAGGAGAAGAAACAACAAAGGGGGAGAAATAAAAGGTACAAATGTTTAAAATTGCATGATCTTATGAATCTTATGCATGCATGTGTGATTCTGGCTTTTTGGGGTTATCATGGTGTCGGAATTTAGATTCCAATACTTCCGTTACATTCACATGCCTGTAATGCATGTATACATGGCTAACCCAACACCTTTATTATGTGATGCATGTATACATGGCTAACCCAACACCATTATTATAAAAATTCGTATGATTCTATTAAACATGTCATGATAATTAAATAATAATAAAAATTATTTGATAATTAAATAATATCGTAAATAGTTGGATGTGTTTGGTTTGTTATTTATAAATAGGTTGGTAGAGTTAGATTACTTCATTTACCATCATGTCAATTCCTATAAAAGAAAATTTTTATTAAAAAATAACTAACATTAATTAAATTCAAAACTTACTAAAAATATTTTATTTAATAATTAAACCTTTATCTTGTTGCTTGAGAAAATAATATTCAATCATTTCCACAGCTTACAGAATAGGATAATATTTGACCTGGCAAACTTAGAATAGTTAATAGCTTATAATATAATTTACTATATTTTCTCCTAAGTATGTTAATTTTTTGTATTTTTAGAAATTAGTGTTTCTTTATCATTAAAATTTGCTCTTCGTTTTTTATTTTTAATATAGGATATTAAATTTTTCTATTCATTTTTTCTCTGTCAGAGATATAATACCATTGATATATCTTTGTGATATATTGTCAAGCTATTAGTATTTTGTTGTGCCTGCATACTTCTTTCAGTTACATATAGATGCTTTTGTTCTTTGGTTTATATTATGTTGCTTAAAAAGTATTTGTCTGGTAGTGAAAAAGGAAAAAAAGTAGAAATGCATAGAGAAATTGTTTTTTGTGATTTTACATCTATAAATACATTGAGAAATTGTTTTTCATAAATCATGATCATCTGTGTATTTAGTATTACAATTCTCTTAGTATTTTGAAGTTTGATTGTTGTTATTGTTGCTATTTTTAGTAATTTTATTATTACTAACATTTGCAAGATATTATTAGTTGACGTTACGATTATTTAATATTTTATTAAATATATAGATTTATAAATTGAGTCACTTAGATAAATATTAAATTTAATAATAAAAATATGTTTTTTAAATTTACATATTTATATATTGTCCATTTATTGAGACCTTTTTCTTACTTTCCCCAAAACTTATAAAATATTAGGAATGATCGTGGTTGTAGATCGCAGCTTAAACTGGATAAGAGTTGTGAACATCTCCTCAGCTCGACATCAAAAGCAAATGACATCTCTGATCTGAAATCTCAACTCTTTTATGGTCTAATAGTTTTCACTATTATTACTTCAAATTTCTTTAAATTTTCATTAAAAAATTACAATAGAGATAATTTTTTAAGATTTTATTTAATTTTTTAACGAAATTCATGCTTTAACCAATAAAAAAAAAGGCTCTATTTTGGATGAGAAGAAGCTTCTTCGCTCTTCCGAGCATGAACGTGTTTGAAGAGGATATGGCCCTGTGAAAGCCAAGCGGTCTGTATCACATGTAATGAATGTGGTTTTCAAAGGGAATGCTTGCCAATGCCAGGTGGATATGTGAAATCAAGTGTTTTAAGGTTAACTAAGCAGTTTCTTTGAGTACAATCCAAGCTTTAATGGGTTATGTACTAATCACATGTACTCTATTCGTAATGATTTGTCTGTATTCTTATCTTGCAAGAAGCAAAGTCATCATCAAGGACTCTTATGTCACTGATACTCATCAAGTTCTTTTCTTTTTGTTTCTAAAGGAACCCAAGAACAATTTTTCATGTAATATCTTAAGGTAATTTCTAAAAATAGGCACTATTCAGTTATTTATATTTTTAAAATAAATTATTTAACAAATTAATTAATTAAGGATGAATTAATTTATTTAATTAATAATAAATTTATTTTGATTAGATAATACTCACATTTTTAATACTGAAGTAAACACATCAAAATTGATTTATTCTGATAGATAACTTCATATTAAGATTTATATCAAATTTGAGTTTTAATTTTTAATTTTTAAAAATTATAAGTTTGGATTTTATAATTTAATTCGATCTTAAATGACATGGTATAATTGATTAAAATAATATTAGTATCATTCTATTAAATTAATAAAATAACATCTTTTATAAACAATTGAGACAAAATTCAATCGAGAAATTTGGAATTTGTTAGACTTTAATCGGCACAATATGATCTATTGTCAATGAAGATGATTGACCGGCAACAATTACCAAGTAAATCTAATCTAATTAAGAAACTTATAAAGTCTAGGATTAAGAAAAATTCCAAATAATAATACTTGAAGTTTTTTTAGAGATCAGATCTCTTGTTCTTATCATATTTTATTAAATCTCATTTATATATTTATATAAATTTCATATAAATATATGGATAAAATTTAATAAATATAGATGAACCAAGATATCTAAAAGGATTTAATGAGAAGTTGACGGAGGAAATAATAATTAAAATAAGTAAAGAGTTCATGCGACTCTCATGGATGTGACCGTAAAATGGACGGCATTTGGAGTATGAAGGAGGACAGAGTAGGCAGAACACGTCAGAGACATCACATGAAAAGCTACAAAACAAACATGCTACGTTCTTCCGTGACTGTCTTTCAAAAATTTGAAAGGTTCATGTAAGATTTAGTACTCTTGTCTTGTCCTCTGTATCTCTCTAGGGTAAGGGTAAGACATAAATGCCATCCAAGTGGTCCAACTGGGATATTTCCACATCTTTGTATTAAGTGCCTTGGAGCTCAGTTATGGTAGTTTAGCACCTTTAAGGTATTTGATTTATACCCCTTTACCTCTTAAACGTGAACTATAAATTCTTGAATTGATGGAGCTGGACCGTCATTATTGCCTTAGAAAGCTTTAAACTTTGCATGAGAGAGAAGGGCCACCAAGTTAATGATGAAAGTTGACACCGAGAAATAAACAGAGTCCGGTATAAGTACCGAGCAGTGGCACTTGGGCTTTTGAGAAATTAGCATTTAAGTTTCTGCAGCAACACATAGCAAAGATTTTTCCTTTTACTTTCCTTTCCTTCTACTGGAAAAGGAAATAGGCCCACTTGTTAGATTTAATAGATTTTCATAATCTGAACCAGTGGTTGGTTAGAAGTGGGTCTTCTGCTCGTCTTGGAGTTCTATTTTTGTGCTAGGACTTAAGCTCATCAATGGCAGCTACTGCCCAGGAAGACAAAAGATTGAAGTGAGTTCTTGTTGATCTTTGTCTTTCAATTTCTCATTTCTGTTCATTTTTTCTCTGTAGATGATGTGAGTTGTGTGCTTGTGTCTCAGTGAGTGTAAGAAATTGGAAGGAGAGGATGGTTTTAACACTGTAGAGTGCTTAAGAGCAAGGTTACTTGCAGAGAGACAAGCTTCAAGGGTTGCCAAAGAAAATGCTGAGCTAATGGGCAATAAGGTATGATAGTATCATGTTTTGGTTGTTAATGGGTATTTAGAGTTTACAAATTCAAAGTTTTTTAATTCCATTCCTATCTTTGTCTTTTTTATGGGCACAGTTAGTAGAGCTAGAGAACAAACTCAGAGAAGAGACCAAACTGATGAAAAAGGCTGAAAAGAAGCTTAAATGCCTGAACAAGAAGCTTGAGTCCTCGAAAATTTCACCTGCATTACGAGGATCAGATCGGTCAAGTTCATCAGAGAACTGCGGATCTTCTTGCAAATCCTCTTCAAGTTCTTCAGATTCCAAAGATCCTCACGACTCTGAATCCAGGGCCCAAAACAAAATCCCAGAAGCCTCACGAAATTCCAAGGACGACATCTCAGAAATCAGTATCTCATCAAATCAAAGCCATTGCAGTGCATCTGTTGAAGAAATTTCAATCTTTGGGGATCGCTCAGATATAAGTTTCAGTACTACCCTCAAAGATTCGTCTCTGGACTCTAGCTGCGAATCCACTTCAAGGTCTCACGATTTAGACGCTGGTGGTAACAGGTAGTTAATTCACTTTCAAAATGCTTTCCAGTCAACCATTTATGTTTGCACCAACTTTACATTCGTGACCAGTCTAAAACACTGGAGATCAAAAGGCACTCGATTCATGTCAAAATTCTTTTGCATGAATCATTTATGCTTAAACCAACTTCACATTTCATCACTAGTTCTTGTTTAAGCTAATTATAGCTAAATTCCATATTTCAGTCCTTTAAAGTTCAAAGCTTTATTGGAGAACACTAGTCCGAGATCTGAGAGCGAAAATGAGGAGTATGTGGATAATTCATGGGCATTAGTTCCTGTGAGCACGCCGTTGACAGAACCCACCAACGGCAGTGAATTGAAGATCATTAATAAAACTGTAGTTGAAGCTCTTGATGCTCTAAGGCGTGCCAGAGAAAAGATAGAAAGCTCATTGCAGAGAGGACACATGATCAGAGCTGGGCCAGCTTGAAACTTATTGTCAGTTAAAGCTAAACCAGAAAGCTATATTAGGACGGTTCCATGTTCTTTGTTAACACCAAGCACAGTGATAAAGGTAGAGTTTTTGGAACAAAATTTGAGTGGTCATCAAGCAGCTAAGTCCAAAGTTCAAAGGGTAATAAGAATGGTGTGACAGTGAACATCAAAAAGAGCATGTGAAGTGTGAGATCTGATGTCAAGTAAATTCTTTTGCTTGGGACCCAACTTTTTGTGGCTTTATCACTGTCTTCTCTTCTTTATGATTGTCTGGTTCAATTTTGGATGCGGTTAGTTGAAGCTTGTGAGTGGCATTCACTTGTCACAATTAAAGCTGTGCAAAGCATCACCTACAAGAACAAAGTTGGTGAGGAAGAGAAAGGAAAAATCAATGAAGTTCTAATATTCATTGTCTTCTACCTTGAAATAAGAATGTTTAACTTAAAATATTTCACTTATGAGTAAGGTCAGGTTTGATTTTTATAAGAACTAATTTGAATTTTCTTTTTAAATTTTGAAATAAAATTTTATAATTATGCCTTTTAACTTAACCTTGGGTTTAATATAAAAAAGAAGGTTTGAAGTTGATATCTATATTAAAGTGTTTGGCTCACTCTCTTTGGTAGTTGAGAGCTAACAATGAAATTGTTTAGAAGCTGCTTAGGATTTCAGTATTGCACTATGATCTCATTAATGAGACTTTTAAATTTTTCATATTTATTATTTTCTATAAATGAGACTTGCATTTCATTAATAATAGCATTTATTGAAATCTTACATATATATTCATGGGAACATTCAAACATTTAGCGGGCCTAAAACTTTGGACTAAAAAATTTATTGTCGACAATACTACATCTTAGAGATTGCATTTGTACTCTTTAGGGATGAAAATAGGTCGAGCCCGCTCATGAGCTTGTCGGCCCTTGGCCAAGCCCAACCAGGGGTTGCTTGGATCTAGCCAGGCGGGCCAACTTGAGTTATTAATTTTGTAAAAAAGTTCGAACCTTAGGTCAGGCTGGATCTTGACAGCCTTGGCTCAAGCTCAACCCGTGACCTGTGGCCTGACCCATGGGTCAATCAACTAAGCTAGGTTGTAACAGCCCAGACCGCCTAGACATAGATATTATCTGCTTTAGACTTTAGGCTTTGGGATCAACCCAAATTTTCATGGTTTTACTCTTCCCAGCCTAGCCGGGAAAACGTGTATATGGGGAAAAGGTATCTATACTCTTATAAGGCATACTTCATTTTTCTCTCCAATCGATATGAGATTCTCACAATTCACCCCTCTTTGGGCTCAGCGCCCTCGCTGACCATCAACCTTTGGGCCCAACATCTTAGCTGACACAACAATTTGTGAACAAGCTCTGATACCATTTATAACAGCCCATACTACCCGCCTATAGATATTGTCTGCTTTGAGATTTGAGCTTTGGGCCCAACTCAAACCCTTACGATTTTACTTTTCCTAGCTCAGTCGAGAAAACACGTATATGAAGAAGAGATATCCATATTTTTATAAGACGTACTTCGTCTTTCTCTCGAACTAATTTAGGATTCTCGCATAGGACCGTTGACTTTGGATTAGGTTAGATTATCAACCTTAGTTTTATGTGAGAGATACTAAGTGTAAATTGGGTTGAACTTTTTATATAAATTAAATTCGTAAATTAAATAAATAATTTATCGAAATATTTTCTTATTCATTATTTTATTTAAATGTGTAAAATAAATAAATAATTCATTTAAAATATATAATTCGTATTACAAAAAGTTTAGTACATGCACCCCAGTACCTGTTTGTTTTCATTTATTTTTATTTTTTATTTTCAAATTTAGAAAAAAAAACTTGTTTGTTTTTGAGTTTTTATTTTCTTTTCTTGATTTTCGTTTGTTCTAGTTTTCAAATTTTATGAAAGCTACAAAAGTAGTTTTTGTTCTCTATTTCTATTTTTTATAATCTGATTTACTGTCTACTAAATATATATAGATTATTTAATATATCAATTATCAATAAAAAGATTAATAATTTAATTAAATATTACATTTAATTAATTAAAATTATAAATAAATCAATTTAACTTAATTTTTAATTAAATAAAATAAATTTAATTAATAATTAATATAATTAAATTTAAAATATCTGCAAAAGACATATTTTTCAAATAAATTTTCCATTTATTAATTAAAATGCATTAAACATAAATATTAATTTATAAATAAACATTAATTTTAAAATTATTTATTTTAATAAAATAAAATATTTTTATTGATAACTTATTATAAGAGATTAATCTAAATTCAATTGATTAAAAATAATTTACGTTTAATTTTTATTTGATATGTAATTATTATTACAACTGTAATAAAAATATAACTATATTAAAATTAATAATATTTTTTACTTAAAGAAAAATATAAATTATAAAATAAAAAAAATTAAACATGTAACAAATAACAGTAGTGAAAATAATGAAATTATCATGAATGAAGACATAATTTTCAAAGGTCGACAACAAAATGGAATAATTGGCAGCTGACTCCTATTAATAGACCGTAGGTTATTTCATGCTGTTAGATTTGATATCAGATCTTCTATTTCAGTTATAGTATTTTTTTCATATTTTATTAAATCTTATTAATATATTTATATAAATATATAAATCAGATTTAATAGAACATAAATAGAATAAAGTAAGTAAAACAAAGGATTTAATACGATATTCCAAGATAAACAGATCATGATTATGCTTAACTATAATCAAATGCTGATGTTTGACATTAACCTGGAAAGTTTAACCCAGTTACCTAATCGGTCATTAGATTAAAACTTTTGTTTTTACACTACAACTACTTCAGGGTGACATATCCCAAACCGAAAAGCTTCTTGGAAACTGCATAAGTCAGTTAGTTTCTCCGACATTAATAAGCATCTTGGTCTGAACTTTGGAGTTTGGGATGATTCCTGTAAATCACATGCTCTAGACTCTAGCATTGCCTGCGGATTCTGAATTCTGTACAGTTCCTCGGGCTGTATACACCACAAGGAGCAGGCGAGACGTATCATATGCTCCCAGCAATCACACACTACTCCTCCGTTCTGATCCGACCCCGAAACCAAAGTTGGAAAATTATGTAAATATTATGAAAAAGTTACGTGAGATTTATTTGCTAATATGGGTATTCCATAATGTTTCAAAAATCATATCAGAAGTTATTTTATAATGTTTTAAAAATTATATCAAAAGTTAAATCAATAAAATAAAAGGATTAATATTTAAAAGGTTTAATTGGTACTAGATTATCGTAAAATCGGTTAAAGATTAAATAAAATTAAAGAATTTAAAATATAATTTAAAGATATTGTTCTTATTTATCAAACAATTTAAATTTTAATTAAAAATTCTTAAATAAAAATTTATTTATTTATTTTGATTTGTAAAAATTTATTACTTTACAAAAATTAAAATTTTAATTAATAAAATAGTCAATTTTTAAGAACAAGGGTTATTAAAGTAAATCAAACCCAAAAGTTAAAAACTGAACAAAATGTTGAAAAGTTCAATATTTTTACGATTGAACTAGCCAAATCCATTAAATATTTTAATCATTGATCAATACCATATACAATAAATAATAAAAAATTATTTTATAAAATAGAAATTTTAAATGATCAGTGATGACTACTGCCATATAATTAGTCATAAAAATTATATTTCTTCAATAAGATCTTGTGCACTTTATGTGAATAATAAAATAATATTTAAATAAATATGATTATTGATCTTAAATTTCATAATTATATATTTTTAGTACTTATTAATTAGAGAAAGTAGCTTATACTTTTTTTTTATTTTCTCCTACTAACTTAAGTTACGAAAATATAAGTTTTAATAAATCACTTATACACAGGAGTTTAATATATGTAGTAATAATAATAACACTCAGTAAGAGTTCCATTAAAATGTGAAATTTGAATATGTTTAAAAGTACACAGTCTTACTCCTATTTAATAAAAAGACTGCTTCTGATAGATCCATATGTAATTTTAATATGTATATAACAACAATAATATTTAGTAAGAGTCCTACATAAATATAAGATCTTAGAATATTCAATAATACACAACCTTACCTTTACCCTCAAAGAAGCTATTTGCAATAATCTAATTGAAGTCGTATCACCAAAGGGCCTAAATTTTATACAATAATCATAACACTTACGTTCATAAAAAATTCAAATATAATTAAGAATTTAGAAGTTTGTGCTTGACCTAATTGTAGAAGAAATAAATTAAACATAGTTCAGGTAGAAAATTCTTAACAGGCTGAACAGATAACAAAAAGTTGATAGTTTCATGCAAGTTCATTGACCCATTATCGGAAGCTTGGTTGATATCCTTGTGATCAACCCAGAAATGAACTGAGCACATCAACTTGGAAGCTATTAAGCTACCAAAATTTAGGTATCAACCACTTTTTATTTTTGACTACACCTGAAAGCTTGTCCTGACTGCTAAGACGACAACTGACATGGAAATTGCTCCAGGTGTTATTTTATTGCAAGGTGATCCTGTTTTACTGTTGGAGCAGAAGGAACAAGACAAAGTTTCTATGCCCTTAGCTCTGGCAACCGAAACTGTACGTAAGATGTTTCACACTGGCACAAAAAAAGGTGAAGTATCAGGTCCTGAAAGCAACTCTACTCTTCAGCTTGATTAGTTTGATTAGACAAAGATAAACCAGCAGGTAGCTAGTGCTGTGAAACTATTCACAACCGAGACTAGATAAAACTGGAGATGTACAACACTCTTCAAAGCCTGGACTTGCACTATTTGTCAATATCTGACTCGATTCTTCAACTTTCTGGACATTATCATCCATTATTTTAGAGAGCATGTGCCATGTTATTCTGATAATACGTAAAATATGTATCTGATGACACATATAAGAGCCAACTTGGACAGAGTTTACATATCTTCTGACAGGTTTCAGTTGGGCTTCGTGGGTTGGTTCTTGAATCAGACATGTATGAGCCAAACCGATCGATTGAAGCTGCAGACAAGTTGGTCAACATACATGAATTAGCTGTTTCGGGTGTGCAATTTATGGTTTTATATATTTGTCATTTCAAATTCTTGCTAACAGTGCGGACCCCTTTGTCTCAATCTGTAAGAAGATTAAATTTAGAGCCAGACCCATAAATGTCTTCCTATCCCTCTTACATCTTTGCCGGGTGCAGCACCGTGTCCGATAGGGTGTTATAATCCTGTACCACTTAATCTGGTCTGTATATTTATATAGACCTTATATAAATATATGGATGAGATTTAATAGAATATGATAAAAATTGGTTAATCGAATCCGATTCTCTTTGTCATTGCTTTTATATTCTTTTTCTATCAATCGAGATGTTTATTAGAACCAGATATCACGTAATAGCGAAATTTTTATTTACTTCTTGTTATTTTAGTATTGTTCATGTTTACCTTACTCTGTGTAATACTATTTTATTAGCTTCAATTTTTAGATTTAAGAGAAAAAAAAAAGTTTGATGTAGCCCTTAAACTTTCATTAAAAGTTCAATTAACTAGCATGCTATTTATAAGTTAAATTAAAATATTAAATAAATCTTCATTATTTACATATAAATTATTAAATTATAAAGAATTGAATCGAATATACAAGTATTTACTTACTTAATAATGAAATGAGATTATTATAAAAATGATAAAAATTAATTTTTATATAAATTATTTTGGAATAAATTAAAAAATAGAACCAGAAATTATATCAAATAAATTTTTAATTAAATTCAATTTTTAAAATTTCAAAATATAAAATATAAAATCAGTAGAAACGTACGCCGCATAATAAAATAAACTCCGGAAAATGGAAATACACAAGTTGTTAGATTGAGATGAGCCTAAAATGGCCTGAAACAGAGGACCTGATCCTCCGGCCCCTTAAGTCTATACTTATCCTGTTCCAGATGATCTTAGTCATATATTTATGTGGCCCTTAAGTCTGTACCTACCCTGTCTCAAGTGATCTTGGCCATCTATAATAGATACAGGCTTCAGGGGCAGAGGACTTGAGGGGTGAAACAGTTGGTTATTGCTCATATACGACACAAGTCTCAGCCATGGAAATGGAACGGAAAACCTTTAGATACAAGCCACACTGAGCCAAAGGAGGACATGAACACTAAACGGCAAGAGATGGAATAGGAGAGAGAGAGAAGTAAGTGAACATCAATGTCAGGCTTACTGTAGTTTAAAGTCTCCATATTTCCTATCCCTTGATCTCATCTGACAAAAAACCTGTGAAGATCTTCTGTCAAAAAACTACAAACTACAGACCTTCTTTTCTTTTTCCCCTATCCATTGGTTTGCTTCTCTTTGATCTCTCTGATATCAGACAGAACTCTGTCAGAACCAAATACATGTGTTCCTTTTACAGCTAAGTCTGTTCCTTGAAAAAAGGCACACATGAAAGTGCCAAACGCAGATTCAAGGTACATGGCATCAGCACGCCTCAATATTCTCTGAACTCAAATTAAAACTATTGCCCTCTTGTCTCAATTCGCACTCGCAAGTTAAATTAGCCCATACCCTTTTGGTCTTTATCTGGATATTGTCTTATTAATGGTGTCTGGTCCATTGAGTGTGTATAAAGTTTCAGGGACTGGTGTTTCAGGATTACAACATGAGAGTGGACTTTTAAAGACACGGTTTTCTGATCAAGATATAGCTTTTTGGGTCATTTAGATAATTAACTAGTTGTTGATGGTGTGCAAAAACTCAGAAGTCAACTCCTGAAAATGGTTAAATCTTGTTGGAGACCTTGTGTTGTGGATGATAGTATCAGTGGGAGGTTTGACGGGATTTTGTGGTCCAATGATTTGGGAAACCATGCTTATGGAGAGTTCTCAATGGCTGTAGCTGAAGCCAATTATCTGGTAGAGGATCGAAGCCAACTGGAGTCAGGTTCGTTGAGTTCAATTGATTCTGGTCCTCAGGGGACTTTCGTTGGGGTCTATGATGGGCATGCAGGAGTTGAGGCTTCAAGATTTATCACCCAAAATCTGTTTCCCAATCTCAAAAGTAAGTTCTTCTGCTGCTCTTTTTTTAATTTTCTACAACAGTTTGAATCAAAACAATGGCTTCAAGTATGCTTTAGTTTGCTTGATGGGTATTTTTGACACAGGAATCTTGCAGGAGCACCAGGGATTATCAGAAAACGTTATTAAGAAAGCTTTTGCAGCTACAGAAGACAGTTTCATCTCACTTGTGAGGAAGCAGTGGCATGCTAAACCTCACATGGCGTCAGTGGGCTCATGCTGCTTAGCAGGAGTTTTAAGCGACGGATTGTTATACGTTGCAAATGCTGGAGATTCCAGAGCTGTCTTAGGGACGGTGGAGACGGGGACCAAGCAAGTTACTGCAGTACAGTTATCAATAGAACACAATGCCAATATAGACTCTGTCAGAGATGAACTCAGGTCCTTGCATCCTGATGATCCTGAGATTGTCGTGTTGAAACACAAAGTTTGGCGGGTGAAGGGCCTTATACAGGTAATTTCTATGCAATTTGTCCCCCACCTATTACAAGAAACAATGAGTTCGAATTTTTTTACATGTTTCCTACCTCTCTCAGGTTTCGAGATCTCTTGGTGATGCTTATCTTAAGAAGGCAGAGTTTAACAGAGAGCCTCTACAACCTATGTATAGGTTGCCTAAAACATTCCACAAGTCTATCCTTAGTCCAGAGCCGGCAATATTAGTGCACAAGCTCAGGCAAGAGGACAAATTCATAATCTTTGCTTCTGATGGATTATGGGAGCATCTTAGCAATGAGGAAGCTGTTTCCATAGTCCAAGATTATCCCAATCAAGTAAGATCACTGAAATTAAAAGGAATATGCTTCCAATCAGATTCAAGGAATTGAATTGACTGTTCCATATGTATTTAACTTGAATTTGCTTTAACATGATTTTTGGGAAAACAGGGAATTGCCAAGAGACTTGTTAAAGCTGCACTTAAAGAAGCAGCAAAGAAAAGGGAAATAAGGTACACAGATTTGAAGAAGATAGGAAGAGGAGTAAGGAGGCACTTTCATGATGATATTACAGTTGTCGTTTTGTACCTTGATCCACATTTAATCAATGGAGGACCCCTCAGTAATTGTTCTGTTTCAGTCAAAGGAGGAGTCTCCAAAGTAGCTGACTAATAGTTGCCATATTCTTGTATTTTTACACACCTATTTCTATATCATTGTTAGAAAAAAGAGTCTGCTAGATATATTTATAATCCTCTTCAGGGTTCAGACTCCTCACCTAAACGAAATTTCTATTGAGATGTTGACACTCCAAATGACATCCTAACTTGCTATACACACATTAGCAAGAGGCAATACTTGCCTGATTATTGGAAAGAACAAAATGACATTGCCAAATGAACAGCTTTACCAAAAGATGACATAAAAGAACTTCACTAACCAGCATCAATTAATCAGCCAAATATTTCTGTCATTTATGAGAAATAATATACAGAAATTATCCTCAAATTTGTTCATGGTATCAGAGCACTGAACACAGAGGAGGATGGTTTCATTCTGGACAATAAGAGCGTGGCATGTTGAGCCAGGGGAAAATTCTACCACTGGCTCGTCAGGCAACGCTCCACAAGGATTGATCCTAGAAATGCCGAACACCATTATCGGCACAGGAAACTCGCCCCCTTCCCGAAACAACATTGACACGCAGCTGTCAGTAGTAACCAACCATCGGCTGAATGGGAATAACTATTTACAGTGGTCCCACAGCATGCTTATGTTCGTAAGAGGGAGAGGGAGGGAGAAACATCTCAAAGCCGAGCCACCAGCTGTGTTTGACTCAAAATATGAGGTGTGAATGACCGAAAACAACCAAGTAATGAGCTGGTTGGTTAATTCCATGACTCTCGAAGTTGGTGAGCAGTTTGTCCTTGCAACCTCTGCAAAAGAGATATGGGAGAATGCCAAAATGACGTATGCCACTATAGAAAATACTGCTGCTTTGTTTCAGATCAAAGGAATTCCGAGGGAAACCAAACAAGGTGAGAAATCAATCACTGGTTATTACACCACGCTAGTAAAATTGTGTCAACAGCTGGACCTCTATGACCCACACCAATGGGCTTGCAGTGAAGATATGGCGTGCTACAAGAAAATTGTGGAAAGAGAACGAATGTATGAATTTCTTTTAGGACTAAACTCTATCTACGAGGAGGTTCGTGGAAGAATCATGGCAACTCGACCACTACCAACCATTATGGAGGCAGTTAATTTGGTGAAATGTGAAGAGAGTAGAAAGCTGCTAATGCAAGGCACTCCAAGCAATAAAAATCCCTCCGAATCTTCTGTCATGGCTGTAAAAGGAATAATCGGGCCAGAATCTAAGAGAAAACAGGGTAAACCTTGGTGTGACCATTGTCAAAATTAAAAACGTGGACATACCAAGGACACATGTTGGAAGATTCATGGGAAACCTCCAAATCAGAAAAACAAATCAAAGGCTGAGAACAAAAGGTACATAGCTACTGGTGGTGACAAGATCGAGGGAGATAACATACCAGTGAGCAAAGAAGAAGTTGAATTGTTAAGAAAAATTCTTAGAAAGTATGATTTGAAGGCTAAACATTTGTATCCACAAGTAACATGGTCCAAACAGGTAATACTGGTACTGCTTTAGGAGTTCAAACCCCAAATTGTGGTATTTGGATTGTTGATTCAGGGGCTAATGATCATCTGACTCGTGATAAGTCATTGCTTGTTGATGTACAGCCTTGTCCTGTTCATAGGACTATCAAGGTAGCTAATGGACAAGTTCTAAAAGTTCAGGGGATTGGGACTGTCATAATTGCTGATAAATTGATCTTAATTAGTGTTCTTGTTAGAAAAATTAACAGATCAAATAACACAATCACAAAGATCATGCTAACCAGGATTATTTGCATATGCATATAAA
>JAOSBN010000008.1:14640434-14671740 GCA_027563595.1 Erythroxylum suave | reverse complement strand
GAACCCTTCAAGTCAAAATTGGACAGAACTTCCTTCATACAAATTCTAGCCAAGCTTCTTAGGTTTAATTCAAATCATATCTTATCTCAATTGCATAATTATGCAGAAAGTTATGAGCAAAACACTGAAACATACACAAGGTATTTTTCCAGATTCACAACCTCATCACTATCATCTTATTATTCCTAACTCAATTAATGTGTTTAATCACTACTAATCCGTAAAGCATAATCTAATCCATGAAACTTAAACCTTAAAACTTCACTCACCTGATTACTCTTCAAATTCTTCAACAAAATTCCAGAAATTAAGAAATGAAGGTTCGGTGGTTGAAGAAGGAACAAAGGAAGGAATAAAGGAACAAGAGCTTTCGGTTGTGAAGAATCAAAGTGAATCACTCTCAGCCGAATTCTCCCTTGCCAAAGAGTGGCTTATGTGTCTTATCTCTAGCTTGACAAGTGTCACTCATGCAAGTCTCCCACTTGTCATTCTTTCATTTGTCCACATGTCATATTCTAATTGGTCCAAAATACTCCAATTTTTTAAAAATTTCTAAAAATTCCAAAAATTCCAAAATATTACTAATAGTCTCTAAATAATATTTTCAGCTCAAAACAATGTTCCAAAATATCAAAATATCCTAAACTATACCGAAATCGCCAAATCTCAATTTTCCTAGTTCGAAAAAGTACCTCGAAATTTTCCAGAAAAATTTCTAAAATTCTCTAAAAATACAAAACTCACAAAGACACACACCAATTCAATTTTTAAGCACAAAAATCACATTTATTCACAATCACATTTCTTAACACTTATACCGGGAAATGTCATGAATGCATGTACAATCATTACATGTGCAAAATTCACTATTCACATGCATATATGAATGCATGAACATAGCCAAACAATTTTAAAACACTCCTAGCCCAACCCCCTGCACCATTGGGCTTAGAAGAATAAGCCCTACAGTGGTCCTTAAACATCTGGTTAAAGACTTTATCTAGAGTACCCTTGGGATGCTTTGTCTGCTTCAATTCCTCACGAGGTTATATCCAAAGGTCCTCCACCTATGATTGGTAATAACTCATGTAGATCCCTACGATGGTCATCCGGACATGAGCCATCAAATGGACATGGACATCGAAAATTCAAAAGACCCTCTGATGAATACCGCGTCAAACACCAAGTCCAAGGTAGAACCCATTTGATGTTCTCTTTTAAAACACAAACTCTTTAGCTTTCAAAAAACTCTAGTACCGTCAATATTTAGGGGCCGCTCCTTGTTCTTCACTAACCACCCGAAGAAACGATTTTCAAGAACTTCCCCCTAAAAGCTTCTTCTCTTCCTAGACTTGCGCACCTACTGTTCTGCCACTGTCACCACCGTCGTGCTACCCTTACGCGTTCCACTCTTCGACAATGTTGAAGCCTAGTCGTCTCAAGGAGTTCCGCTGTTAGGCCCTGAATTATTTTATTTTAGTGAGCACGATTTGAATAAATTTTGTGGTATTGTTAGATAAATCATTTTAATTAGAGTTAGTTATTATGTCAAGTTTAGGAGGAATTAATCCATGGATTGAGGGAATTAAAGTGTTGAAGTTGTAAGATGCATAAGGGTATTTTTGGAAGATTACTTAAGGATAGAAGAACTAAGGCATTAAAGGAGGGGTAAGATAGACTTTTCTCACCCATTAAGGGTAGAATGGGGGGAGGAAAAGATTGTATTGCAAATAAAAAGGATAAAAAAAGTGAATAAAGGAGAGAGAAAGAAGAAGAGGGGTTCGGTGGAGTTAAAAGAAGAAAGCTTTGAATTAGGTCACGAATTTTCTTAGTCTTAAAGAGAGAATTTGTGGTTACTCAAGAAGGGAAAAAGAAAAAGGAAGGAAAGAGCTTCCTTTAGAGCCAAGAATCTTGCTAGTTGGTGAAGGTTCAAGGTAAGTTGATTCTAAATCTCTTGGAGTTTTGAAGGGTTTTTGGTTCAAAGAGCTTAAGAAATATATGGGTTTAAGTATTCTAGGGTCAATTTCATGTTTTGGTTCTATGGGTTCTCAAATTGAATCTCCTATTGAATGAGAACTTGGTTGTTGTAGGAAACCAAGCAAGTCTGATCCAAAGTGAAGAAGAAAGACAACAGTGAACTTGGATTTGTGAAGCGTCTTAGGTGGGTAAAATAATTATGGTTGTTGTGTAATTAGGCAAATTCTTGCCTATGTGTGTGTATGTGTTTTACATAAAATTTTTATGTTTGAAATTGAACTAATTGTGAATATTTGAAATTGCATGATGCTTTATGATAATGTTATACCTTAAAAAAAAAGGTTATAACAAATGAACTTGAATGAAAAGAAGAAAAAGCATGAAATATAAGAAAAAAATGATAAAACGAAAGAAGCACGAGAGTGCAAATTGTGATTGACTAAATTGAGCATGAGAATATGAAAATGAATGGGAATGAATATGTGCTTTTGTTCGGGTGAGAGTGGAACCGTTTCGTAGTCACGTACAGGTCGACGTAAAGCCTTCTCCCAGCTGCCCGCTTATGGCCCATGAGATCCGAAAATGAACTCGTTTTGTTCACGGAGTAAACCATTGGTTTCTCTGTTTTGTTCAGAGAACCCTCGAGCCAATTGTTTGTGCATTTGCATTTGCAATGTTAAGTTGTGCTTTGCTGTTAAATTTCATTCAACATGATCTATGTGATGATGTATTGTGACTTGAATTATGAATGTATATACATATATATGTTTGATTGCGTGGCTCATTGCCAATGGCTATAAGTATTTTAGCCACTGAGCAGTGTAGCTCGACTCCCAATTTTCCTTCCTCAGGTGCAAATCGAGAAGAGTAGTGATCTTAGCAAGGCATTTAGACTCCAAAATAGATATAAGACAATTGTACTAAGCTAGTGATTTGGATAGCTTATTCAACATATCAACATTGAGCATCTTATGTATTTTGGTTTAAAGTTAGCATGTATATTGGCATGTAACAAACTCTCACTGTGTTAAAAATGGGATAGTGAAATTGAATTCTTTTCTATGTATGATTTTGTTGTTAATTTAAAGATTTGGGAAAATGAATTGTATACGTGCATAATCTTAATTGTGGAATTGTCAAGTCTCAGAGTAGCATATTAGAATTGGAGAGATCGTGTTCTGAATTCAAAGGAAAATATAGAGGAAGAGCATCGTTTGTGATGACGTCACCCTTAGACGTAAAGGAACAACATAGACGAAGGGAATCGTCTGTGATGACGTCATATACAGACGCAAAATGAGAGATAGACATGATAAACATAGACGCAAGGAACACAGATGACACCTCAGACATAGACGACATGTCAGAACACAGACGCAAGAAAGATAGATGTAAGGATTCGTCTGTGCTATGTGCAATGAAAGACAGACGATAGACAATAGATGAAAAACAGATGATAGATGAAAAACAGATGATAGACGAAAGATAGACGATAGACGAAAGACAAACGATAGAAAGTCAAACACAGACGATAAGCAGGACACAGATGAAGGAGTTAGGAAGTTATGCTAACTGATCCAAAGCATGTATATATGCAAATTATGGACTCACCAACACTAGTCATTGACATAATTGGGCTTGAATGGAGATGGGCCAAAAAGGGGTTAGTTATGAGTCCAAGTGGTTGTGTAAAATGTTTGGATCTCTGAAATGAGATGCGTTCGTCAGGCTCCGGAAACGGGATCCGACATCTGCCACCATCGATGGCCACCAATAAGCCTGCACTTCCTTCTCTTCTTTGTTTCTACGACTTTTGCTGATTCTAACAAACCATGTTCTTTTCTAGTAGCACCATCTCTTTTCTTCTTTCTACTATCGGAAGCTTGACAAGTCACTCATCAGGATGTCAGGTACAAATCTTCTCGAACTCCATCATTTGATTTTGGGTGACCATTGTACTTTCTGGTGACTACTGCGGTTTCTAGTGACCTTGAGAGTTCCCAGTGACCTCCAAGGTTTCGGGTGTCTCTGAAATTTGAAGTTCGAGGATTGTTGTTTGGTTGGTGTAGTGAGTACTAGAGTGTGTTTTAGGAGTGTATTTGCTTGCAGGTAATTTTGGGAACTCCTAATTACAGGGGAAACTCTGCCAAAATTTCTTCAGAAATTGACCTCCCATTTTTGTATTTCAGACTCAGAAACCCCTCTCGCTTTTCTTGGATCGATGGACATGGTCACCGAGCAGGTATAGACCTCTCTTTTGTGTTTCTTTACCCTTCGAAATTTCTTTCAGTCTAAACATCTTTAATTATTCAGGGTGACTCTCAGCAATGCCTGACTATTTCTCTGTCCTCTCCAACTCCTCCGTGCATGCCTTTTCCCTTACTCAGGGGAGAAACCCTTCTTCTCCATCACAATTCATTCGCTGCGCCCGGTAAACAGAAGACGTAGGTCCTAAACGTGTCGGAGTATGGAGCTTAGGTGGCCACCTTATGGCCCCACTTTGAGAGTCACTGGAAGCAGGCTGGTGTTGCTAATCTCATTGAATTGCCCCTACACCAACAATATTTCGACAGGGACCTGGTTATAGGAGCCCCATAATTCTGGAGTCATGGCTGCAATTCTTTCCTCTTTCCACATGGTCCGATGTCGGTGACCTTAAAGGATGTAGTGGCGATCACCGGCCTACCTTTGTGGGGAGAGGAGGCTGCTTTTGCTGTCTTCCCGGAAGAAGATAGCTCTTTGGACGATGCACTGGTTTCTCTACCTGCCGCTTCTTCCTTCAATGGGGTGAGTGTCTCCTAACTTGGTTACTACCTGCTTCCCCTATGCTCTTTAGCATTTCTAACTACTCATTTTTCTCTCTTGTAGGTGGTGAGATGAGCTAAAGACTTGGACCTGCCAGGTCAAAACTTGGCTTTGATGTGGTACTTGGTCGCCAAGTACGTTACTTGTTCCCCAGCCGAAAGGCTTACCAAGGAGACCAAGAACCTGATCTTCGCACTCCACTAGGGTCAACAGGTGTCTTTAGCCAACATTTTCCTTGGTCACTGTTATCGGGGACTGTACATGGCTGTTATCTCGGAGCCATTGAAGGAGCTTCGTCCGTCTACTTTGCTTCTCCAGCTATGGCTCCTTTTTTACTTTCCAACTCTGTGCTCCTCTATCGCTATTTGTAGGAACGAAGTTTCCCCTGGGATTGCAGCTTCTTATTGCCCCTGTCCTTTACCTCAGGAAGAGGTAGAGAGGTATTTTCTAAACTTGAGGGGACAGGGTGCCCCTCCTATGTTTCTTTTTGACTTTGGTGAGGAGTGGGATGTCCTCCCGGTGCCTTTACAGTAGTATGTGTCTGGAATGCCCGAGGAGCATGAAAATGACTGGCGTCTGGTTTGTGAAACTAGGCATCTTTTGACTGGGACCTCTGCTATGCTGAAGGGAGGTGGCAAGCAGCTGAGAGTCTGCTATGAAATCTATATGCCGCAACTGTGGTGTCGACAGTTTGGTTTGACTCAGGGCTGTCCGGACGCTATCCAGCGTCTCTCCAAGCCGAATGGTGGTAAGGTCTCTTTATTAGAGGCCGAAATCAAAGAGTTTATTGAGAGGCGACAGGAGAAGCTGTCAGACACTGGAGTCAGGCCGATCATCTGTGTTAAACGGGATCTGACCTCGATGACCAATTCTTTCGACTCCTGGTGGCTAAATTTTTCCCAGACCTTCATTCTTTCCCCGCCTACTCAAGGTATGTCTGGCAATTTTCTAACCTTCCTTTTTACTAAACTAAGACTTTATGCCGATGCTTAACTCTTTCCTTTGCTTTCAGGTGTCCTCTCTCCCTCGGCTTCCAGAGGAAAATTGTCTGCTGCTTCTACCAAAAGCAAGGTTCACAAGGCCGACCAAGATAATCACCGGTTCTCTTCATCTCTTCCTTTCTTTGTTTCTTCCTAGTTTTATCTTTGGTTCGTAGCTCCCTCCAGTGAAAAAAACCCTAAGCAACCCAAAGTCTCCTCTAGTGTCAAAGCCAAGAAGACACTGGACAAGAAGAAAATTGCTTTTGCTGGCTCCCACAGATCTAGAAGACTGGCTAGTCAACCAAAATTCATGGCAGTCACTAGTACTCTAGAGGTCACCAGTGATGAAGGCTCTGAGGGGGCGGGTGAAGAGGAGGAAGTCTTAAGCTTCCATGAGGCCACCTGGGGTTTGGAAGTTGTTGGTGAGCAACAGGACACAAAGCCTGTGGTCATCGAGAAT
The DNA here is from genome assembly GCA_027563595.1 of Erythroxylum suave. Classification (NCBI taxonomy): domain Eukaryota; kingdom Viridiplantae; phylum Streptophyta; class Magnoliopsida; order Malpighiales; family Erythroxylaceae; genus Erythroxylum; species Erythroxylum suave. Next base: position 14,665,518 of record JAOSBN010000008.1, on the reverse strand, counting down.
ATCATGGACACCAGAACTGCCGGTGACCAGGCTTCTTCTCCCATGACGGTATGGACTTTACTTTGCCAACCTCCTTCTTCCCTTATGCTAGCAACATCCCTATTGACTTGTCTTTACTCTTTGTAGGCTCTGGCTTCCATTAGTGCTACACTGGAGGAGGAGCTCTCTTGGGAGGATCCCTTGGCCGCAATGGACTTAAGTGTTTTTGATCCTCCTTCTGCGGTCCTTATTGTGGTGTCTCCAGAGGAGGTGGCTGCTACTAAGGAGAAGGTGAAGGTTTTTTTCTCCCCTGACTTTGACGCCTTGGATGAGGTCACTGTATAGGAGTCTCTTCAGGCTATGGACGTTCTGCTGTCCTCGGATCTCTTGGCTACCAAGAAGGTGGTGCTAAACTCTTTGAAGGGCAAGATTAGCAGCCTGAGGGCCCAATTTTCAACTTGCTCTAGCCATAAGGAAGATGCCAATCGCCAAATGGGTCACTTTTAGGCTCTGAACACTTCTTACGGTCTCCAAAAGAAAGCAGTGGAGACCTTCTCAGAGGATATCAAGCAGTCTAAGCTGGAGGCCGACAATCAAGTCACCTAGATAAAGGCTTGGGAGGAGGAGATTGAAGAACTTGGGAGGAGGAGATTGAAGAACTTCAGGGGAAGGTTGCTATTGCCCAGCAAGAAATGTCTGGACGTTGGGTCTCCTTGGTGGGTAAGAAGGAAGCCTTAAAACTGAAAAAGCAAGAGGCCACCGAAAGTGGCGAGGAGCTGAAAAAGCTCTATCCTTCTATTGTGGCTTGTTTTTCTAGCTTGAGAGGAGCTGAGCGAACAATCCATGACTGCCTAGTTCAGTGGGATGAGATCCGACACACCCATTATTCGTTCCTGTAGAACATTTGTAGATTGCTTGTATAGCCTGCTTTATAAACGACTTATTTTTTGGAAAGATTTTTTACGTTTGGCTTTGTACTGTTAAGTTCGAATTAGCTATAACTGAATGATGAGCCAAAACTTTATTCCGGTTACTTGACACTGAGCCAATTGCTCTTACACAGATCTGGGTAGCCTACTTCACAAAATTTTTATCAGTGGCCGCCCATTGATACGAGCATTTAAACCCTACTCCTTTTGAATATTTTCCCACATAGTGGGATAATATTTCTTTAAGTATTTGCCGTTGATGTACTTGCTGTGAGTTTCTCCGGATAGACTTGATAACCAGTAGTCATTCCCAGATAACACTTTGTAGGCTTTGAATGGCCCTTCCCAGTTCGCTGACCATTTCCTATACACCCGATCTTTACTTCCAATGGGCAGTACCAACCTCCAGACCAAATCGCCTTCATCAAAATTCTTTCTTCTTACTTTTTTGTTGTAGACTCTAGCCACCTTCTTTTTTCTGTAGAACCATCTTATTGAGGGCATCCATTCTCACGTGGTCCAACTCCTCTAGCTCCATCAATATGGCTTGTGAGTAGTCCTCTGGCGTCAAATTATTTTGCCATGCAACCCTTAAAGAGGGCACCACTACTTCCATAGGTAATACAACATCATGTCCAAAAGTCAATGAAAATGGGCTCACCCTAGTTGCGCTTCGTTTTGATGCCTTGTATGCCCATAGAGTCTCGGAGAGAAGGTTGTGCCAGTCCCTAGGATTATCCCCCATCATCTTCTGTAGAATGTTGATTATGACCTTATTTGAAGCCTTGGCTTGTCCATTTTCCTGAGGATAACAAGGACTTGACCTTAGTAATTTAATACCGTAATCCTCTGTGAATTCCCTGACTAATTCTCCTGTGAACATTGTCCCTTGGTCAATGGTAATTGACTCGAGAATCCCAAACCTGTGGTTCAAATTTTCCTTGATAAATTGAATGAATTCTTTTTGCTCGACTTTCTTCATTGGTAGAGCCTCCACCCACTCGGTGAAAAAATCCGTAGCCACTATGATGAAAGAATGGCCTTTAGATGACGTAGGGTAAATCTTCCTAATCAGGTCGATGGCCCACCCACAGAAAGGCTAAGGCTTGATTATGCCTATCAATTCTACGGCTAGTAGCCTCTGGATTTTCCTATGTTTCTGACACTGTTTACAGCCCTTAGCATACCTGAAACAGTCATCGAATATCCGAGGCCAGTAGTAACCATGTCTACGAATCAACCAACTCATTTTCTCTTCGGATTGATGAGCGCCGCACACACCTTCATGCACTTGTTTCAAAACTTCCATTGACTCCACCAGGCCTAAACATCTAAGGAGGAGGCCATTGATACTTTTCCTGTACAGAGTGCCTTCCACTAGAAGATAATTTAGTCCCTGCATTTTGATTTTATAGGGTGTCCTTCCTTTTGGATTTTCCAAGTATTCTCAGATAGAGCTTCTCCAGTCACCAGCACACTCTACGTTAGTGTTAAACACATCCAATGGCTTCCCTTGGCCTTCGATGGAAGAATGATTTTTCTTCTGGATAAGGACAAACTTATGCATCAGCTCATCGGACATTTTCACTCCCGAGGCCACCCTAGCCATTGAATCCGCTTCCCAATTGTCTTCTCTTAGAACGTAGAATAAATCTACGCACTCAAAATCGTCTAACAACTGAACCGCAGCAGCAAAATATAATGCCAAAGAGAAACTACTGTACTTATATTCACCGTTTAGTTGTCTGATGACCAGTTGCGAATCCCCATATATGGCTAAGTTCTTGGCACCGAATTCTTTGAGGATCTCCAACCCCATTATTAGAGCTTCATACTCAGCTTGATTGTTAGTGCATGGAAAGTTGAGATTGAAAGAGAGCATAGTCTTGATACCTGCTGGGGATATGATAATAACTCCTGCCCCAGCGGCATCAGTTGTGCTGGATTCATCAAACTTTAAAATCCACGGGGCTCTTTCTAAATGGAACACGTTCAGGTCAGGTTCTTCAATGTCAGGGACTTATACACTCAGATGGTTGGCTAGAAAATTTGCAATAGCTTGCCCTTTCACAGACTTTTGATGTAGGAACTAGAGAGAAAATTCAGCTAAAGCAATAACCCATTTTCTTATTTTCTTGGTGATAATCGGCCTTGTCAACATGTACTTGATCACATCAGTGTTGGACACCACGAACATCAGATTTCCCATCATGTAGTACCTTAACTTAGTGCAGGCAAAATATAGGACCAGACATACTTTTTCAATCGGAGAATACCTAACTTTAGCATCTTTGAGGGTCCTACTCAAATAATAAATAGCTTGCTCATTACCTTTAGTGTTGTTCTGAGCTAAAACACAACCGATTGAGATTTTTGATGCTACAAAGTATAAACGAAGGGGATGGTCTTTCCTTGGCGGCGTGAGCACTGGTGGCAAAGACAAATATTCCTTTATCTTATCAAATGATTGCTGGTGTCTGTCTTCCCATAGAAATTCCTTTTTTTCCTTTAGATTGAGCAGTTCCGAACAGACCCTTGTCTTGCCTGCCAAGTTAGAGATAAATATCCTTAGGTAATTAATCTGACCTAGAAACCTTTGCAGCTCCTTTTTGTTTTTAGGAGGCTCTGTCTGCACAATCACTTTAGCCTTGTTGTTATCGACCTCTACACCCCTTTCTTAAAACCTTATTGAATGCATCTTGGTGTGTGTAATGGACAAGTTAATGCAAGTGGTCAATTTGAATCAAGCATAATCTCAATATCAAACACAACTAGGTAGATTAAAGAGCATTAACACAATCACCAAAAAGACATATATGAGACTTCATATATTAAGCATCCAAGTTCTACATAAACAAGTCCATATCACAGTACATTGTTCAACTCTTGATTGAACTCTAATCAAGAAAATCTAACTACAAGGCATAAATCCTAACTTAGGAGTTTATAACAATGTAATCAAATATGGCAATGTAAAACAACTCCCTTTTGAAGCCTATCGAACTCAAGCCATCGTTATATCTTCAAGAGGAAATGGTATTTAGCCAAGCATCACTTCGGGAGCACTCACTACTGTAAACACTCCTACAGCATCCATGGCGGCAATAACTAGACGAGAGTGAAGATGCGAAGTAAAGACAATCGGTGATGGATGAAGGTCGAGAGTGAAAATAAATCAAGTGGTTGTGTCGGCTCCCGAATGAGTTCTGTCTCCTCTCCTCTCTCTATCTTCCTGCTGAATAACCTAATTTGGCATGTTTTTAAATGTAGGGTCACGAGTCGGGTCAGAACAGTGAGATATTTTTCCAAACATGGTCGGGTTTTCGACGTTTTGTTGCAGCGACAGGCAAGCTCGCCGTGGCGTTGCATCTTTCCTGGATCCTTCGCCACGGTGTGGGAATTAATTTTCGCCACGACGAGCTTTCCCTACATGTTTCGCCTATTCTTTGTTCTTCACCACGACGACAGATGGGCTCGCCGCAGTGAACTTTTCCCGAGGCTATATTCTCCTATTGACTTCAATTCAGCACGTTGGCTCCCTTCTCCTTGAGGATCCTAAAATCAAAAATAGCAATTTGTAGTATTAATTGTTCTTAGAAAACTTAAGACATGTAATTAATACCAATTGTGACAATTTTTACTATCAAATTGCATAAAATAAAAGTGCACACTCAAGGATTAATTTAAGCACAAAATCGAGAATTAGGAGTCAAAAAGCATAGTAAAGGCCATAAAAGTGTTGCCAATTTAGATAATAAACTTGGGCTCAATCACCTGCCCAGTTAGAGATAAATCTCCTTAGGTAATTAATCTGACCCATAAACCTTTGCAGCTCCTTTTTGTTTTTAGGAGGCTCTGCTTACGCAATCACTTTAGCCTTGTTGTCATCGACCTCCACGCCCCTTTGATGGACCAGAAATCTGAGAAAATTTCTAGCTCTGGCTTCGAAGGCACACTTTAGCGGATTGAGCTTGAGTTGGTGTCTCCTCAGTCTCTCGAATCCCTGCCTGAGATGCTCTACATGGTCACCCTGTCTTTTAGACTTCATAACCACATCATTGATGTAGACTTCGACAATTTTTCCAATGATATCATAGAAAATGAGGTTCATGGCTCTTTGATAAGTTGCTCCTGCGTTCTTTAACCCAAATGGCATCATAACCCATTCGAATGTACCGATTGCCCCTGGACACCGGAACGCTGTCTTATGAATATCATCCTCGAAAATTTTGATCTGATTATAACCCGTAAAACAATCCCAAAATGTTAATATTTCATGGTTGGAAGTGGCATCAATAAGCATATCACTAACCGGCATTACATATACGTCCTTGGGGGTGGCAACATTTAAGTCCCGAAAGTCTACACATACTCTTATTTTCCCGTTTTTCTTGACTACAGGGATTATATTTTCCAGGCACTCGGTATACTTAGCTGGTCTAATAAAGCCTACTTTGAGAAGTCTCTCTATTTCTTCTTTCACCTTCATCTCGACTTCCTTGGACATCCTCCTGGGTGGTTGTTGAAAAGGACGAAATTCAGGCTTGATAGGTAGCCAGTGTTCCACTAAACTCTGACTTAACCCTGGCATATCTTTGTAATCCCATGCAAAACAGTCTTTATACTCATGAAGCAGCTTGATTACCTCTTCGCGCAACTCCTTACTAATAAGGCCTCTGATATATGTCACTTTAGGATTTTTGGCAGTGTTCAAATTGATTTCTTCCAGAGGATCCTTCACTTGGAGTCTCTCATCTTCCATTTTGGGTGGCGCGACTTGTAGCTCCTCCAAACTTATTTCATCTTTTACTATTTTTGGGATTTCTCCTTTATAAACTAACTCTGTTCCGAACATCTCGATTTCATGGTTAATCGCTAGTCGTTTTTTGGCCTGTTGCAAAATTGCTTCCTGGGTGACCCTTGCAGCCACTAGCCACCCTTTTTTATTTCCTTTTGCTATCATTGGCCTGACTGGCCATCATCTCCTTCCATCGCCCTAAGAGGCTTGATGCTTTTATTCTTCTCACTGGCACCGGTTGCTTGAAGTAGCAAATGCTTGTCCTTGGCGAATTTCATTAGCGTAGGCCTACCTTCTTTATCCAATCCTTCAAAGGTAATTGGTGTGACGTCTTTGTGGTAATAGTAGGCATCTACTAAATTGACTTTAGCACTAAAAGGATTATTGTCTGCCTTAACCATTTCCACGTTGTCACCATGCCAGAACAACAAGAACTGGTGAAGAGAGGACGACACACATTTGTTTGCGTGAACCCAGTCCCTACCGAAAAGTAACTTGTAACTCGCGTTAGTGTGGATTACAAAGAAAGAAGACACACACGTCTTACTCCCTACTGTTATTTGTAATGGAACTTCTCCTAATATCCTTGTTACGTCCCTGGTCACTACAGTCACCACTAGGTTTGTAGCAATGATATCCTCTTCTCTTTTCCCAAATCGTAATAGCACTTTCAAGGGAATCACGTTACAACTGCTCCATTGTCCACCAAAATCCTATTCAGTGGCTTTCCATTGACACAAGCCCGTATGTACAGTGGTTTAGTGTGATTCACTATCAACGACTTGTCGAACGTTAGAGCTTTGCTCTCCTCTGTGTCCTGTGTTTTCTTTGAGAATTTCTCCACTAGACTTTGTTCTTCTTCTACAGCCGAAATTTTTTCTTCATCTCTCAGCTTGTCTTTCACCTCCTCATCAGGAACGACAAGTTAGAAAATAGCTGGCAACAACACAGAAGCGGCCCCTAGGTAATAGACAGGGAGATCACTGACGTTGAAGTAACTTTCTTCCTGGTCCTCGATACCACCATCCTTTGTGGCATTTCTTCTGAATTTGTTCCTTGGAATTCCTTTTTCACAGTGCTCAACCATCTACTTGGTCATGTTGGTTGGCTTCTTCCCTTTGTCAAGCATCTGTTGTTTCTCCAACAAGTGAGCCATGGTCTAAACTTGAAGTTTCGTTTCTAGTTCTTCTTTTTACCGAAATAGTCTCTCAGCCAACTTCAACCTTCTTTTCTTTGTTTTAGCATTTTTTTGAGCAGCAGTAAGTATGTCCTTTTTGTTATTCTTTCTGCTTTCCACCTAAATCCACTCTCCAGTCTTCTTGGGCATCGGTGGCTTGACAAATTTCGGGTGACCACTAGGGCTAATAGCTACCTGGGCACCGGCTTCGTTGTTATTTCTAGTGACCCGATTATCGATACTCTCCAGTACACTGACTCTCCCTTGTCTTTTAGAAGCAATGGTAAGGCCATCTTTCCTTTTCCACATATTCCACCTTTTAGGCCTCCACACTTGATTCGTGCGCTCTTGCCTCCTTTTTTGGTCGAACCAACTTCTCATATCAATACTTACTATGTTCACTGACCCCACCAGGAATGGATTCTTGTCAATGAGCATTGCCTCTTCTGGGAACTTGAGAATTTTTCTGTTGATGCGATCATAAATCACGTTCCCGAAGGCCCAGCACATGTTGGTAGAATGAGTCCATGCGTTATGATATTTGCAATAGTCTTTGGCCTTCATCTCCTCCTTGGTAGGCAAAACGTGATCTTCCAGTAAATAAATAAAATCAATTTTCATGAGATAATCGAAAATTTTCGACTTTTTACTTATATCGAAGGTGCACTTGTTCCCCCTCTTGTTGCTGTTTTGTTGCATTCTAGGAGGCATCTTTGCCAGTGTGGGCATACTATGCTTCTAGTATCAGATACGGTAGCTATAGCAACCTCCACTTCAGGGTTTTGGACTTCCTTGAAATAAGTCCCTATGGCCTGCTTTTTCAGCTTATGGTTTTCTCTAAGCAGCTCTTCATATTCTATCACCTTCATAGCCAACTCGAAAAAGTTTCTAAAATCTATGCCTTGAAGCTTTTTCCTCAGCTCCAGGTCCAAATCTTTTTGCGCCATCTTCACAAACTCGGTCTCCGGAATATTGATCCTGCACTTGTTTCTCATTCTCTTGAACCTGGCAATGAAGTCATTCACTTTCTCTCCAGCCTGCTGAGTAAGCCTGGACAAATTCGCGATACTGACTTCAGGTTCACTTATGTAAAATTGAGCATGAAAAACTCTTGTCATATCTACCCAGCCGAACACGGAGTCCCTTAGCAGTGACACATACGAAGAGAAAGCAGCCCTAGTTAGCGAATTTGGGAACAATTTCAACAGTAGATACTGGTAGTTGTCATACCTGGAAAATTCCAAGCATTGAGTGGTGAACCTCGCTATGTGCTCGATGGTAGACTGCCCGTCTTCTCTAGAAAATAATGTAAAATCTGAAAATTTTATACCCCTGGGAAAGGCTGCTCTGTCTATGAATTCAGGATAAAGTTTTCTAAATTCAGGTCGAACAATTTGACTGAACCCAGGGCCATACAACTTTTGGGTGATCTCGGGAAGTGCATCCTTGGTAACATGATCGATCGCCTCATTGTTCTGCTCGTGTATTGCTTGGCCCATGGTCACCGGCTGCTGAACAGCCTGGCGACTTGTACTCCTTAGGAGTGCCTACATCTGGTTAGTCACCAGACTTCCATTGCCCCCTAAGCCCATTCCCTCTTCATAGAGGTGAGGTTGAGTCATTGGTTTAATGTGGCTGTAGAACTGAACAGGGGTTTTGTGATTGATAGGCACCAGAGGCATAGCAGCACTCGGTGTCTCATCCCTTCTATGTAGTGGCTGGTAAGTGGTCACCGACTGTTTCTCCTTATTGGGGCTATCAATCCTGGGGCATTGCCCCCTGAGCACCTTCATGGGAGAAGTTTCTCCTAACTTGGCTGCCTTGGCTGGTGACCCTTCACCTTCAGTTGGAGTGACTGTGAGCACCACTAGCTGATTTTTCGCAGCCACTGGTAACTTGCTGGCCTGCGATTCAGCCTAACGCGATGTCTTGCTTGACTCTCCTCCGCCTATGCCTTTGTCTTTCTCTGGTATGGCAGATCCAGTGACCGTAGCTAAAATCTCTTTTTGATTACTTCTTACGGTGTTCAACAGAGTGCGCGTTTCAGATGTTGATTTCTCTATGGCCTCTAGAACTTTTGTTAAAAGGATCTCAATTTGCTTGCTTGACTCAACTCAACGGGTTGAGGTTGGTCTTCCTGTGTTGCTATTGCAATGTTTTCCATATCATCATCTCCACCGAGGGAAACATTAGTACTCTTATTAAATCTTGTTTTCGTTATTGCATGGGTCCCACCGAGCGTGCGAAAAATATGTTTGGCCTTTATTTTGATTACAAGACAACACATAGCCCTTTGTTCGATTTGCGAGCGTGCCAGAAATTTAAAGTATTTCCAAACTAAAGAAATAAGGAAAAAGATTGCACCTCACAATCTAAATTGAAATCAAAACGACTGTGTGTTGCTAGAAAGGGACAAAAATCTAATAGAAAGAACTTTGCTTTATTGGTAAACAAATCGGCAAAACGCAATGACTAAGAAATTGAAAATTCGCTGAGAACAATTGAAAAGAAAAGAACTAGGCTAACGAAAATAAAGGATTGCTGAAAAAGAAATAAGCTAACAAGTTCAAAGATTTGCTAGGATGCCAGGCTTTTTGATATGTCAGAGGATGGATCCTTTTTTCTTCTTCAAAACTCCTATTTATAGCCAAAGATGTTGAGTGTCCCACTCCAATTCAAACTTGTAATCCTTATAGAATTCTATCTCACTAGATAAAGATAAAGTTTAGATAAACCTCATCTTATCTGATAGAGATAGAGTTTGGGCTGGTATCCATCATCTTTATCACTTTATCTCCTCTTTATGTTGGACTCCTAGACTCCCAATTCAACTCCAACTCTAGTACATCCTTCTCTGCTGGATTCTGAAATTTGATGGGCCAAGATCAATGGACTCCTTTTGGACTTCGAACCATGGGCTTTCTTTGGGCTTCGGGTTTTTCGGCCCAAAATAGTAAAAATGGCCGAACCCATTTTTCGGTGTAAACAAATAGTTATCTTCTAAGTTTCTGTCTTTTCTTCATCTGAATTAGGGATGACAATTTCAACTCGGCCTATTTTTGGCCCGGGTTGGACGGGCCATGGTGTTGGATCCCATTTTTTTAGGATTTTTATATTTTATATTTTATTAAATTATTAAGCATGAAAATAAATTAGAATTTGTGAATTAGAAATTTTTGGAGTTTCATATGGTATATTATGAATTTTATATGGTAGTATGAATTAAAAAGAAAGAATTAAAAGTAAAGTGAAGAAGTTAGGAGGAAATTGCTTTTATAAGGAAAGGCAAAAATTGGAAAATCAAAATGTTGTCTTAAATTAATAAGACAAAAGAGGAGGAGTTGTGTGTATTAAGAAAAGAAAAGAAGGAGAAAATCGTAGAAGAGCGTAGAAAGAGGAAGGAAAGAACAAGGAGGAAGAAGAAGAGAGAAGAATGTTCAGCTGAAAATTTGTAGGTATTTCCTAACTCTTCTTTTTGCTTTAGTGGAAGGAGAAAATAGAGAAGATAGATTACGTGATGAAAAAGAAAGAGAGAAAAGAAGAGGAGTAAGAAAATTATGTTCATAGATTTCTTTTGTGAACCTAAGTATATTTTAGTTCCTTGAGTTAGAGAAAGTAAGAATAGATCAAGCTTAAGTTTGTTCATGGATGGCTAGGTTTAAGGAAAACTTCATGTGTATGTTGATTAAATGAAATATGTTTGTTCTTAGGGAATCAAGAATATCGATGTCAGGAGCAAGGAGAAGAGTAAGCTTGATTTTGGAAATATCAAGTTAAATAGGTGGGTAATACGTTTATGGTTTAAGTGACGATGAGCTGAAATAATTGTGTGTATGTGTGTTAAATATGTTTGTTGTGATTCTGTGGAAGTATATCATGATGCTTTGTAAGAATTTTGCTACTTTTGTGTTAATGAAAAACAGAATATTTAAGAAGCATGAAAGCATGAATATGTTATGAAATGTATGAGCATTGAAAATCTGCTTATGTGGGCAAGAGAGGAATCCGGTTCGTTAGTCACATGCACGATGACCTATAGCTTTCTCCCGGCTGCCCGGTTGTGGCCACGAGATCCTAAGAAATCAGACTCGTTTCATTTCACGGTGAACCTTTGGTTTCTCCGTTTCGTTCCACATAACTCTCGAGCCATTATGTTGTGCATTGCATTTTTTTTGGATATGTCAAGTTATGATGCAGTTTGAGTGTTATGCTTTGATGATAAATTTCATCCAATATGTTTTAGTTGATGATGTGTTGAATTATGAGATGTGAGTTGAAATTGTGAATGCTGAAATTTCATTGCTAAATTAAGACAAGATAAGTATGCCTATACGAGTATTCATATATGTTTGTGTGTGGTTCATTATCACTGGCTATAAACATATTAGCCACTGAGCTTTCCAGCTCACCCCATAAATTTTCTACTCCTCAGGTGAAGAATCACCAGATCATAACTGAGCCCTTGCAAAGTTTTGGCAATTACGAAGAATTCTAGATTTTTTGTAACTAAGTTAGTGAGGATCATTTTTGGTGACTTAGAAGCATATCAGTATAAACATTTCTATATGTATTTTGTAACTATAATGTTGATATAGCATTTTGATATGAAGTATAAAGATGTGTATCAACTTTATTGTTGCAAATTGACAGTGGAAGTAGTCAGTGAAAGAGCAAATATTTCTCTGATATATGTATATATAGATATATATGCAGATTCTTTTTCTTCAGTTAAGTTGGCTTAGTGTTGAATGTTGGGAGATTTTTGGATGGATTTGTTTAAAGTAAATTTTTTATCAAAGGAGTTTTGGTATGTAGGAATTGAATATTGGTTCGGGTCCTTTGGAATTTGCATTAGAGATGTATGTAAACAGATGAATGGAAAACAGAGAATAGGATAAAATGTGATTTGAAACTTTAAGGAATAAACTGCATTGATATAGGTAGAATTAGGCTAAGTGGTCTTCATAAAAGTTGTAGATTAATCTTTTAGCTTCCTATTGGTTTAAAGATTTAAATTTTTGGACATCAAACGCAAGAGTTATGGCCTTTATAAGATAGCAGTATTGGTGTACAAATTTTTAATTGAAATGGTAATCTTTACTTAAATGATTAAACTGTATCGATACAGGATGAATTAGACAAAATTGTCTTCATGAAAGTTGTAGATATTTTTCTTAGATTTCCAATGATATAAAGTTTGAAATTTTTGGACCTTTGGATTGGAAGTTAGGGTCCTTAGAAAAAGGAATGTGAAGGAAAATACAGATGCAAGGAATCATCTGTGATGACGTCATAACACAGATGCAAGGTAAAGGTGCATCGTCTGTGATAACGTCATAACACAGAAAGACAAATGCAAGGAAAGACAGACGTAAGAAAAGACAGACGCAAGGAAAACACAGACGCAAAAACTCATCGTCTGTGATGACGTTATAACACAGACATAAGGTAGAGACACAAGCCAAATCTCATCATCACCGCTTCCATTTTTAGGTAAATAAAGGGTAGTCACCGACTTACAATTATCCTTAAACATCCATGCTTGATGGAGAAGAAGCAAACAAAGGTACGCTAGCTTCTTATCTTGCTCTCCGCCGCGAACTGGGATCACTTACCAGCTAGGTCATATTGGAGCAACATTTTTTGAGAACAAAGGGACACGTAACAACCTCTCGTGGTGAGTTGATGCTTGATGTTTTTAGCAAATTATTATTCTTTGTTTCTGGAGATGGGTGTCGAAGCTAAGGTAGTAGATTATTATTTTCTACCATTATCTGTTTCTAGAGATGTGTTGAAGCTATGGTAGCATATTACTGTTCTCTGTTTATAGACATGGGTGTCGAACCTAAGGTGAGAACAAGGATCATTTTTGGTTTTTAGGATATTATTGTTCTCTATTTTTAGAGATGGGTGTCGAATTCTAATCGATGAGAACAATTATCATCCCTGGTATTTTTAGCTAATTATTGTTTTCTGTTTCTGGATATGGGTGTCTAAGCTAAGATCAGAACAAAAATCATCCTTAGTTTTTAGCAAATTATTGTTCTCTGTTTTTGGAGTTGGGTGTCGAAGCTATTGTGAGAACAAGGATCAAGAAAGGATTTTGTGGGTGTGAGGTTGGGTTTAGCTTAGTTATGGAAGGTGGGTTGAGTTGCTGTCGTAACAAATCCGATAAGTAGTTATTGATATTGTTGTGTATTGTTTTCCATGTAATTCAATGTGGTTATATATTGTGTTTAGAAATAAGTCTATCTGCCATTTCTGTCACCAAGAATCGATTTGTATGAGATAGGGAACTGGATAGATGAAGGAGAAAAAAAGTTGAGAATTGACGAATGAGTTTTGGAGTAAAATGCTGATTCTAGTTGTCAATCCATGTTCGTATAGAGTTTGGGTTTGTTCACTGTTATTCATGGTTTCAATTTGTTCAAAAATAACAGATAAGCATAATTTGATAACTTTATAGGATGACTTGATTAATTAGTTTTCTATGTGTTGAACTCAATTTCATGTTAAGCTAATCTTGGTAGTTGTTTTATATATCCTTTGTTGATCGAAAATTGCAAAGTTAAAAACTATGGTAATTGTTGTAGCAAGTTTAATAAGTGAGATTTTGTTCACCGTTCTATTGTGTAAGTAGTAACAAACAATCTATCTACTCACCCGAAGTTTCTTTTTACATAATTCATTCTCATATACTTAAATGACCCCTTTCTTGTTGACACAATGAATCAATTTCACAAATCATGATGTCCCCCTTCAGTTAACAACTATTATTTTAATATAGTCTTTTAAAATTACTTGTTTCTATGGTAACACTAAATAATAGAAGATGTTAACATGCTTTTAATTTAATCAATAATTACTTTTCAAGTGTTTATGCCCATCTAGTTAATTTCATTTTGTATTTTGTATTTTTTATTATTTGCTTTTAACCTTGTTCAATTATTTGAACTATAACTTTTTATTTGTACCATAATTACATTTAATTTAATATTAATATTAATCATATTGACTCTTTTAATATTTACAATGAATTTTATTTTTTATAAAATAAGTCAAAGAAAATGATAATATAAATATATAATTACTCTTATAATAATTTGTGAATTTAGTTATATATTTTACTTATTAAGGTGAATTAATTTCTTTTCTATAATATAAGCTACAAAGTTTAGTATAACCTCTAATTTATTGGTATATTTTTATTTCAAAAAATTATTTTGATTGTGTTTATTGTTATAATTTTTACTTTTTATTTATTATACATCGGTTTTATAGTTGTTCAATATCGGTTGAACCTTTAAACCTTAAACCCTTTCTTTGACTAGTTTGATATCTGGTCTGGTTTTTAAGATATTGGTAAATTGTATTTGATGTAATTGATAAGGTATGTGACTTACTTCTCTTTGTAATCAATTTGAAATTCTAAAGTTTGAATTACAATTGGAGGGTTGAATTTAATGTAAAGTTTTGAAACAATGGTTGATCAACAATAAAAATATTCTGAAGTCACTAAATTTTAATTGAATCAAATTTATCACTTATTTTGAGTAATTTACTAATCAAATAATTTATTCAAACCACATAATTTGCATATTATTATATAGATTCAAGAGTTTCTTTAATACATATGGAAGTTACTATATATGTTGTACCAAATTGCAATGTACTACGTATAATGAACTATAATCTTTTAGTAATTAGGTAATTAGGCTGTAATTATGTTCTTTCATTTACTCGTGGTGCTGAAAAAGAAATCTCGACAAAATAAGAAAAAGAAAACGTTCATCAATTTTTATGGGATTGAATGAATGTCACGCTCTCCACAATCGATAAGGTTTATGCTTTTGTAATCAAATAAGAGAAGCAGTAAACCATAGTTGTAATTGATATGATCAACCAACGGAGGCAGTGGGAATTCGATAGATAGCAATCAAAAGGTTACGATCAAGGAACGATCTCTAAATTGAGATCTGAGCATTGTGATAAGCCTAGGCATACAATGGAAAAGTATTTTAAGCGTATAGGATATTCCTCAACATGACAAAGCAAAGGGAAATTCTTAAGAAGGAAAGCCAAAATTTTCCTTTTCATATGATACATTGTGATAGTTTGCACCTTATTTTAAGCCGTGTGTGTGTGTGTGTGTGTTTTACTCTATTGGACAAAAGAGATGTACATATTATCGTATGGGATCAAAATTGTTTACATCATGGGGTGCTATTTTCTATGAAAACTGGTTTCCATTTCACTCCTAACACTCTCTAAAAGAACCTTCAATTGTTGTTCCACTACGTTTACAAGATTCTTTGGAGCCTACCGATGTTGCAACTATTCGTCCCAACTTATAAATTCCTTCTTCATAAGATGAAATTAAAACTTATGAAGAACAAAAGGTGGTTTCTCTTATGTTGAACACGTACCATCTAAATAGCAAAGGAACAAAAGGAATTTTATTTTCTTGTGTTCTTTACATTTTAAATAAAACCAAGAGAGAAAGAGACAAAATTGGTTTGTTCTATTTTTAAAGAAAGAGTTCTTCAAAATCCTCCATAGTCATATCAAGTGTTAAAAGTGGGACGTATTTTTTGATGTGGAGTGCATAGAGACTTTGTATTTTTGAAGTTCATTACCGATTAATCGTCACAAATTTCAGGTATTTATTTTTACCTATTCATGCTATGAGTATGATTATTAAACACAATAAATAAATTTAGGATTGCATTTTTTTCCATTGCTTATGTGATCCTTCACTTATAAATTCCTTCTTCATAAAATGAAATTGGTAAGATCACGATGCTGCACCAATTTGTCCCAACTTATAAATTCCTTCTTCGTAAAATGAAATTGGTGAGACCACTCATGTTCTAACATTCATATCCTTTTGTCCCAATATTATGTCTCCATCAGAAGATTTAAAACAATCAATTCCTATTTAGACCTCTTTTTAAAATCTTTCATGACCTCGAAGGATACGACAACCACCTCTCATCTTTATGACTATGTGAATTATCTTCCAGGAGTAGATAAGTCCCCCTTGCCTATATCCAATATGGCTTCTTTAAGTGCTTGTTACCTTATTTCTTGTTGTTCATCATATTCTCGTTTTTTTTCATCTTATCAATCTTTCCTCACTAATACCTCCGTTATTAGTGAATCTCAATCCTTTTCACTGTTGGTTTATGTCTTACAGCCAATCGCTTTGGTTGTAGTTTAGTAATAAATTATTTAAAGATATTCTTTATCTTGTACATTTTTAGACGTATATGATAAAGTCCATGGAATAATTATATATTGCAAATGGAGATTATAATTATGAGATTCATATTGCATATATATATTATTCCTAAATGTTCCTATTCATTGTTCTATTAAGACTGGACATTAATAGAATGTAAAAAGACTAGCATACGTTATCTTTTTCCTTATGAAGGAAGTAGTCAATCTCAGAAGCTAAAGTGTAGAGATACTTAAACAAACATGTGGGTGCTTGTCAGAGAATACGTTCACTGAACAAACCTGATATGAGAAATCTATTTGGAACCTTGCTTGTATGTTTATGGATTTCTCATTGTGATGATTGTATAAGCGATCCTTTAACTTGAGGTTATCAAAGTTATCTTGTATGGGGATTGCTATGTTTTGATATTACTTATGATCTATTTAATCATGGGTCGTTTAATCGGTAGTCATTTGATGTAGCATGAACTATATGGAGGTAGTTGAATGATCAAGATATGATTCATCACCTTAAAGTAATTAGGGAGAATGTTTCGTTGTTCTCGATTAGTATTGATTCAGGAAATCATTAGCTAAGGTGAATGATGCTTTGTAAATAGTTTACAAATGTCATTAATTGAATCGATAGCTAATGGCAGAGAACTAATATGATTAGACTCAAAATAGAGTCAACATTAATTTCATACTCTATGTTTAATCAAAACATTGTATGATGAAATGAAAGAATTATACGGAAAAATTATGCATAGAAAGGTTAGTCCAATCCATTTTGACGTTCCTAAATATTTGGGTGGTCATGATGCGTTGTTAGATGCCAATCTTGGCCTATGATTATAAATTGTTTAATTAGAGAATTAAAGATAAATTAAAAGGAGTTTTAATTTATCTAATTCTTAATTAGAACTAGAATTTATAATCATTGTCAACATATTTGGGAACCCAATAGGTCTCACATATAGAATGGGTTGAAGAGAGCAAAGTCCATTTAATCAGGTTGGACTTGATTGTAAAGATTGAGAAACTTTATGATTAAATATGAGATATTTAATAAATAAGGATCGATATGAGATACTGAATTTTTTTTAGAATTATGAGATATTGAATCTTATATGGACATAATTGGAATTTAATTAGAATTATTTGTAATTTTAATTAAGTTTACTTGAAATTAGAATTTAATTTTAATTAAATTACTAATGTCTAAAGCTTATTATAAATAGGCTTAAGCTCTATGAAGCTAGCACTTCTTGCTTAACCATCTTTGTAAGAGTTACAGACATTCTGTGGATACCATTAGAGGTCGAACCTTTGTGCGGCTACAGTGGTTAAAACGAATCGATTTTTGGAACGGTTCGAGAGATACAATAAGATTATTATCAAGCTTCGGAATAAAGTATGAATTAAGTTTCTGCTTTATTATGATTTGTATTAATCATTTTATATAATTAAATAGATCTTGATTTTTAAATCTCTTTCGGGAAATTAAAGATTACGAAAAAGTTTCATAATTATTCCACTGCGGTCGGAATCTAATCTCGACCCAATTTCCTGACATGCACAAGATACCAAAGAACCAAAACAGTGTGAGGCTATGAAATAAGAAATTTCTACAATAGAAAACACAGTATTTGATACTTGGTGCATTTACCTTCATGAAAGAAACCAACTTGTTCTTGTCAACTTTAAGAAATAAATACAATGTTGATGGTTCTATTGAGTGCTATAAAGCATATCTAGTGACCTAAGGTTATACACGTATTGAGGGATTACATTATATAGAAACCTTTGAAGTTACAGCAAAATCGACAAATGTTTGATGTTTGTTAGTTTTTGTAGCTGCTAAAGATAGGAATTGCATCAATTGTGCATAATGCCTTCTTTTATAGGGATTTGCACGAGGAAGTCTATATGTCTCCCTTTTCAAGCTATCTCTCAATAAGTGATACTTATGTATGTTGCCTACATAAATCATTATATGGATTGAAGCAGGATCTATGCCAATGGTTTGAAAATTTCTCTTTTTTTGTTGCAAGACTTTGGTTTTTTGCAATCTCAATATAATCATTTCCTGTTTATCTTTTTATCAATGTGTATGCTATAGTTATTATTGAAAATGATTATTAGTCGGTACAAAAGTTCACGAATTAACTAAATATATATTTCTCTATAAAAGATCTTGTACCTCTTAAATATTTTCTTGGCTTAACACTGGCTTATTCTCCTGAAGGGATATCACTTTGCCAAAAAAAGATCATTCATTAATTTTCATGGCACATGCCTTAGAAACCAAAATTTTGAGTAGATAGCTACCATCATGGACATTTCGTGGAATTTCAGTCATGGTTAAAACACAAATTAGGGAATTTGAGTAATATATGGATCTGGTTTGACAATTAGATTGATTTCAATCCATTGGTGTAGAGAAGAGAAGTTGCTTAGCTGAATAATATAATTCCCCTCATTGCAATAGCCTAGTTGGGCCCGAGCTCGGTAATATAAGAGCTAGCAATGAAGAGAAGACTGAAAAATTCTTGTTAAGAAAAGATAATGAAATAGAAGATTAAAAGCCAATAAAATAAGAAGAATAGTCATGTTAAAATAAAAACTTTTTCTGTACGAGATTAAATGGTTTAGGAAAATCAACTGATTTATATTTTATTAGTTGATCAATTTGTAATAAACCCAATTTAATTAGTTGATTCGATTCAATTTTGTATTAGTAAAAAAAAAGATAAAATCAAAAGTCACTTTATTTTAATAATATTGAAATTCATAATATTTTGTTTATATTTAGGAAAGTAAATTTAATTTAATGCTAAAATTAAAGTTCCTAATGATATTTATTTGCAAGCTTCGTTTTATTTTATAACTCTGAATTTTTTTAATACAATGTTCAAATAGTAAATATTGAAAGTTTTTTATTTTGAAAACCAAAAGTAGAAGTGTAGAAGTTTACAGAAGTGGGACAATTCTTGATGTGCCTTGTAAATCTAAACAATATTAAAACTTGAGAGAGTCGTATGCAGTGGAATTAGGTGTAAGATATTTTTTCCCCTAAGGGTAATTTTGTCTTTTTCCCATATGGTGGATAGTTATTAATTGTAATTTTGGTGACAAATAAATTATCGGTTAATTTACATAATTTGATCCAAATAAGTGTAATAAAGTGGCCCAATAAATGATCTAAATTAATGGATTGAAGTCCAGATAGAAAATGGATCTCTTAATAGTGTGGACCTGGTCCATATTGGCATGAGGGAGCCTGATGTGGAAGCTATATATATAGGTTAGGGTCTCCTGCAGTTACTCAAGTCATTCACGAGCATTCGGAGCTCTGACCCGTTAAGAGCGCTCTTGTTTTGAGGAAACTGTAGAAAGGCCTAGACCACATAGTGGTGATCATTTTCTATAAAGGTACCGGGGAGATTCGAGCTTGTTTGGAGGCTGAAAACGACTTCGAAATCAGAGAGGGAACTGAATCAGGTATTTTCGCGTTTCTCCGTTTTTTGCCCTGTCGTGTTCGATCCAGGGTAAATGACTAAGGACTCGTCACGTTTTACACGTGTATTAGAGTAGTGGTGTGATCAGGTGGTTAAGAGATTTTTTGGTTTTTCTCTCTATAAGGTTTTCAGAGATTTCCCTTTCGTTTCTCAGTTTTTTCTTGCTTTTATTGTATGAAAGTAGTGTACATGTTTAGCCTTGAGAAACGGGTTGAAAATGAGCCCGGGAAGTCAAAAAATGGCCCCAAAACTGGTAGGAAATTGTCTTTTTTCGGTAAGGTGTGCGTCACCGTCAGGCGCATGGCAGTGAACAGTACCACGACGCGCGCGTGCATCACATGCGCCTTCCCGTAAAGGTGTACCGGGTGTTTTGAGCCAGTTTTTGGGTTCGAGAAATTTATAAAGTGATTTTTTTTCATTTTTCTGGATTTATTACATTTGTAATAAATTAAAGTTTAACTCCAGAAAAGGAATTAAGATATTTCGGATCTGATTTCGAGTAAATTTTTATGCTTTGGATATCACATAAGAGAGATACTTCAAATTGTTGTGTCTCAGATCTCATATTCAAGGTTCGGGATTGCATGACGGTTAATCAAAAAAGGAATTAAGACATTTTGAAGCCATTTTTAAGTAAATTTTCATGCAATGAACTTGCCATAAAGGACATACATGATGTTCTCGTGTCTTGAGTGATCGGTTCGGTATCCAGTAATGCATGATTATGAAATTTTCCAAGAATGTCTTCAGCATGGGTGTGTGACAATAAGACTGTGCATTCAGGTTTTGCATTTATTGAAGTTATATTGTCACATACCATATGCCCATAAAGAATGTGAGGATGACATAAAGTTGTATCCCTTGTGTTTGTTGACTTTTTGGGTGCTGATGAGAATGTAGTCATCACAGTGGCCTTTTAAGTCATTATTCTGAATTGTTCTGCATGCTCATTACGGGATGTCTCTGGTCTCATGTTTGGTTATTCTGCCCACAGTTATTGGCCTTATGTGATATTTTGAGATGTACATAAAGGCAATGGATAGAGGAAAGCTGTTGTTTGAATGATCTATTCGCCCACAAGTGGTAGTGTCATCAAAGCTGACGGTTTGTACTCTGATCACTTTTATGTGTGAAGGTCTAGTTGCATATATTATGCATTCAGCTTACAGGTGTTTTATAATATGTGTGACCGGATTTTCAGGAAAGATACTGTTTAATGGCTTTTAGTATAGCTGTTCTCCTGCATTTGTGCTGAGTTAATCAAAGTTACTAAAAAGTCACCTTTTCAGTCAATAAAATCAGTGTCACCATTGAAATTCTAACCGGTTTCAATATAAAGATGAATTAGCTGAGGTAGATATGACCATACAGATACATAGGCCATCTCAAATTACATCCATGAGCTCGAAAGTTAATAAATCAGCCTTTGAAGCCCAGGATTGGTCTGACATATTATGTCTTATGACCGTTAAGAGATCCATACCTAACCATCTGCTTAGTGAACTTTCGGACACAGACATAACATAGTAATTTCTTGAAATGTTTCCTAAAGGTACATAGTCTCATCTAGAATTGAGACAAGTGCCTTGATTAAGGAATCATTCTCTAATATTTGCAAAAAAAAGGAGTAAGGAGAACATATCAAGAAACATCCATCTTCGTAGACTGAAGATACTGCACATTCCTCTTCCTGAGGTCTTCATTGTTCACCAGACTCTGGATACACTCCCTCCAGAGTTTAGTAATCTGGTGATGACATATCATTGGCAGGATGAGGAATGAGACTTAAATGCTTTGATTTTCCATTTCGTTGCTTAGGGGGAGAAACTCAAACTTGTTACTCCTACAGCCCTCGAAGCAACTAAATGGGAGGCAAAGATGAAGCAAACTAAGATCAAAGTTAGAAAGACTTAATTCTTCTCTATATGCTGATGTTGATCAATCTAGTATTGATAAAGTTCCTAGGGACATAAAGTAGCCGACAGTATAAGGTCTAGAGGGAAAGACTATGACTATCAGATAACTCCTTAGCTTATTAATTTATGAATCTAATTGCGATAGTCGCATTAAGTACTTGGTGACTATATAGTGGAGTATCTGACCAACGTTCTTCCACAGTGCATGGATTCATATCCGGGATAAAGCCAAATAAAGAAAATGAGGAACTGATGGTTAACAACAATGAAGAAATGGAAGTAATGTCTATAGGGGATGTATGTCCTGAATCTTGTAGCAAGGTTCATTTACGTTTTTACACAACACATTTTATATATGATCTTTTGATCAATTTTGGATGAAGAAAGTTGACGTTTTGTATTTAATACTTTTATTTTACAGTTGTGATTGACGCAAAATATAATGGTACAGCTTTCTTGTCATATGGTTTGTATAGAATGTGTCTTACCTTGAATTAGCTATATACTTCTTCGTGTCTTGCTGAACAAGTCATGAAATGAATGACCCTGATAAATGAAAAGTCATACGATGTGACATAAAAGTTTAAGCCACATTTCCAGTACTGGGGTTGAGAGATTGATTAAGGAAAGCTTTCTCTCAAATTCTAGATTATGATGATATGGGAACATGTGTTGACTATTACAGAGGTGAGTTGACTAATAAGGATACAATGTTTAACTCACATTTTTGACTTGTTGAGTCTAATACCTAAGGATATTAGAAGACCTTATACAATTGCATTGTGCAATTCTAGATGTGTTCCGACATTTGTTGATGATTATTACCATTACAGTTATATGTTCTCGTTTAAAGTTTGAAAGTTGAGAACCAATTGGGATTCATCAAAATAGTCAGATTTGAGAATGGAGGAGAATATCATGGCAAACATGGTGTTTCATTACTTGAAAAGGGTCCGTTTGCCAGATATATAGAATCAGTTAGGATAGTGACTTGATTCACTATACCAGGTAGTCTTGAGCAAAATGGTGTGTTGCCGAAAGGCATAATCGCATCTTAAAGGACTTGTAAAAGTCAATGTAGAACAAGACTAATCTACCTGAATATTTAAAAGTGTAAAAACTCAGTCTTAAACACATTCATGTGTGGGGCTGCCCTACCGAAGTAGTATAATCCTTACAAGGAAAATTTGCTTACTCATGTTCATCGCTATTTAGATATCCTGACCACTCTAACGGCTACAGATTTTACTGTGGAGAAGGGTGGAACAGAATAGTGGAATCCTAACAGCTGAGTTTCTGGAATACGATATCTATGAAGATGGTGGGCCCTTTGACCCTTTGGATGGTAGCAGGGTGGATACTACAGTTATTATGTATCTGTCACTTATACAGTTAGATCTAGCGGATCTAGCTCTTAGTACCCTACCTATACAGGAATAGGAACCCATACCTATACACACAAAGGTTCCAGAGGTACAAAAATCTAATACAGTTATGAAGATCCACCAGAGTGAGATGACCTGTTATCTCATCCAATATCATAGTTTATTAGGTGAACGGGACTATATCATTAGGCACATTAAGAATCCAGTTACTTTTTTAAAGTTGTTTTTGTACCCGCAGTAGAATTATGGTGGGTTACAATGACTGATGAGATGTAAGCCATGAAGCATAGTAAGGTTTGGGAGCTAGTTGATTTTGTGGTAGGATTGTAAACCTGTCAGTTGTAAATAAAGTTTAAGACTTGAAGGATTTTAAGATAAAGTTCAGCAGTTTATGGACTAGCTTAGTTACCCGATGGTTCACTGAAGGAGAAATAATAACTTTGGCGTTACTTTTCTCTTGTATCCTCGAAGGATACATTTTGAGTGATTAAGGCAATTGTAGCACATGATGATAAAGAGTTACATCAAATGGTTGTCAAAATCGCTTTCTTAAATAAAGACCCTTATAAAGTGGTCTATATGGTACAACCTGAAGAATTTCTGGATCCTGATAAAACTGACATGGTTTATGCGTTATGCAGATCGACATATAGTTTACAACACACCTCCCAAAAGTAATGCCTTATAGTTAATGAGGTTATGACCTCTTTCAGCTTCATAAGGAATAAAGTTAAAAGATGTTTGTACCATGAGATCAAGGGGAGAAAAGTTATCTTTCTATTACAGCATGAGGATGATACATTGCTCACGTCAAATTACTTGACTATATTGAATAAGGTTAAGCAACTTTGGTCAAGAACTTTGACATAAAGAACCTTGGCATAGCATCTTCTATACTAGGTATTTGGATTCATTGGGACATATCTTAACACTCATCAAACCCCTCACAGAGTGCATACAGTAAGTAAAAAGAGAGAGGGGTTATGAAAGAATGTTCTGTATTCTAGTACGGTTGATAGCCTAATGTATGCTCGGCTATGTACTAGGAAGGACATTGCATTTATGGTTTGACTGTTTGGTCAGTATCTGGTTAACTCAGATGTGGACCAATGAAATCTAGTCAAGCAAGTGTTGAGGTATTAAAGGGAATTAAGGATTATATGTATTGACATATAGAAAAGTCAACAGACTAAACCTCGTAGGGAATTCAGATTCAAAATAGCTATGTATTTAGATGATTGAAAGTTCACTTAAGGTTACGGTTTAAGGTTGCAGATGGTAAAATGTTGTGGAAGAGTGTCAATCAGATACATGTAACTTCCTCAACCATGCATATAGAGTGCATACTATAGGGCTACATCACTGACAATTTAAATTAGAAATTTGATTTTTGAGTTGTATGTGGTTGATTTAGTGGCTAGACCTATTCGGTTGTAATATAATAATCAAGTTTTTATGTTGTTTAACAACAACATTAAATATCACAGGGTCTTAACATTTTAAGGTCAAATTGTTGATCATGAAGTAGTTGACATGAAAAGGTGACATTAAAGTTTGGAGCATTTAAGAATTGAGGAAGTAAAAATCGACTCTTTGACTAAAGGACTTTGCCTACTTGTGTTTGGAACACAAGTATACAGTATGGGTGTTTTGAAGTATTTAGACATTGTTAGTTAAAAGATTGTTATGTTTGCTCCATGTACATTTGTACATTTTGTTGTATTATGACGGTATGATAGTTCATCAATAAGATGATCATTATTTATCCTCAGTAATACATATTGTCATACATTGTCATAATACATATAGAAGTCTTAAGATTAGTGTTG
Source organism: Erythroxylum suave (assembly GCA_027563595.1). Taxonomy (NCBI): domain Eukaryota; kingdom Viridiplantae; phylum Streptophyta; class Magnoliopsida; order Malpighiales; family Erythroxylaceae; genus Erythroxylum; species Erythroxylum suave. The sequence goes on along the minus strand of JAOSBN010000008.1, from coordinate 14,640,762 downwards.
ATCGTAAGAATTTTAAAAGGTCATTGGACATGTATAAAGATTGCCCTTAAGCCTATGTCATTAAACACATATAGTTTTATACGGATATATCCTTAAAGTTTCGCAAGACATAGGGGGATATAAATTTTTAATCCCATAAGGGTTCTCTAATGCAGTTTAGCATTCAGTTGGAGAGCATAACGGTTTTCTCTAATGCTGTTTAGCATTCGGTGAGAGAAAACGTAATGTCTCTGATGCAGTTTAGCAATGCGGTTTAGCATAAAGTTGGAGAAATTGAGACCTACAAACGAAGATGATACGTATTAGATCATAAAGGTATCATCGTAGT
>JAOSBN010000008.1:14614018-14636993 GCA_027563595.1 Erythroxylum suave | reverse complement strand
CACATGTTTGTTTAAGTGTCTCCACACTTTAATCTATGAGATCAATTACTTTCTTCATAAGAAAGAAACAAACATATGCTAGTCTAATGATTCATCAATACCCCGTCTTGATGAAACAACGATTGGGAACATTTTAGGAATAACACAAAATTGCAATTCGAATTTTATAATTATAATCACATTATAATTTCTAATTGCATAATAATTATTCCGTGGATTTTATCTTTATGATTTAATAATTAAATAATTAAAAAATACAAAAAATACAGAATGCCTTTTATTGAATAATAATATTGTCATACAAATAAATTTACAACCAAAATAAATTGGTTACAAGGGCATAAACCAACAATCTCCCACTTGCATTAAATTCAATTGTCAATGTATCGAATACCATAGCCATCTATATGTCTATCATGTCTCTTTTGAGATAAAGGCTTAGTAAAAGGATCTGGAAGATTCTCTTTAGTAGGAACTCGCTCTATCAGGATGTCCTTCTGTTCCACTATCTTTCGGATCAAGTGAAACTTTCTGAGTGCATGCTTGGATTGCTAATGAAACCTTGGTTCTTTCACTTGTGCAATAGCGCCATTGTTGTCACAGTACAACGCTATCGAATCAACAATGCTAGGAACCACTCCAAGTTCATTGATGAACTTCTTAATCCAAACTACTTCCTTCGCTGCCTTCGAAACTGTAATATACTCAGTTTCAGTTGTTGAATCTGTGATGGTTGGTTGTTTGGAGCTCTTCCAACTAACCACAACACCAGAAAGAGTAAAAATGTACACTGACTGTGATCTACTATCGTGTTGATCAGATTGGAAACTGGCATTTGAACAACCCTAAACTCTCAGCTCAATTCCTTTAAAAACTGGACAAATATCTTTAGTTCTTCTCAAGTACTTCAAGATGTTTTTTACAGTTGCCCAGTGACCTTCACCTGGATTAGCTTGATATCTGCTTGTTATGCTCAAAGCATAAGCAACATCTGGTATTGTACATAGCATCACATACATGATCCAATAGCCAAAGCATATGAAACACCATCAATTCTATTTCTTTCTTCTTGTGTCTTAGGACACATGCTCTTGGACAAATAAATCTCATATGATATAGGTAAGAATCCCCTTTTAGAATTCTCTATCCTAACCTCTTTAACACTTTGTTTATATAGATGGATTGGGACAAACCAAGTAACCTATTTGATCAATCTCTATAGATCTTTATACCTAGTATATAAGCTACTTCTCCCATATCCTTCATGGAAAAATTTTTAGATAACCATATCTTAACAAATTGGAGCATAGAAATGTTATTTCCAATAAGCAATATGTCATCCACATAAAGCATTAAGAAAATGATTGTACACCCACTTACCTTCTTTTAAACACAAGGTTCATCCACATTTTTGATAAAATCAAACTATTTGATTGTTTCACCAAAACGGATGTTCCAACTTCACGACACTTGTTTCAGTCCATAAATGGACCTTTGCAACTTGCATACTTGATCAAGAAATTCTTTTGATTCAAAACCTTCAAGTTGTGTCATATATACATCGTCTTGCAAATTCCCATTAAGAAATTATGTTTTGACATCCATTTTCCAAATTTCATAATCATGGTATGCAGTTATAGCCAATAAAATCCTTATGGACTTAAGCATTGTTACTGGTGAAAAAGTTTCATCAAAATCAACTCCTTGTTTTTGTCTATAACTTTTTGCCATCAGCCTTGCTTTGTACATATGTACATTTCCATTCATGTCAGTTTTTCTCTTAAAAATCCACTTGCACCCAATAGGTACTATACCTTCAGGTGCATCCACCAAAGTCCATACTTGGTTAGTATGCATGGATTCCATTTTGGATTTCATGGCTTCTTGCCATTTTAAAGAATCAATGTTTGACATTGCTTCTTTAAAATGAGTAGGTTCATCATTCATAAGTGAAGTGTTATCATTTCCTTTTTCAATATGTAGATATAATCTAACAGGAGGATGACGTACCCTTCTAGAACGTTGCAGACTATGTGTTTCTTGAACCATTGATTGTACATCTAATGTATGAACTTGTGGTTTTTATTCCATTTGAATGTGTGCTTGTGGTTCTAAAACTTCTCTAAGTTCCACATCACTCCTACTATTTTCTTTGAGAATAAATTATCATTATAAGAATGTAGCATGTCTTGAGAGAAACACCTTTTGCTCAAGAGGATGATGAAATTGATATCCAAAACTTTCTTTTGGATACCCAATAAACATGCATTTATCTGATTTAATTTCAAGCTTATCAGACATTGTACGCTTCACATAAGCATCATATCCCCAAATTTTCAAGTGTGATAGCCTTGGTCTTTTACCAGTCCATATCTCATATAGAGTCTTGTCAATCGATTTGGACGAAACTCTGTTTAATAGGTAAGTAGCAATTTTAAGAGCATATCCCTAAAATCAGACACAGCCCTTTTGCTAGACGAAGTCAAGTTATTTTGTAGCCCATTGGAGCTTTATTTTGATATTTAATTGGGCCCCACTTTGTTTATTAATAGGAAAAAAAAACCTAGACAAAGAGTAGACTGACTTTTAGAAAAAACGATTTGGATAATCAGCTTTAGATTAGAACGACGGCGGCAGCCTTTAGAGTGGGGATTTTTCACGTTTAGCCTTAGAATAGAGAAACTACGGCAGTAGCTTTTGTGGATGGGAGAGAAAGACAACGACTCTCCTCTAACAACATTGTCTTTTAGTATTGCTATGCGTGGCTAACCTTTTAATCTAGATAAGGTATCCAACATTTGATATATGTAATTCGTGAGACTCCTTTAGCCTAATTGCTTTTGTTTATCTCTTACGTTTGTTTGATCTCTACGCTTTAATCGATTTATTATCATCGTGTTTGTTGATTAATGAGGCCTTCTAATTGATCGACTTGGTGATAAATTGTCGAATAGATTAGTTAATCTGTGATTGCTGTCTATCGAAGTGGCGAACTAATTTCAAGTAAGAAATTAACGAGATTAAATAATTTAATCTAAATAAATTGCGGCTTTTCCCCTAAGACAAAGGTTCATTAGAACCTACTGCTTCCATAGATTATATTTTGTGGAGCTTTACTCGGGAATAGTCTAATTGGTTAAGGCAATAATTTGCAGAGCTTAACTTGGGGTTATCAAATAATTACAAATGGATTGGTTGGTATGTGCTGTTCACTATCTACTATAACTTTGTCTGTAAGAATGAAAGGAATTTATATTTTTGAGTTTATGATCGAATTATAGTATCGAACGGAAGAGTACTTTGGCTAGGCTTTTTTTAATATTGTTTTCAATTTTTATTTTTAATTTCCTTCTGTGTGATTTTGTGTTCTAAATTAATAATTCCTAAATCAATTCTTTTTATTTTTATTTTTTAATTGTTTTCACACAAATAAACAATTACTACATTGGTCTCTGTGGCTTGACCCTATTCACCACTTTGCTCGTTTAAGTGTTCAAGAGTAGAAATTTATTTTTGCTGGTTTGACACGTCATCAAATTTTGGCACCGTTGTCGGGGACTAGTGTTTAAGTTTTTGTTTGTTTGTGTTGCTAATCATTTTTTCTAGTTGTTTGCATGTGGCATTGTGTTTCTGCAGGCGATTTATTGTTTGAACCGAAGATAGAGAAGATTGTAAAATAACTCAAGAAAGCTACTGAATTGCGTAAGAGACAAGCTTCTACTTCTGCACAAGTCTTGACTGACCAAACTGAGAATTTGCCTGCCTTTGAGACCGAGTTATTGGAAGATTTTGAAGAAGCAGTGATGACAAATCAGCAACCTATTCCACCTACACAACCAGCGAGAAATCGAGCTTCTGCAACTCTGATGGATATGCTTGCACCACCAGTAGAGGATCAACCTCTATGTATACAGTATCAAGCTGCAGATGATGGGTTTGAGTTGAAGGCTGGGTTGATTCAAGCTTTGTCGAAATTTCATGGGTTACCTTTTGACGACTCGAACAAACATCTCAAGGATTTTCTTATGGTATGTTCTGGATTCAAATCGAGAGGCAAAACAGAGGATCAGTTGAAACTGCGTGCTTTCCCTTTTTCTCTAGAGGGCGCAGCTAGAGATTGGTTGTATTATCTTCCGCTGAGACAGTGGATACATGGCCTGATATGACGCGGTTATTTTTAGAAAAATACTTCCCAGCTTCTAGAGTTGCGAGTTTGCGCAGAGAGATTTGTGGCATCAGACAAAGAGATACAGAAAATATATATGAATATTATGAGAGATTTAAGAGGCTTTGCGCAAGTTGTCCTCAGCATGGAATTACAGAGCAGCTCCTTATTCAGTACTTCTATGATGGGATGTTACTAAAGATAGGAAGATTCTTGATGCTACTAGTGGGGGAGCCATAGTGAACAAGACGCCTCAGGAGGCCAGAAACTTAATTGTAGGAATGGCCGCAAATCTTCAGCAGTTCGGGTATCATTCAGAGACACACACTCGCGGTGTCCATGAGGTAAGTAGTTCTAAACTCGAAAGTATACTTGAAAAGATTGTTGAATTGTTGGAAAGACAAGTTATTAATTCTTTCAATGCCGATAGTGTCAATGCAAATGCCATAACCAAAGGATCACAAGTCCCTATTTGTCATATTTGTGGATTTTAGGGTCATTTTACTGATGCTTGTCTGAATTTGCAAGATGATACTGTAGAAGCTGACGTCAATGCAATCAATGATAATTATCAGTCTCAGAAAAAATATGACCCCTATTCGAATATTTACAATCCAAGATGGAGGGATCATCCCAATACGAGATATGAGAATGGGCAGCAAGGTCAGAGTAGTCAGCAACGTCAGCCTCAACAACAACAGCAGCAGTATCCGAGGCCTAAATATGGTGACATAATTTCTACCCTGGAGGATCTTATGTCACAGTTGACTACAGCTCAATTGATGACCAATACACAACTGCAGAGTTTAGTTCAGTTTCAAACTAATTCAATCCAATTTCAGGCTCAGACTAATAAAAAATTTCAAGAGCTGAGGGAGCAAATTAGTCAATTAGCTGCTACACAGAATCAAGGGAAATTGCCCTCCCAACCTACTGTCAATCCTAGGCAGAATATCAGTGCCATTACCCTTGCATAGTGGAAAAGAAATTGAAACTGCTGGAGGATCGCAGAAACTTCAACATGACCATGTTGAAACTGTAAACCTAGAAAAAGAAGTTGAAATAGAGGAAAGCATGAAAGCTAATCCAGAAAGGCCAACATTTCCACACAGGTTGGCCAAGAAGAAGAAATTGTAGAATGATGACGAGACTTTAAAGATTTTTAAGAAAGTGGAAATCAACATCCCATTTCACATATTGCTTAGACAAACACCAAGGTACTGCAAATTTCTGAAAAACTTGGTTACTAGCATGACCAGGATGAGAGGCAATCAGCCTGTGGTGATGAGTGAGAATGTCTCAGCAGTGTTGCAAGGCAAGTTACCAATAAAGGAAAAGGACCCAAGTATGTTTAACTTTCCTTGTAAAATTGGCAGTGTTGGTATAGAACAGGCTATGTTAGATTTAGGGGCTTCTATAAATCTTATGCCATTGTCTATTTATACTACATTGAATGCTGGTCCGTTGAAGCAAGATGGTGTGATTTTAACATTAGCTGATCGCATCACTAAGTACCCTGAAGGATTGTTGGAGGATGTTTTAGTGCAGGTAGATGATCTAGTATTTCCTGCAGATTTTTATGTAATGAGAATGGAGGATGAGGGGCCACCTACGTCTATGATGATGTTGTTAGGACGCCCATTTTTGAGCACTTCTATGACAAAAATTGATGTTCACTAGGGGATTTTAACTATGGAGTTTGATAGTGCCAAAGTTACATTCAATATTAATAATATCATTAAACATCATGTTGATTATTATACAGCTTTTGCTGTTGATTGTACTAACCCCTTGATTGAGAAAGTTCTCGAGTTGTGTGTTGATGATTTTTTGTAGGCTACGAGAACTAATAACATTACTCCTGCAAAGTTATTAGAAATACAAGATTTGTAGGCATTACAAGCTGTGTCCGGCATGTTACAGTAGCTACTGAAGATTGAGCCAACACTGGAGCTTAAAGCATTGCCTACATACCTCAAGTATGTCTTATTGGGGGAGGTCGAAACATTACTTGTGATTGTTTCCAATCAGTTGAGCATTTAGAGGAGGAGAAACTTATCCGTGTCCTTAGGGAGAATAAAGAAGCTATTGGATGGTCAATTACAGATATCAAGGGAATCATCCCTACCATCTACATGCATCAAATTTTGTTGGAGGATGGTTGCAAACCCAGCAGGCAACCTCATCATCGATTGAATCTACCAATGATGGAGGTTGTAAAAAAGGAGATACTAAAATTATTGGCTGCAGACATGATCTACGCTATTTCAAATAGCAAGTGGGTAAGCCCAACACAGGTAGTTCCTAAAAAAACTTGCATTACTGTTGTTGAAAATGAAAAATACCCACTAGAGTTCAAAATTGGTGGTGTGTATATATTGATTATAGAAAATTAAATGTTGCTATCGTAAAGATCATTTTCCCTTACCGTTTATTGATTAGATGCTTGAGAGACTTGCAGGTCGTTCTCATTATTATTGTTTAGACGATTATTTAGGTTTTCACCAGATTTATGTAGCACCTGAAGATCAGGAAAAGACAACATTCACTTATCCGTTTGACACTTTTGCTTACAAACGTTTGCCATTTGATCTTTGCAATCCTCCGGCGACATTTCAGAGATGTATGGTAAATATCTTTTCTAGCTATATAGAGGAAATTATTGAAGTTTTCATGGATGAATTTATTGTGTATGGAGATTCCTTTACATCTTGTTTAGAAAATTTGAGGAAAGTGTTAAAAAGATTCATTGAAAAAAATCTTGTGCTTAATTATGAAAAGTGTCATTTCATGGTTGATTAAGGCATCATATTAGGACATATAGCTTCGGCTAGGGGATTTGCAGTGGATAGATCAAAAATTGATGTGATTAGCTCGCTACCTTACCCCATAAATGTGCAGGAAGTACGATCTTTTCTTGGTCATGCAAGTTTTTACAGGCCATTCATCAAAGATTTTTCGAAGGTAGCTCATCCAATGAGCAACCTTCTGCAGAAAGATGTGCCGTTTGAATTCAATGAAGACTGCAAAAAGGCGTTTGATATTTTGAAGGAAAAGCTGGTTACTACAACTATCATCAAACCACCGGATTGGAAACTCCCTTTCGAGCTCATGTGCGATGCCAATAACTACACTGTAAGAGTAGTTCTTAGGCAAAGGATAGGCTGTGACCCTCATCTGATCTATTATGGAACAAAGATGTTAGATAGTGCTCAACAAAACTATTCAACCACTGAGAAGGAGATGTTTGCTGTGGTCTTCGCACTAGAGAAATTCATATCATACTTGCTTGGTATGAAGGTGATAGTGTATTCAAATTATGCTGCTCTTTGGTACTTGATGAGCAAAAAGGATACCAAGCCAAGACTTATCTGGTAGGTTCTTCTGCTGCAAGAATTTGAAATTAAGGTCATAGATAAAAAAAAGGAGCAGAAAACCTGGTCGCAGATCACCTTAGTAGGCTGAACAACACTTCTGGAGATGATCTGGTCGTTACTGAGGGGTTTCCTGATGAACAACTATTCGTGATGACTTCAACATGGCCATGTCGAAACCCATGGTATGCAGATTTGGTCAATTTTATCACCTATAATTGATACCCAGATGGTATCACATCTACCCAGCGTGAAGAATGATGCCAGATATTACATTTGGGATAATCCATATTTAAGGAAAATATGTTCTGACTAGATTGTTCGAAGGTGCGTACCTGAATCTGAAATTTCTTCCATATTGCAATTTTGTCATGCATCTGCTTGTTGTGGCCATTTCGGCCCTAATAGGACCTCTAGGAAAGTGCTTGAATCTGGTTTCCACTGGCTTGACATTTTTAGAGATTCTTATGCATTTTGCAAAGCATGTGATAGGTGCTAAATTACTGGCAACATAGGCTGAACAAATGAAATGCCTCAGACCCCAGTTATTGTTTGTGAAATATTTAATGTGTGGGGGTTGATTTCATGGGCCCTTTTCCATCGTCATTTGGTTTTCAGTACATTTTGTTAGCTGTCGATTATGTTTCAAATCGGGTAGAGGCAAAAGCTACTTGAACTAATGATTCTAAGGTTGTTGTCGATTTTGTGAAAGCTAATATCTTTGTTAGGTTCGATACTCCGAAAGCAATCATTAGTGATCACGAGACTCACTTCTTCAACAGAGCGTTTGCTGCATTGCTGAAGAAATATGGAGTTATGCACAGGACCTCCACGACCTAACATCCTCAAACCAATGGGTTGGTGGAATTGTCCAATTGAGAGGTAAACATTATTTTGGAGAAAATTGTGAATTTCAGCAAGAAAGATTGGAGTTGGCGCTTGGATGATGCTCTTTAGGCTTACCACACTGCCTACAAAACGCCATTAAATATGTCTCCTTACAGACTTCTTTATGGCAAGGCTTGTCATCTACCAGTGGAAGTTGAGCATCGAGTGTTTTAGGTCGTGAAGCAGTGCAACATGAATTTTGATGCTGCTGGGCAACAAAGAAAGTTGCAGATTCAGGAATTGGAAGAACTACGAAACCGTGCTTTCAACAACGATGTTACTTACTAGGCCAAAACTAAAGCATTTCACAACAAGTAGCTTGCCGAGAAGAAACTCAAAGTTGGACAGAAGGTACTTTTATTTAATTCAACTTAGAAACTTTTTGCAGGGAAATTGTAATCCAAGTGGATTGGACCTTTTCTAGTCACAAAGATTTATCCTTACGGTGCTGTGGATATTCAAAGTATGGAAACAAAAAAAAAATTCAAGGTCAATGGCCATCGTTTGAAGCCATTTTATGAAGGATTTCAGCCCCATTCCGTCGAAGTTAATTCTTTGAATAAACCTTCCTATAACTGAATGGAGCCTATGTCGGGCTAACGACGTTAAAACAAACGCGCTTCTTAGGAGGCAGTCCAAGGTTTGCTTTCATTTTGCTTTTTGCAATTTAATTTTTAGTTTTTTCATAATTTTGTCAAGTTTCTTGTTTTTCAACGTTTTCTTTTTAAATTTTTGTTCCAACATTTTGTTGTTATTGGATATCACTTGGTCGCAAGGTTTTATTGTTTTACAGGACAGTATAGTTTGATCATTGCCATAGTGAACTGAAAAAAAAAACTGCACCACCTCGATGCTCCACCATCACCTTAGCACGTCACTTAGAGAAACTTTCTCTCACTCTTTACTTTTCATTGTTCTCGTCTTTCATTTGCTAACATTGAGGAAAATGTTTAGTCTATTTGTTACTGTTTTGTGTTAATTTGTGCATACATGCATCGTGTAAAATGTTTTGGAAATTTCCATTTTGGAAAACTGAATTTAACTAATTTTAAACATGTTTTTATAGATAATCTTGCATTCTTTGTTCAGGAAACTTGAATTATTTGATACTTTGGCCTAATTGATCTTTTCTTGATCCTGTCTTGTCATGACTAGAGTTAGTGTGTGTATTGGAATTAAACAGATTGCTTCAGTTGCTTGCACCCTTTAGAGAGTAATAGGCATACATCCACACTAAACACACTGTGAGATTTTTAAGACATAGGATAGAGAGTGCAACTTCACACGCACTCTGCTTTTCTTTCGGGGATCGCACACATTTGTCCGCTGCTAGAAACTGACATAAGTTCTGTTCAAAACCACATTTAGTACACTGGAATGAAGCTATGACATTGTTTGTGCAGCCCTTTTGCTATCCATTTTCTTTCAAAATCCAACCCAAAAATTTTATTTCCTAGTTCAAACCCCTTAAGCCCAGACCTTTTCTTTGTTTTAACATACCCATTTTAACTTGTGACCTCTTCTTTCAAGCCCCAACTTTTGCAACTAGTTGAGAAGAATTACCAAGTAACATATTTAATTATATATCATGCATACCAATGTTTAGTCACTTTGGGTTGTATCTGAATTGTTTGCTTAATTGTGCTTTATTGATAAAAAGGAGAGAAAATCATAGCTGGCTGAAATGCATTTGCTGGTACTAGTTTTGAAAAATAAAAAAAAAGCCGAAAAAAGGAAAAAAAACAAAGAGGAAATTATTATGTCAATAAATGCGTGAGACGTAGTTTCAACAGCCTTGGTTCAACTTCGTTATTATAGCTGAAGTTAAGTGAATGATGGATTTGCGAATGGTATAAATAAGTCAAATGAACTTAATGGTTTAATCTTTTTATTTGTGTTGACTCAAAACTGAAGTTGTTGGCATGTGTTTACTTAGTACATTTCTTCGCTCTTCTCAAGTTAATTTCCTTGGTAACCAACTAGCCCCATTACAACCCATTAAAAGACCTAGCTAACTAGTGTGGGTTTTAAACCTGAGCTAGTAGTAGAGATTTGAACTCATGTCAGTCCTATGGAAAGAATAGGTTTGTGCTGGATTTTTGAGAGAAACACCAACATCCAAATTTCGCATAAGAGAATGAGTGAAACATTGCGAGGGTGTGGATATTATTACTTTTTACTTGGGCATTTCTGAAGCGGTTAACATTCCTAATTAATTAGGAGATCGACCTTCATGGATTTGTTTGTTTAATTCTAGATTGCATACATTAACTTAAGAAGTGATAAGTGCGGTTGAAAGAATTGTGATAAGATGTTGAAGTGTCTTGATAATTTGGGTTGATTGAATACTTAAGGGCAAGTATTGTTCAAGTGTGAGGAGTTTTGATAACTTGCATTTTGTGCATGTTAATTGTCTGTGTTTTATGTTCTTTTGATTTGCTTATGTGATGTTTTTGCTTGTGTTTCTATAGTAATTCATATCTTTGTATGTTTTAGGTGATGAAATACCAAAGTGATGTGATTTGGAGTGAATTTGGCTAATCTGGAACTGGACAGGATTTCAATATGACCATGTTGAAGGTGACGCGACACTGGCAGATTGCTACCTACGAATTTCAGATTAATTACCTTGGGATTTGGGCCTGAATGACACAACCTTTTTGCTAGATAAAGTCAAGTTATTTTGTAGCCCATTGGAGCTTTATTTTGATATTTAATTAGGCCCCACTTTGTTTATTAAAAGGAGAGAAAAAAACCTAGACAAAGAGTAGACTGAATTTTAGAAAAGACGATTTGGACAATTAGCTTTAAAAGAGAACGACGACAGCAGCTCTTAGAGGGGGGATTTTTCACGTTCAGCCTTAGAATAGAGAAACAGTGGCAGTAGCTTTTGTGGATGGGAGAGAAAGACAACGACTCTCCTCTAACAACACTGTCTTTTAGTATTGTTAAGCATGGCCAACCTTTTAATCTAGACAAGGTATCCAATGTTTGATATATGTAATTCGTGAGACTCCTTTAGACTAATTGCTTTTGTTTATCTCTTACGTTTATTTGATCTCTATGCTTTAATTGATTTATTATCTTCTTATTTATTGATTAATGAGGCCTGTTAATTGATCAACTTGGTGATAAATTGTCGAATATATTAGTTAATCCATGATTGTTGTCTATCGAAGTGGCGAATTAATTTCAATTAAGAAATTAATGAGATTAAATAATTTAGTCTAAATAGACTATGACTTTTCCGATTCTGTTGGCTAAGACAAAGGTCTATTAGAGCCTACTGCTGCCATAGATTATATTCTGCGGAGCTTTACTCGGAAATAATCTAATTGGTTAGGGTAATAATCTGCGGAGCTTTACTCGGGGTTATCAAATAATTACGAATGGATTGTTTGATATTTCCTATTCACTGTCTACTATAACTTTGTTTATAAGAATGAATGGAATTTATATTTTTGAGTCTATGATCGAATTACAGTATCGAACGGAGGAGTACCTTGGCTAGGCTTTTCTTTATATTGTTTTCAATCTTTATTTTTAATTTCCTTCTACATGATTTCATGTTCTAAAATTAGTCATTCCTAAATCAATTCTTTTTATTTTAACTTTTAATGGTTTTCACACAAATAAATAATTACTACATTGGTCTCTGTGGTTCGACCCTATTCACCACTTTGCTCATTTAAAGTATTCAAGAGTAGGAATTTATTTTTGTTGGTTTGACATGCCATCAGAAACCCTATATGTTGTGGAGTTCCAAGCAGAGTCCATTATGAAAGAATCTCGTGCTCTTTTATGTAACCAAAAAACTCATGGTCTAAGTACTTGCTACCTTGATCAGATCTAAGTGTCTTAATAATCTTACCGGTTTGTTTCTCTACTTCAAGTCTAAGTTCTTTGAATATTTAAATCCTTCAAACTTGTATTTCATTAAATACATATAGCCATATCTATAATGGAAATCCGTAAATGTTATGAAATAAGAAAATCCATCTCTAGCTTGAGAAGACATAGGGCCACATACATCTAAATGTATAAGCTCTAACAACTCATTAGCACGTTATCCCTTTCCACTCAAGGGTAGTTTGGTCATGTTACCCATTAAACATGATTCACAAGTTTCATCTTATTTATAATCGAAAGGATCTAAATATCCTTCTTTATGTAACTTAGTGATTTTTGTTTTATTAACATGACCTAACCTACAATGCCATAAATAAGATGGATTTTGGTCACTCCTTTTCTTCCTATTTCTGTTTAGAATTGTTCTTTGAAGATCTAATTCATACAAACCATTTGTAAGCATATCAGATCCATAATAAACATCATCTTTATAAAAAGAACAACTGTTATTCTTAATAATGAAGACAAATCCTTTCATGTCCAAAGATGGAATAGAAATAATGTTTCTTGTAATAACAAGAACATAATAACAATTATTTAGTTTAAGTACAAGATTAGAAGGCAAAGCTAAACTACAAGTTCCTATAACTAATGCAGCAACTCTTGCTCTAGTACTGACTTGTAAGTCTACTTCACCTTTTCTCAATGCTCTACTGTTTTTCAGTAACTACACATTGTTACAAATGTGAGAACCACATCCGATATCTAATACCTAAGATTGTGAAACAAAAGTAGAAATATTGATTTCAATGATAAACAAACCTGAAGTTGAAGATACGCTTAACTTCTTTTCCTTTAAGCTAGCAAGAAAAGCTTTGCAGTTCCTTTTCCAATGTCCAGCTACGCCACAATGGAAACAAATTCCCTTGTCATTCTTCTTCTTGGCACCATTTGTTGGCTTTGCTAATTTAGTAGAAGCCTTCTGGTTCTTATTCTTATTCTTGTTCTTAAGGGTCTTACTCTTATTCTTGGAAGAAGAAGAGCCAACAACAAAAGTAGAACTAGATTCCTTCTTAAGGCATCCCTCAGCGGTCTTGAGCATGTTGAGCAATTCAGCCATTGTCACTTCCTTTATGTTCATATGGAAATTCATAATAAATTATGAAAAACTCAGGGCAAGAGACTGGAGCACTAGGTCAATGCTCAACTTGAGGTTCAATTCATACCCCAGTTAGGCTAATTTTTCAATATAGCCAATCATATGTAGAACATGAAGTTCCATTGAAGATCCATGAGTCATCTGACATTGAAACAGAGCTATCTTAGTCTCAGACCTCTCTACTCGACTCTGTGCACCAAACAACTCTTGAAGGTATAGGAACATTTCCCTTGCATTCATATTTTCATGTTGCCTCTAAAGCTCGACAGACATGCTAGCTAACATCACACATGTAACTTACTCATTTTTCATCAATATGACTTTGATAATATTCCCAATCCTCATTGGCAGCATCTTACGCAGGTTCAGGTGGAAGTTAGTGTCAAGAACATACAATTTCTTTTCTTACCTTAGAACAATTTTAAAGTTACGTAACTTGTTTGAAAATTTTGATCCAGTCAATTTGTTTGCATCCATGATGCTCCTCAGGGATAAGTTTGTACTCATTTTTCAACAACTGTTTTGTCAAAAAACAAAAAATTAGCATATGTCGTAAAACCAAATAAATAAAGACTTTAAAATTTTGGTTACTCCCACTATTTTAAACAAATTAATAGCCCTCACTATTAATTCGAGAAATTATCACATAATTTCTTAGTGGCTAAGATCCTTTTAACTTAATTAATCTTGAGTTTGCTCAACAAACCAACTAAATTAAAATTAGGTTGATAACATTTTATCAATTACATCCTATATAATTCCTAGATCCGTGAGGGGACAACTCTTTGTCAAAAACATATCTAATAAGTCATTCCTAACCTTGCCTTTAAATTAATATGATCGTGCGTTTACTCATCCAAATCAAATAAATTTAGTTAAGTAAAACCCACCGTTATAAGACTAAACATGTTCGAGTTAAAGTGACCTTGAGTTAACTTAACAAGCCTAAACTTAAACAAAACTCTGGTTTAATCCTGTAACAATGCAACGCATTGTTCATGTTCTAAACATGTACTTAATATTTAATGAGGGATTTAAACATTAGGCCTCATTTTAAATAATATAATTTTAAAAATTTTAATTTAGTTAATCAGCTCTTGAAAAATTAAATTAAAAATTTTAATTTAATTAATCAACTTTTGAAAAACTAAATTGAAAATTTTTAATTTGATTAATCAACTCTTGAAAAACTAAATTGAAAATTTTTAATTTGATTAATCAACTCTTGAAAAATTAAATTGAAAAATATTTAATTTAATTAATCAACTCTTGAAAAATCAAATTAAAAATATTTAATTTAATTAATCAACTCTTAAAAATTAAATTAAAATATTTAATTTCATTAATCAACTCTTGAAAATAAAAAATTATAATAAAAATAAACCTTATTCTCATTAAAGAAAGGAAAAAAAATTAAAACAAAATTGTGGAGCAATTGGCGCGTGCAGCAGCCTCTTGGTCTATGGGGCGCATGTGCGCATGAGCCCCTTCTTCTCCAGAACATCTGAAACTTTTTTTTTGAGATCTTCCATCTAGTCTGTTGTCATGTGCCTGCTTTACCTCCACTCTACCCTCAACGCCATCTCCAAAGGTATGAAAAACTTAAGGTTTTATAAACATAAAACTATAAAGAGAGAAATCTCTCTAGAGGTGGTGGTTCTCCAACCAACGGTGGCTATACCTGCCACCAGTAGTCTCCATCTCTTCGACAGCCATTAACCAAAGTAAAACCCATTAACCAACTACACAATAAGAATCACATTCATTGAAGCAAAATGATTCGTTAAATGGCATTGAGTGAATAGTAATAAAACAACAAAAAATCACCATCTATTTCGTTAAAGCATACGTTGCGCATTGAATAGAAGCAATAGAAAAAACAACATCAAGACATACGTTATGAAAATCAATGGATACATGTGTATTAAATAAACTCGAAGCATACGTTATGCATTGAATCTAGAACAACAATGGATTCTTGAATTAATGAAGATCATCTTAAACGTGTTTCAGTTATGCAAATGAAGAGACAACAACAGTGTATGAAACTCTTCAGTTTTTATTGTTTTAAACGTTAATAAGATAATTGCTTTATATTGTTGATGATTTAGATATGTTCATTAAACATAGTTTTAATGTTTCGCAAAATGTTAATTTTTTAAGCAATTACAATTATACGTTATGTTCATAATTTGTTTTACACAGGTTCATAAAAATGGCACCTAGACAAAACAAAGGAATGAAGTGGTGATGGCAGATGAAGTTTCTTCCACATAACAACCAACAATTGCATCATCAAATGAGGAAAGTCAGGAACAACAACCTTTACCAACATCGTCTACTAGTCAGGAGGGATCTTCAGGCCTGTTATTGATAACCAAACATATTAACATTTATGCTCTTATTACATGTTTAGTGTGTTTTTATCATTATGTTTTCTTTCAAGTTCTAATACTGGCCTCAGAAAATGAGGTAAAGGTAAGATAAAAGGAGCTGAGTTGCAACACACGAATATTGCAATGAATACCAAGTTGTTAGTGACGATTGACCCAATCCAAGGGCGCCCAGTAGATAAGATCCAAGCTTCAAAATTAGCCAGTGAGTTGGGCGTCGTTGTTTGGAATGGGTTATCTTGCCTTCAATATGTCAGGTAGTTGAAGGAAGACAACTTGCGGCAAAATGCTTTGGATAAAGTTTTGGTAATATTTCAATTAATTTCATCATAATTGAAATGCAATGTTACTATTCTAAAATAATAACTTATCTAATGCGTGTTTTCACAAATGAAGCTCAATAACGTTGATATCGAAACACCTGAGGTTTCAAGCAGTGTTAATTCACTGTTGAAACAAAGGGTGAAGGGCCACCGATATCAATTTCATAAATATTATTAGTGTTTCCCTTCCAATGAAAGGTAAGGAGACATGTTCCAGAACGGGAGACTGAAGAAAATTGGAATAAATTATGTGATTATTAGGCTTCAGAGAAGGTTCAGGTTTGTTTTTTTCCTCTTCAAATTTCCTTCCGTTAGTTATGTTTAAACATCTCATAACTACATCTATTAATTTAGGAAAAGTGTCAAAAATCCAAAACCAGTAGAGCCGTAATGAAGACTCCTCATAATACCAACTTTAGATCATTTGTCGTTGTCCGAAAAAAATTAGTAAGTGCAATGTTCTCAATTTATTATTATATATTTTAATACAATAAATTCTAATTGTTTATAATTTTTTAAATTCATATTATAGAATCAAATAGAACTCTAAGGGCAAATTTGTGATAGGATCACACTGTACAAGTACACACACTATAAGAAAGGTCAACGATGGATGTCTGAAGAGGCACAGAGTAATTATCTAAGTACAAATAAATTAATATTACAATTTATTTTTCTATGTAATAGTAAGTAATCATTTTTTAGTTAACTCGATTTTCTACTTTAAATTTTATGACAAGATGCAGGAGTTGTTACAGACGTCATTGGTTGAGGGGATTCAACTGAATACTGATGACATTTGCAATAATGTCCTTGGTACACGATCAAGCTATATCAAGGATATTAGGTATGACTCTAAGCCTGTTGGTGCCTCTTCGTCACGACCAGCATAGTTGACCGCGCTTCAAGAGGAGAATAAGACACTGAAGACTAAGTTAGATCGTAATATTAAAGAAGTTAGCAAGCTTAAAAAATTGGTTAAACAAATATTAGGTGATGCATATGTTAATGGTAGTGACTCAAATGAAGACTCTTAGTTTGTAAATGATGTGTAAATATTTTATTGTTAAAAATGCATTCCATTTAATATGTGTACATATCACAATTTATTGTTATTTAAAAAATATGAAACTAACATTAATTATAAAATGAATAATTTTAATATTTCAAACTGTCTTAAAATTGTAATAAATTCGTTTTTAACAATTATAATAATTATTAAATTAAAAATTAAATTTTGTCACTAAATAATATTAGCTACCAAAATAAATTCAGCACAAGAAGTCTTAAAAATTGTAATAAATTAAAATAAATTCAGTTTTAACAATTATAATAATTATTAAATTCAAAATTAAAAATTGTCACTAAATAATATTAGCTACTAAAACATTTCATCACAAAAGGTCATTAACTACGCATACAGAACATCGCTAAAAATGTTTCGCTACAACAAAATATTAGTAGCTAAAACTATTTTGCTACCAAAACAAAATTGTCACAAAAACCTATTAGCTACGAAACAATAAATTGTCACAAAATGTTTTTACCTACGTTTAAGAAATGTCTCTAAAAATGTTTCCCTACAACAAGAACTTAGTAGCTAAAACTGTCCTGCTACTAAAATAAAATCGTCACTAAAAACAATTACTTATAGTAGGGAAACACTTTTCTCTAAGAAATATAAACATCTCAAAAAATTATGTACAACGTTCTTTATTATCGTCGATTATCCTTTTTGGCGATGAATTATTTGTGTCAAAATTACTTTTTCGTGAAGACTTTATGAAAACGTCACGGATGTTATTTTGCTACAGTGATTTAGCGACGATGTTGTTTCATCATGCATTATTATTTGCAACGATTATTTATTCTTTTTCAACGTTTAATTTCGTCGCTAATTGTCTTGTTTGTTGTAGTGCGTAGGGAAGCATTTTTGCGACAACTATACAGGAATGGCGTGGTCTTCTTACAGTGATCACTGGGAAAACCTGAGGAGAATCTCGTCCATCGAGGCATTATCTGCCAATCGTCTACAAATACAAATGTTGTCGAGTATTTGGCTGAGGAAATCCAGTTAAGCATGCGTAAAACTGCAAATCAACAAAACGAAGCAATTGAGAAGAGGATGGGGTTCTTTGAACTAACATTGAATATAACGATGAGCACGATTGCTGGGAATTGATATTTGGGTGAAAATGGAACAGATTTGAAGAAAAGGTTTCAACAGATTGTAACGAAGAGTAATGGACTAAGTGGTCTACTGAATGTTAGTGACTATTTCCGTTTAGGCAATGGACAGATCATAGGAAAGAGAAGGAGATGTTAGAATTGCATAGGAAGAGAGATGAGTTCACGGAAAGTTTGATTGAAGAACATAGGAAGGATTTGGGATTGAGGTTTAGATTTGGGCACTAAGGTTTGATTATTAATTAATTTAAGACTAAATAATATTATTTAGGTTAAATAATGGTTATTAATTTTAATTAAAAATTATAAAATATAATCAAAAGGATATACAATATTATTTTAATATAATTAACTTTAAAAATGAGTGTCATTAATTGTATCATGTGACATTAAAAATCTAAAGTTATCATAAAAAATATTAGAACTCATGTCATATATCAAATGTGAATGACTTCATTCCATCAAAATTTTTATCTATTTAAAATTTATTTTGATCTCATTTTAAATGCCTTAAAATGTTATTAGGATAAACTTTAAAGTCAAATATCTATATACTTTTTGTCAACAATAAAAGAAATTATGTTTCTTGATCATGGTTTAGAGAAAGCGACAGATAAGCGAGGACACTCATTGAAGAATATTTAGCAAAAGTTGATTGGAATTAAATTATCAATGCCTAAATATTTTAATTAGGTGTCAATGAATTTTATTAACTAAATTAAAAAATAAATGAAAAAAATTTTTATTGCCAAAATTTTTATAATATTCAACAAACAATTTATTAAACTTTTATAGATTTATGAAAAAAATTTCGATAATTATGCATACATTTGTAATTTGTATTTTTATTATCTATATTTTAACTATTATTAGTTAAATTTAATTAAGATTATGAAACTTTCAGCGTCTTACCATTCATTTTTGTGTCTGAATTTAACTTTTCAATCAATGATCTTCGCATGACAACAAAAAGAACTAACATGCTGTAAAAAAAATAGACATATAGATATATAGATACATTTTATGGAGTGTTCTTTTCTAGAATGTAAAAATGAAGGCACGGGCTAGAACATAGGGGAACATGTAAAATCTTGTTATCACATGTATAAATGAAGATAATGAGTTACAAGATTTGAGATATGTACCCCTTAGAGCCTATTTTCATATTTGATTAACAAAGAGTCGAAGTTAGTGAGTTATATAGCTTGAGATATGGACATGCTAAAGTTGTATCTCATTCCACGACATAAATAGGCTACCTTACCTGAAGACATATTTTTAATATGTTTTCAAGCTCTAAAAGGATTCTATGACTTGTTATAGTCATATCTAAATTGTTATAGTCATATCTAAATTAGTTTGGTTTTTGAAAGGGGCAAAATGTATAGAATTGTACCAATTAGAGTTTACATATAAATCTTCTTGTATCAACCTAGTATTATAAATGAGTTGTAATCACCATTATTATTAGATTTTGGAAAGTAATACATGTTCTTACTTTCAAGGATGTAGGCATATTAATTGGTCAAATCTCATTAAGTTTTTTTTTGTATTCTTGTTTGATTCTTTAATACTATTGCATTCTTTTTGCATATACTTTCTCAACAAGGGGCATCAAAGCAGCACAATAACTTTGGTTGCAAAATTTGAAGTGGAAAAGTTCAATTTAACTAAGAATTTGTACTATAGCAACAAAGAGTGAATTTTTTTTGGCTTAACAAGATATGATGAAGTAGTTACCAGAGAATAAATTAGAAGACATAATTAATGTGTTTGATTGGTATCAGATTTAACTATATTTGGAAAATGAGGTTATATATATTGCATCCTTATAAAGATATGGAAGAACCTGGAGAGTCCATCCATACCAAAATCTCTCACAAACAATTTGTATTTGAGGTAGAAATTATAAAGGTCATAGGTGTAGAATAACTTTCTGAAATAACATAGCAATGTGTTCAACCAAAAAAGTCAATGACTAACTAAGGTTTGAGTTGACTATTGTGGACAAGGATAAATTGATGATTTTGCTTTATTCTTTACCTCTTTCTTATGAACATCTGGTGATCATACTCATATAAGGTAAGGAGACAGTTGGCATGGAAGACATAATCATTAACTTACAACCAACAACGATAAAATACTAGTGAAAGCTCTCAAAGTAAAGGGCTATATATAAGGGAAAACCATGATTGTGTGAGGAAATAGAGTAAAAATCTCATCTAAAGGAGTTCTAAATTTAAAGCAATGGTAAAATAACAATCTGGTGCTACATATGCGATTAAATTGGGCATATTAAAAGGGATAAACCAAATAAGAAGAGGTAAAATGACAAAATAAAATTTAATAATTTGTCAAGGTTTGTTAATATAGTGTAGGACAAACTTAAATTGCAAGGATGAAGGTATGCTTTATGTTTCAAGCAAGCAACTACAAGACTTATAGATTCTAATATATAATTCTTACATATATAACATTAAACTAGGATTTGTTTGGATCATACACATCATATAGCTTTGGGACTGTCTACTTAGTGACTGATAAATCTTATAAAATCTTCAAATTATTATGATAGGTTAGGATTAAAATGTCTAATGATGTTATTAGGATGTTGAGTGATATTCAATATGTACTAAATTTCATGAAGAACTTGATCTCTTTGAATACCTTACATGTGGATAGTTTTATCTATAAAATTGACAAAGACAATATTTTGGTGGTAAAGGATGCAATAATTATATTGAAAGTGCCAAGAGTAGCGAGAAATATTTATAAGCTAATAAGAAGAATAATTTTAGTTAGAGAAGACGTAAGATAGTACTATATTATAATATACACATCTTGGTCATCTTAATGAATGAAAGATGATATAACCTTATAAAGAGAGCTTATTGAAGGGGGTCAAACATTATAAGTTAGATTTTTACAAGTTTGGTAAATATTCTAGGGTAACCTTTAGGGATGCAATGTTTAAGGAGTAACATATGTTGAGACAAATATATAGAGAGGACATGTCACGTTAAATAGAGAGCAATATCAGTTAAAAGGTGGTACAAATCCTAGAACAGAAGCTAAAGGGATTGAAGATTCTGGTTTCGAAAGATAGAAGAACAATGTTAGGAAAAGAAATCAACGCAGTATAACCATAGATAAAGTGAGATTACTATTAGGCCACCAAATATAAATGGTTGAAAGGACTCAATCTTGTATGCTTTTGCCATAAATAATAAGAATCCTGTAACATCTCGTCCCCATATTAAGGGCTAGAACCCAGATTTCAATAATGGAGAGAATAGCAATGTGAGAGTTAGAAAATTTGCATTTCAAGCTCAGAGGAATGTCATCATACATGCATGTGAAATTGAGTCTTTGCATACATGAAAATAATTGTACATGCACTCATTGACATTTCGGGTATAGTGAATATTAATGGGATAGATTGAGAATTATGGTTGTAGCAAATGGTTAGAATGAAATGGAGTAGGAAGACTAGAAATAAAATCTAAGTGTTGGACTTAGTGAAGAAAAATGTGTTGAAGAAGTTCACTGAGAATATTTAGTATGGGATTTATAGATGGTAGAGTAGAAAGTTATGGTCTAAATAAGCGGGAGATGTTCTGAAACCATAGACGTATTGTCTGTGTTGTATCGTCTATGGTTGACTTTTCTTTGTCTTAAGTTGACCACATATCGTCTGTGATTTATCATCTGTGGTTGATTTTTCTTCGTCTTAAGTTGACCACATATCATCTGTGTTTTATCGTCTGCAGTTGACTTTTTTTCATCTTAAGTTAACCACATATCGTCTATGGTTGACTTTTCTTCGTTTTAAATTGACCACATATCGTCTGTATTTGACTTTTCTTCGTCTTAAGTTGACCATATATCATTTGTGTTTTATCGTCTGCAGTTGACTTTTCTTCTTTTGTTTTGATAACCTATCGTCTGTGTTTCATATCGTCTGTGGTTAACTTTTCTTCGTCTGTGTTGACCACCTATCGTTTGTGTTTTTGCATTCGTCTATTATCTGTATAAATGCATTGTCTGTGGTTGACTTTCTTTGTCTTAAGTTGATCACCTATCATCTGCCTTTGGCACTTTGTCTGCTTTTTGGCATTTCGTCTGTCTTTTTGCACTCCGTCTGCTTTTTGGCATTTCGATTGTCTTTTAAATTTTCATCTGCCTTTCTGCTTCGTCTATTTTCTGAAGTAGACGAATTTCGTCTGCCTTTCTATTTCGTCTATCTTCTGATGAATTTTGTTTGTCTTTGTATTTCGTCTATCTTCTGACTAATTTCGTCTGTTTTTGTATTTCGTCTATCTTCTGACGAATTTCGTCTGTATTTGTATTTCGTCTATCTTCTGACGAACTTCGTCTGCCTTTCTGTTTCATCTGCTTTTGCATTTGTCTGCTTATTTCTTCATCTGATTTTTGCATTCTTTTACTTTCTTATTCGTCTGCTTATTGTTTCTTCTACTTATTGCATCCGTCTGTTTTCTGCCCAAATGACCGAGACTTTTTCTTCTATGTACTATTCATTTTGTAACCTTCAGACGATATAATTTGTTCCTGAGTTCTTTAAGAAAGCTATAGACCTAAAAGTCCTCCTTTGAACCATATAAAGAACACCTTAATCC
>JAOSBN010000008.1:14586306-14597431 GCA_027563595.1 Erythroxylum suave | reverse complement strand
ATTATTAATAATTAATGACAATATTGATAAATACAATAAATTTAACATTAATAATAAGTAAAAGATTAATAATAATAATACATTAACACTTAGAGAGTTAAATCAATCCTGAAAAATTTATTAGTGAGTTAAATCAACCCGATCTGTTATCAAATTCACACTTAAATTTCAAATTTGAAAAATTCACATTTCAAATTAAGTATTTTATCGAAATTAAGTATTCAAATTCTCAAATTCACACAACAATTACAAAGAAACATTCCAACAATCATATAGGGCATGTTATCGAACACCTCATAGGCAATATTTATAATGTCAATCTAATTACAAATCAAATGCATTTTTTCATTATTTACCAACAATAACACATATAAACAACAGATCAACCAACAATGACACAAAAAAATCGCAGACAACAACAATAATCACAGAAAATTTCATTACCCAAACACCCACGGTTAACACATAAAACATGCGCTTTTTAGAGAAACAATACACTCATTAAAGAGCTTACTTTAAACGATGCACAATGAGCCATAAAATGGTTAGAAAACGGTCGGAAAATGCAAGGTATGTCGACGGAGAGCAGACGACGCGATGGGAGGAGAGAAGAAGAAGAAGAAGAAGAAATGGGGGGGGGGGGGGGGAGCGCCGCGCTTTAGTTGTCTTAAAGAAGACGATCCAAACGACGTCGTTTGGTTTTAAACTAAACGACGTCATTTTATTTATTAACTAGTCGAAATTTACCGATGGAATATAAATTTCGACGGTATTTAAATTTCCTAATTATTTAACCACCTGTTGTTGGCACTACACTTTGCGACGAAAACAAATTTCTGTCGGTAAAGTTAAGATAACGTGTACCGACGGCACATGTTTGGTCATAGAAGCTAAACCACATTTACCGACAGTAGGTATTCCGTAGGTAAATGTCTAAAGCTAGTTAATTGCGGGAAACATTCCTGCAATTATTGCCAACGGTTAGGGTAATGTCGTCGGTAAACTTAAAGTTAAATTTACCGACAGATAGCGTTCCGTCGATGAATGACGAACTTTGATCTAAACTTATTGACGAAAAATTTTTCATCGGTACACGTCCGAAGCAATTTAATTGCGGGAAGCATTCTCGTAATATTCTTCAACGGTAATGGTTATGATATCGCTATATGTCGTCGGAGATTTTACGCGAAATTTATTCCCTCCAGTATTTTCGACGGTAATATATTTCAGTCGCTATATATAAACAGTATCACTTATTTACTGATGGATTGTTGTTTTCCGTCGGCAAATAGCTATAGTTTTTTGCCCGTCGGTAAATTTCCATCGCTAATTCATGTTTTTCTTGTAGTGCTTGGTGCAATTCAACTAGATATAAACTGAATAAACCAGGATAAAACCATCAGGTTGAAACAAATAATAACTACCCATTAACTAGTTGACTAGCTAGTAACATAACTAAATGTTAACTATATATAAAAAAAAATTGTAATTTTCCTTTTATATAAATAATGCTAATAGAGGTTACATTAATTCATACTTTAGACCTGTAAAATGTAAACATCCATTATCACATACAGTTTTTAGGATAGTTAATGAATTGATAATTTTGCTTCTTCACAAAACCTATAAAAATAATGAATTTAGTTGGTTTTACTTAATAAATATGCTGCTTTAAATAAGTACAAGTTTATAGATAATAAATATTTTAAAGTGAAATATAAAAATAATAAATTAGCATTGGAAATGGGAATACAGTACAACATTAAAGTTTGCCAATAACAAGTATTATTTTGGGTTGCGATAGTGTGAGAGTAATTATAAAGTTAATGCGTCTTTCCTACACGATGTCGAATATTTAAAATATATATATTGACTAAACTGGTATTGTTTCTATATTTAACGTAATATAGTTTTTGTAATTTGACAAATTATATATCAAACGGAATCTTAAAAAGGTTTCTTACCATTAAACATGCACACACAAGACATTACACATTACCCTATTAATACTTATTATTTTTAGTGGATAATAATTACCGTATCATAAATGATAACGTAAAAAAATGTAGGAAATTGATTACATAATCATTTGTTCTTGATTTCAGGAGAGGTAGGTGAGAATAAGAATTGCGAGAGAAAGTTGGCACCCAAATGTAATGAAAAGTATAACAAAGATTGCATTATGATATAATTAATCTCTCCATCAATTACAATCTACTAGCAATTAGATTAAAATTTGGAAAAATGCTAAAGCATGAAAAAGAAAACTATATTAATTTTAAGTGCATTTTATTTCTCAATAAAATCATTAAGACTTTTGGTTTTTTTTGAAAGGTTGACGTGCATTAAAACTTAAAAGCCTTTATAGTGGGATAATGGAGTAAAGCGATTGAAAATATAATGCTTTTGTCAGACTAATAAGAGTGTAACTTTTTAAACTTTGATTCAATTTCATCAATTTTAAATACTCCTAACGAGTCATAAATTAATGGGATATTCAATCATAAAATGATATTTTAGAATTTTTTTCAATTCAATGCTTAAGCTTTTATATTTTTTAATTAGGTGACTAACCTTTTAAAATTTTAATAGTTTAATTCAAGATAACTAGTAAGATTACTCATTTGTGGCTGCAATGTCACAAGTTTAAGTCATAGAAATAATTTCTGTGTAAAAATGTAAAATGCAAAATACAAAAGGAAGACTTCGTACAATTGGTATTTTAACCTCAATCATCACAAAATGAGGAGCTTTTTGTAATAAAAATTATTGATTTAATTAACGAAATCTTTGTTATTTATGATATATAAATATCCATAAAAAAATAAGGAATAAATTATCAATAAAAATGATGCTTTGAACTTAATTGTTGAGCTTTTGAAAGATGAGTCTCTCAATTGAAAATTTTAAAAAATTAAATACTAAATTAGAAAATTTTTTAAAAAAATTGAGCACTTTAACATTTTTTATCTATAAATTAATATTTAAAAAAGGACAAGAGAACTACATTGGCGCTTGTTTTCTTCAATCACGAGTTACTTTTCTCATCATTTATGAGGCAGAGGCTAAATTAAACTCTACCCTTTTTATCTGCTAATTCTTTGAATCCCACTTAACGGCGGGTAATGCCAATTACCATTTACAGCCAATAATTAAACCAACAACAAAAAAAGACAGTGAACAAAGTGAAGGGTGTTTTGTAATTTCATCCTCGGTGATTCAAACTTGCGATGCAACATTTTCCAAAGTCCCCGAAAAACCCCGTCAATGAAATCGTACAATAGGAAGCAAATGGTGGTCAACTATGGGTAATTCCGTAATTTGGAGAAGTCATGCTCTTTTCTATGTCCTGATAAATCCCGAGTGGAAAATACCCCTACAATTCTCAGAATTTCCCCGCCAATTGCTTCTTTCCATCATTTCCACTCTCTCTCTCGCTCTAGGGCTCAGAACTCCAGATACACTCTATTCTTCCCGAATTACCCTCGACCTTCAACATTATTACGCACGTACCACTTCACCACCTGCTCTGCACCACACCCCCTTCATGCTCTTGTCACCGTCACGCCGTTTAGCTAATTCAAGATGATGGCCACCAATTCAAATTCGAATTATGCAGGTTCCGGTTCCGGTTCGGGTCCCAAAGGAATTGGACTGTCCAACACGATACACTCGGAGGTGGCTCCGTGCTTGCCGCTGCCTTCGCTTCCGGTATTTTGTGGCTCGTCGGATCCGGAACTCCGGTTGTTCGATGAAGCTCCTGGTGTTAGCAGGGCTTGGACTATGAATCGGAATGAGATTCTTGCTCAGTCGGCGAGAATCGCTGATCTGCTTCGGCGAACGGATGTTTCTTACCTGTATGTAATTTTCTCCTTTAAGTTGTGAAGTGACCTGAAGTTGGTGGGAAACTGTGGTTTTTGAATAGGTGTGCTAGTCTAATCGAGTGGGAGGGTTGATTGAGCACTAACCGTGTCCAATACGATGCTTGCAGATTTTGACAGAAGTGCTTTTGAGATATGGACCTTGATTGAATTTCCACTTTGTGCAATAATTGGAGTTTTAGCAGAAGAAGTTTAAATATTAGTTATTCTTTTGATTTGTGGTGAATATTAGATGAAGTTCGAGCTTAACTTTTAAACGGAGCCACTCAGGAGTAGGGTTGTGGAATCAGACAACTGTTTTTCTGTGATTGGACCTTTTGGAACTGATTAATGTCTTTATACTTGATTGCACTATTTGATTGTGTTGTGATTTTATTACATGGTTGTACATGTGCAGAAATCTTAGGGAGGAGACGAGACCAGTTCCATTTGGTTATGCTGAGCCCTTGGAACTGCATGAGCAGGTTCTCCAATACAACCCTGAAGCATTCGAGTATGTAACTCCTGGTAAACAAATTGCAGACCATCGCTCCTTTTAGTTTAGTTTCTTGATAGGGTTGTTTGCTTCTTTAGTATTTCCTTTGCTGTTTGCACAAGAGCTCGTTCTTAATTTATTACATTATAGGTTACTCGTTAGATCCCTTTTTATTGATAAAAAGAGTTATTAGTTGGCTCCTTAGTGCGATGTAAAGTAATTATCCTAACAAAACAAATAGCTACCATGGAGGCACAACGCTCTGAATCCTAGTGTTCATCATAATTTTGGTGCTTGGAAACTATACTTTGATGGAAAATGAGTTTTGGAAGCTCAAGTTACTTGTTTTCTGAAATGGGCTATTCTATTTGATAGCTGAGAAAAAATTCATGGTCATTCATGGTGAACTGGATACCTCTGACTTATAAGAAGCCATCAATTTGTGAAATGAAAGGATTTCTGCTGAATGTAACGTTCTTCTGTATTGATGGTTGACAAGTGGCATAATGGGCATTAGGGGTAGGAAAAAATAGATATGTCTTGGTGAATGTCAATTCTAGTGCATATCACAATGCTAGAGTGACACATATCTACAGTATTTTTGCAGTTTCTATTTTGGTATCATCATCTTAACTTTGGCTTTCTTTCACTTCTTTCTAAGAGTCGGAGACCCGCCGGCTAGTCTCTTTCTGGGAAGGATATGACCAAATTTTTGTGTCCATTAGTTGCCTGTTATTAACTTTTTTTTTGGAAGAAATATTTAATACCATATGTGGTCACAGTCAGACTTTATATGTGGAACAATTTGACAGTACTTCCTCAACCCATTATGGGAAATGAAATTTGTAATTGGATGCAAGCATTAAGATTTTTTCTCAAACAAATCTTTCGCATAATAGATGTCTTCTTGTTCCTCTGAGAATAAGTTGTATTATTATTTTGAATGTTCTATTCCAGACATTTATTGAATTAGAAGGCAAGTTGTAAATTGTAATTGGACTTCCACTTAGATTTAGCTATCCATGCTTGCTTCCAGCTTAGAATCACTTAGACACAAGCTGCATATTGTTCACAACAAAATACTGAGTCCTTATGCTGATCTAACTAATAATTCATGAATTTTAGTATATCAAGATCCTTCACCATGGAAATTGAATATGCTTTGTCAAATTGCTCTTGAGAATCATTAGATATTGCATGAAATGACTGTTACGTGGAAATTATGATCGTAAAAAGGAAATGGAAGATAAATAGCCAACAATAATGTTTTAGGTCTTAAAAATATATCAGAAAAAGATTTCCTTCTTAAGTTGATAATTATAAGGACAAGGGAACATGATTAAGAGGTAAGAGTGTTTGGTTTTGAGGTAGTAAAGTTTTTCAAGTTTAAGTTGTAGATTCCCTGTGTTAATTATCCAATAAATCCTATGAATGTGATCTAAAATATCAATGACTTTTTGTTATAATTGATATCGTTATTGGATATGTTACATTTAGTGGTATTATGCTTGTGGTTTATTGCATTTGCCTAAGTTTCAGGTAAAGAGCATATTCCTGGAAACAAAGTATTTGAAACCAAGCCCCTTGAGCTAGGTATATCTGCTGCAAGTCAAGTGGGAAGCGGCTATGCTGGAGTACAAAATCACAGGCTGGACCACAGTCCTCATGTATGTTTGTGCAAATTTCTTTGCATGTAAGATTAGGTTACTGCTCTATTTCTGACATCAAAGGTTATGTGCAGGATGTTGCATCATCTTTAAGAAAACCTAAAGTGAAGAAGAAAGTTAACCATGAGGTCACAACATTTGATCAGCCAGATCCTGCCGAGCTTCAAGGTGACCTAGCATAAAATATTCATTTCCTCCCTCCCTCCCTCTCTCTGTATGTGTGTGTGCATGTATAGGGTGTTCTATTGTGTGTGAATGTATAGGGTGTTCTATTCTCAAGCTAATATTGTGCTACATACACCTTTTTCCAGAGGCCACCATTGGTAACTTCTGTGAAACTTTAGATGATATATGTGGAAGGGCTGAAGTTCCTAGTGATGAACGTGATGAAGCAGAGTGGTTGTCATTGCCTACTGTTGATCTCAA
Source organism: Erythroxylum suave (assembly GCA_027563595.1). NCBI lineage: Eukaryota > Viridiplantae > Streptophyta > Magnoliopsida > Malpighiales > Erythroxylaceae > Erythroxylum > Erythroxylum suave. The sequence continues at coordinate 14,590,982 of JAOSBN010000008.1, read as the reverse complement.
AATGCTTGTAAATGAAATAACATCCATACGTGCAAAAAACCTTCTACATTTGGTTCCCGTGGATATTCTTGTAAGACTCTTACGAGTTCTAGATCATCAAATACATCGAGCAGAAGGTTTATCTGTCAGTGAATATGAACATGTGAGTGTCCTCACACCATTTCTCACTCTCGCTTTTTCTCCTATTGTCTTATTTTGCCTTTCTAGTTTGTGCCATATATGCTGTTTTTTATTAGATGGTTTTACCTGTGTACTATTGACCTATGAATGTTTTGTGTGGGATGCCAAATTTGTAAATTGGTTAAATCCTTTCCTAATTGCTACTGCTGTGGATTCTTCTCTTTCAACTTTCATTCTCTCCCACTTGTTGTCTTCATTTTCATTTAGGTATTGTGGAAATTGGTTTGTGTTAAATGCGATGACCTAGATTTATTGCAACTAACCTGAAACTTCTGCATATAGCTTGGTGTCACTAGCAAATTTTAAGCTTGCTTGAACTTATTTTACAAAGTCTCCTCTCTGAATTGATAATTCTCTTTTTAAATAAATCCCTGATCATGAGAATGAGGATCCTTCATGTAATAATGATATCAAGTCGTCATTATGCTGTATGTTAAAAATTTGACCAGTATCCAATAAGCTATGGAAATTTTAGTTTGTACCGTTGGTGCCTAAAATTGTTCAACAATTTGTAGATATGGATCAGAAGTCCTAAATTCTTTGGTCATACCTCCCTTTTGTTCATACCCCTTGTGCAATTCTTTTTTCCATGGATATGTATCATGGTTTTCATCTAAAGCACTTGGCTTGATAATGTTTCCCCTATCTGATAGTGAGGTCATTTCCTTTTTTCTAAATGCCGAATCTTCATTGCATTTAAAATATTATGTAACTGTCTCTTCTTTGTTGTTTTCGTGATGGTGCAGTTAGATTCCGATGTAGTCTCTTTAGTATTTTGTGCACTGGAATCCATTCATGCAGCCCTAGCTACAATGGCAAATAATAACATGCCAAAGCAGCTCTACAAGGAAGAGGTGCATTTTTTGTTCGCTCTTCATCACAAAAATTGTTACGTTTTTTCCCCGAGTTTTTATGACTGTAATGCATGACTGCACTTATTGTTTCTATGTCAGATCATTGAAAGGATCCTGGAGTTCTCTAAGCATCAGATAATGGATGTTATGTCAGCTTATGATCCATCTTATCGTGCTTCACACAAGCCAAATGAGAATTGGGCGCCTGAAGGTAGGCCTTGGTAGACTTGATCTTTCTGTAATTTGCTTTCTTCTAGTCTATCATTTCATTTTATATCACCATGAAAACTGAACCATTATCTATATTCATCTTTCTTAAAGAAGAAAAGGAAATAAAGGAAAATGATTTTTGTGATTTTATAGGATGGTAAAACCCAATATTTCTGTAACCCTTTTGTTTGTTCATATTTTATTGGTGAGTCTACAACACAGTTGTGTTGCGTGTGGGTTATCAGTTACTATTTGTTGGTTCTAAAATGTGGTATTACTTTCTGTTGACAGGTGAGGATGATGAAGAGCTTGAAGCTGACTATGGTTCAGCAAACAAGAGGCGTCGTACCATGAAAAGTGCAAAAGTGAAGAAATCTGCAATAAACAAGTGTGCTTATCTATTTACTGTTTCCCCTAAGATTCAGCCACTGCTTAATTTTAGTTTGTTGGTAGTAAGTTTTGTTCTTATATCTTACATTTATCCTTGATAGGGTCTCTGGTGCTGTAAATACCATGTTACAGAAACTGTGCACGATTCTTGGTTTGCTGAAGGATTTGTTATTGATAGAGAAATTATCTGATAGCTGCATTCTACAACTGGTTAAGACAAGTTTTACAACATTTTTGGTTGATAACTTCCAGCTCATACAACTGAAGGCAATTAGTTTACTCAGTTCGGTATGGCTATTAGCAGACCTATTCACTTTCTTCTTGCCTTCTCGAAATCTTGTTTCTTGATTGCTTTCGTACATGCACTGGTGCATGTGTGATTGCCACTTTTCTTTATATGTGTCTCGTTGTTCTGTGTTTTTAACCTCTAATTTATTAAGTTTTCTCCAGATATTCTACTCTTATACACAGCATCGTGCCTATATCATAGATGAACTCGTCCAGTTGCTTTGGAAATTGCCATTTTCTAAGCGAGTGCAGAGAGCCTATCACCTGCCTGTTGAAGAACAGAGGCAAATTCAGATGATAACGGCTCTGCTGATTCAGTTGGTTCACAGTAGTGGAAACCTTCCTGGAGCTTTGAGGCAGGCATCAAGTGGTAGTCACATCTTAGAAGTTTCTTTGGATGCTAGTTATCTGACCAAATGCCATGAAGCTGTCACCGAGACTTGCTGCCTTTTCTGGACTCGAGTTCTGCAGCGGTTGACTACTGTCAAGAATCAGGATGCTTCTGAAATAAAAGTGATGATTGAGAATCTTGTTACAGATTTACTTACAACTTTAAACTTACCAGAATATCCCGCATCAGCTCCAATCCTAGAGGTGAGATTCATATTAATTAGGTTTATATGCCTGCTTGCGGACACTGTTTTCTTAATCCTAACAGACCGGTTATTGCAGGTTCTTTGTGTCTTACTACTCCAGAATGCTGGGCTGAAATCCAAGGACACTTCAGCACGTTCCATGGCCATTGATATTCTTGGAACAATAGCTGCAAGGTTGAAGCATGATGCTGCCATTTGCGGCAAAAACAATTTTTGGATTTCTGTGGAGTTGGCTAGTGAGGACGATGAGGCTCCAAGTTACCAAAAAGCCACATGTTGTGTTTGCTTAAATGGGAGGGGTGAGAAACTGTTGTTTTCTTGTCAAAGTTGTCAAAGAATGTTTCATGCCGATTGTATGGGATTGAGAGAACATGAAACTTCTAAAAGGAGCTGCCACTGCCAGATCTGCCTCTGCAAGAAGCAACTTCTTGTGCTACAGTCTTACTGCAAATCTCAATGTAAGAATGAAGGGAAGATGGACAGTGTTCAGTCAAAGAAAACTTCTGAAGTTTCTGACTGGATTACAAAGGCTGAAATCATTCAACAGTTTCTGTTGAATTATCTACAAGATGCTGTATCCGGTGATGATGTGCTTGTCTTTGTTCGCTGGTTTGTATTTGACAAAGCTCTAACCTTACTGTTCATTTGTTTAGATTGATTTTATAGAGAGAGCATTGATGTGCAGGTTTTATCTGTGCTTGTGGTGTAAAGATGATTCAAAATCTCAAGAAAAGTTCTTTTATCATCTGACTCGACTCAAGTCTAATATGATTGTGCATGGCTCTGGAGCCACCTATCCATTGTTGACGAGGGACTCCGTTAAGAAGGTTACTTTAGCTCTGGGACAAAACATTTCTTTCTCTAGAGGGTTTGATAAAATCCTCCATATGCTTCTGGTCAGTGAAACATTTGATTACCTCTGTTTTATATTTTTTTAAATTCCAGAGACTTGATTTACACATATCTGTTCTTTACAGGCAAGCTTAAGGGAGAACTCTCCTGTGATTAGGGCCAAGGCTTTAAAAGCAGTGAGTAATTTCTGAGATGCTTAGCTTTTGATTTGATATTTTATTTTGGTTGTGTTATGTTAATACCTTTTGCATTGTGGAATCAGGTGAGTATTATTGTTGAAGCAGACCCAGAGGTATTGTGTGACAAACGTGTACAATTGGCTGTTGAAGGAAGATTTTGTGATTCTGCAATATCTGTAAGGGAAGCAGCATTGGAACTCGTTGGCAGGCATATTGCTTCACATCCTGACGTTGGTCTTAAGGTTTGAAATTGAGTTCTGTATTCTCTGTTGTATTCTGTATGTGCGTTAGTGAATACAGCTAATTCTTTCATCAACCTCATTTGAGATTTTTCGATGTTGCAGTACTTTGAGAAGATTGCTGAGAGGATAAAAGATACTGGTGTGAGTGTTAGGAAACGAGCTATCAAAATTATCCGAGATATGTGCACTTCAAATGCCAACTTCTCTGAATTTACAGCCGCTTGCATTGAGATTATTTCTCGTGTTGGTGATGATGAATCGAGTATTCAGGTAACTTGGGAGGCAAATGATGTGGACTAGTCTACTGTGAGCCATTTGTTTTTGTTTCTTATGGATGCGTATGTTGGAATCTGGTTCCTTTTTCAAGTCATGTTCAAGAGAAAGAAGTGGGTTATTTCTTTGCAAAATTGTGCTCATTGTTAAACTATGCTATTGCCCTGTTTCTCAAATGCATTCTTGTACTTGTGTATAAATGTTTGAAGTGCCACGGAATTTTTGCTTTCAACCTGAAGATTTCATATCAGTAGGCATTTATTTATGATATTTTCCTGATTTTATATCCCTCGATTTATTTGTATTTTTACATGCAGGATCTTGTGTGCAAGACGTTTTATGAGTTTTGGTTTGAGGAACCTACTGGTTTGCAGACACGATACTATGGAGATGGCAGTTCTGTTCCATTGGAGGTCTCTAAGAAAACCGAGCAAATTGTTGAGATGCTGAGGAGGATGTCGAGTCATCAGCTTCTTGTGACAGTTATTAAGCGCAATCTGGCTCTTGACTTTTTTCCTCAATCAGCAAAAGCTGTTGGGATAAATCCTATGTCTCTTGCAGCAGTACGTAGACGCTGTGAGATAATGTGCAAATGCTTACTGGAAAGGATAT
>JAOSBN010000008.1:14561658-14585221 GCA_027563595.1 Erythroxylum suave | reverse complement strand
TTTATTTTTAAAAATTAAACATTTTTATTAATACTTTATTAATAAATATGATATTTATTTTTAATTTTTATTTAATGCATAATTATTATTAGTAATAAGATATTTATTTTATTTTAAAAATAAAAATAAAAAATTAAAGTTAAACTAATAAGTAATAACTAAATTTAAAATTTTGAAAAAGGGGGGAAGGTGTGGGGTTGTGAGGGACGGTGGGAGAGAAGATTTTCAAATTTTTTGTTTTTTTAAATTTTAAATTAAAAAATTTTGCAATTTAGTCCCTAAACTTTTTAATTTTTCCGGTATTGGCGGCTGGTATTTGAACCCGATACCAAAATCGATATTTCGGTACCGTTTTTCGGCCGGTATCAATCGGTACGGTACGAAATTCAAAACCATGGCTGCATGCCTTTTGTGTCGTGGATCCAACACTTTGTGCACCAGCTTCTGACCCATCCCAGTTTGTGGTCACTCTACGGCCATATCTTAAGACTCAGGTTATCTGTGACATTTTTATGAAAGAATATTGTCTGTTTGTAATATGATGGTATGGATGTCACTTCAAAATTGTCACCTGCCTTGCATCAACACTCTGAGCATGACCACAAAAAGTAGATCTTTTTATGTGTTTAGGGTACATATTTCTCTGGAAATTCCTGCCATCAATAGCTTTATCAGAGGTGATAAGTGGTTTGCATTTTTCAGCCCTGTAAATTTGGAACTTCCGAAAGGTTGGAACTGTTTTAGTACCACACAATTTTTTTCCTCATATGCCAGAGAAGTAGTAAGTGGTGTTTTTCCAAGGATATATGCAGATAAGCTGAATCAAGTGCCTCTGTTTCTGTTGGTTTTAAAAATCTAAGCCTTGGGCCTGGAGAACATGCCGTAGCAATTATTGTGATGATAGCTTTGACTCATTCTATGCTGTGAAGTTTTTTAGATGGACTTAATGGCATAGATTTTATACATTTTAAATGTCTCAATGCTTGCTATATGTCGAGATAATGTCCTACTTTAAAAGCACTCTAGACTTGTACATGAGGAATACCTAGCATTTTGATACTTCCCTGTACAAACCAGGTGTGGGCTCCCTTCCTTGCAATTTCTCATATCTCTGATGTAATGATACTTTTCGAATTTATTGTGGGAGAACATCTTGTTTGAGTTTTCCAGTTTAATTAAATTAACAAATATCAGAGATAAGATGGGATGTTAGGTGCTATGCACATTTTTAATTGGCTTTTGCTGGATTCCAGGTTGATAACAGGGCTGTTGCACAGCTATTGGAGAGTATAATCTTCATAATAGATTCTGTTATCCCATTGGTGTCGAAATTGCCCCAAAGTGTTATAGAAGAACTTGAACAAGATTTGAAGCAGATGATTGTTCGACATCCTTTTCTGACAGTTGTCCATGCTTGCATCAAGTATTGTATTTTCCCCCACTGCAGAAATTTTCAACCTGTCATATTGTTGACTGCTCAAGTGGTTTATTTATGTTGGATCTGTAATACCGGATCAATTGGAACTGTGTTATTCTTTGTTCTCAAAAAGATCCTCCTTTTCTGCTTCACATGACAGGTGTCTATGCTCTTTGAGTAGAGTAGCAGGAAAGGGTGCAAGTGTCATTGAATATCTTATCCAGGTGTTTTTCAAACGTCTGGATTCTCAAGGAACTGATAACAAGCAGGTTGGTGACTGAAATAAATGTTGATTACTTCAAATCCACGATTTTTGAGATAAGTAGCTAGTAGTTTGTTTTAGCACTTGGAAAGCTGTATTATGTTTCTTTTGGAAGAGGATTTTCAAACCTGTACTGTTCATTGGGTATAGTGTTTTGGGTTGGATGAAATTTTGTTTATTTCTGGATATTAATTCGGAATTTGAGAAAAAACAGTTGTCTGTCAGGCTTCCTTATTACTTGTTTGCATGGATGCATACCTAGTTACCTACAAAGCAACATGTCACAGATTTGGGGACTGGTAGGCATAGACACCAAACAGAGGAGAAAACACTTTCTTTATATGTAACATGTTCGGCAGTAATTTCTTTTTTCATTTATTACACATGCTATAATTGCCAGCTCAATTTTTTACCTCAGTTAAGATGAAAAAAACTGAGATTGCTTTGCCTACAAATTGCAGTTAGTAGTCCGATCTCTATTCTGTCTTGGGTTGCTTATTCGCTATGGAAACTCATTGCTGACTAGCTCCAATAACAAGAACATTGATGTTGCGAGCAGTCTCAATTTGTTTAAGAAATATCTCCAAGTTGAGGATTTTGGTATAAAAGTTAGGTCCTTGCAGGTATTGTTCCTAATTGGCTTATTAGTTTTTTCGATCCTTCTCCACACTATATGGATGTGGTGAGCTGATTCGGTAATCTTTGTAGGCATTAGGCTTTGTTCTAATTGCTAGGCCTGAGTTTATGCTGGAAAAAGACATTGGTAAAATCTTGGAGGCAACCTTATCATCTGGCTCTGATGTTCGTTTGAAGGTAAAAGGCCTTAAAACTTGTCACCACTTATTTTTAATCAATATGCTAAAGTCATACTTCTTATCAGGTTCAAGCATTGCAAAATATACTTGAATATCTTCTTGATGCGGAAAGTCAAATGGGAACTGAAAAGACCAGTAATAATGTAATTCAAGATTCCACAGAGGATGGTAATGCTGTACCTGTTGCCGCAGGTGCTGGTGATACTAATATCTGTGGAGGTATAGTTCAGTTGTACTGGGATAAGATACTGGGCAGATGCCTAGACTTGAGTGAACATGTTCGTCAGACTGCTTTAAAGGTGAGGACTTGATTTGGTGCCTGTTGTCTTGCTTATGTTACATAGAGGAAACTTGTAAACATGTTACAGCTTAGGACATGAAGGTTGATAAAGTGAAGAAAGATAGGTAGCTTTAGGAAATTGAACGCTTGACCTGTTATTTACATTTGTTGAATAACAAAAAATGCTGAGGATCCAGATATTTCATTTGTTCAAACTAGTTGACAGTTTTAGTTTTTCTTTTGAGCCTATGCTTGAACGCACAATAGTTGAACTCAGAAATCCCATGTTTTGTTTTATTTGCAGATTGTAGAGGTGGTGCTACGTCAAGGTCTTGTGCATCCTATTACTTGTGTGCCACATCTCATAGCACTTGAAACAGATCCCCAGGAAATTAATTCAAAGTTGGCGCATCATTTGCTGATGAATATGAATGAGAAGTAGTTCTTGATGCTAAAATACTTTTCTCTTTTTCTTTTTTGCTATCTTTTGGTTGTTAACTAAAGAGGCAATAATTCCAGGTATCCAGCGTTTTTTGAAAGTCGTTTAGGGGATGGTCTTCAACTGTCATTTTTATTCATGCGATCTCTTTCTGGGATTTCTTCTGAATATCTGAACCAAAACATCCAATCCAAGTCCGCCGGAAACTTGAAGGGAAAACCTGAAGGTGGCTCCATGACGCAAGCCAGGCTTGGAGTGTCTCGAATATACAAGCTTATTCGTGCAAACCGTGTTTCAAGGAACAAATTTATGTCTTCAATTGTCCGCAAATTTGATAATCCAAACCGGAACGATTCAGTTGTTCCATTTTTTATGTAAGTTCTTTCTTAACGCAAGTCCAAGGTTTCTATTACTTGAATGTTTATGAAATCTTTTTTGGGTATCTTTTTACAGGTACTGCACTGAGGTACTGGCTTTGTTGCCATTTACTATACCTGATGAACCCCTATACTTGGTCTATTCAATAAATCGAGTCATACAAGTTAGGGCTGGGGCACTTGAGGCAAATATGAAGGGCCTAATTTTGCACTTGTCACAACGAAATTCACGAAAATTGCATCATGAGAATGGGACCACTCAGCAGCTTCCAACTCAGTCATTTTTCCATCACACCTACATGATGGATTTGAACAGGACAACTCAACAAGAGCCAGCTACTCATCCTGTCTACAATCCCTTGAGTACATCTGATTTTAATGGAGTAATTCAGGAAGAGCCCATTGATTTGAATGGGCTTTTGAATACGACAATTTTAAGAGATGCAGAATTGGATCCTTTAAGTTCAAGTGAACCCTACAGCATGTCCAAAGATGATGTTGAGAAAATTCAGGTACTCCTATGCATATCAAACAGTAATTTTTAGGTAGTATTATTTCTCAAATTTCTCGTTGGTATTTTGGGGTCTGTTGGATCTTTTGCTTTGGCTGGGGCTGGAGAGTGGGAAACTTAAGGGAGGATCTATGGGCTTGTAGGGCACCATTTAGGGGAGGATCTATGGGGTTGTAGGGCACCATCTGCTACATTTCCTTATGTAATCTTGCCGCTTTACTCCTTCCTATATGGAAGAGCTCATTCTGCTGGGCTTCTTAGCATTTGCTTATTACTTTTGTGTTACTTAAACAGGTAGATTGTCTATCAGCAACCGCATTGCAACTTCTTTTGAAACTTAAAAGACACTTGAAAATAGTTTATAGCTTGAATGATGCTCGCTGCCAGGTAATGGTCTTTGCAATTTGTTTTCTTTATGCAAATAATGTTATTTCTGTAATTAAATTTTCTGATGTATGTACAAACACGACCAGGCCTTTTCTCCAAATGAGCCTCCGAAGCCAGGAGAGAATCTCTCGAGGCAGAATATTTCCTTTGATATCAGCAACACAAGCACCACTATATCATCCACATACCAAGATTTGTTACGAAGATATCAGGTACAAGCGGATGGAGATAATATGTTTGTGTGGAAAACGCACATGTTTGAGCTCTTAATTTCCTTTTCACGAAACTTCATGGCTTTATTATTGCATAGGAATTCAAAAATGCTTTAAAAGAAGATGCCGTAGATTACACCACATACACTGCAAACATTAAAAGGAAGCGCCCTACCCCAAGAAAGAAACCTGGACGTGCAATGGGAGATGACGATGACGATGACGATGATGATGTGGATTGGACAGGTGGGGCTCGGAGACTTGGTAGTGCCAGGAAAATGAACACTAGAGGAGTTAGGCAGCGGTAGTGGCAGAGTTTTGTATTTTGTAAATACACAGAAGGTAGGCTAACATATAGAGTGTGTAGGATAGAATGATAGCTGAAATATAAAATTCTAGAAACCAAGGAAAGTATGGAGGTGAGTATGCTGGGGCGCTTTCTCTGGTTTCCATTTTGCAGTTTGTACAACACGGGTGAATACCGGCATTTCATTCAATGGAATTCAAGATTCCAGCATTTGTTGCCTGTAAGTTCAACACTTACTATAAGATACAAGAAAATTGTTGATTCCTAGGATGTTAGGTTTGTAAAAAGCAAGCCTGAAAATGTCATATTCTTTTGTATGAAATTAATTATATTCCGGAATGCATTTTTTGGTGTTTCATTTTGCCAACAAAAAAAAAGGGAGGGTTGTGTGCTTCTTACTGCAGTAAAGAAATAAGGAGATTATACGATAAAACAAGAAGAAAGTGTTTTACCTCTAATTTTAAAATTTTCCCTTGTTCTTTATGACTATTTGATTAATCCGCCTGTTGGCTTGTGACATATTTATCCTGGAATGACCAAAGGAGCAACGGTACGCTCTCCATCAGTGCTTTGTAACTCTGCTACATTTTGTGATAGACGTCTAGGCCACCCTTTACTCATCTGAAGCACCAAATAAGGCCATACTCTGGTGTTGAAAGCCGTCACGCCTTTTATTTTAATATAAAATGTCAAGAGTGCAAAATTTGAATGCTCTTACATTGTGAATAGTAGACTTTTAACTTATTCTGGACCAGAATTTGTAGGCTCCATTAGATTTCATGTAATCGGCATTAGTTATAGAATCTCTCATGAACTATAGTGGGTAATGCTCTTAATTTCAACCGCATAGTTTTAGTGGCAGCTACTAAGGAGCTATACCAATTTGCTCTAAGCATTCTTATCTTAAATATGCGGATAAACATCCCTGATCAGAATCTGTGCTTTCTCCTTTGGATTCTTAATCTTGCACTGGCAGTGAAACTCGTACTTCCCACTCTCTCTTAATCAACCAGTAATTTTAATCCACTTCACTTAACAAACGTCACCACACTTGCGTGTGTGTTCTGAAGTGCAGTTTTTAGCATTGCTCCCACTAATCTCGCTGCACTATTGCATATATTATCGCACATAATAGGACGACGGATGACAAGTACATAGACACCGCTACTATTTGGCAAGTAGTCTTGGCATGAAATGATTTACCATTTCAAAAGCACCACAGCAGAAAAATCCCAGTCATCTAGGAATGCTGCACAGCTGGAAACCAATTTTACTAACATCTCTTACGTTAAGATTGACCCTAAACTATCAAAATCGGCCACCATGCAAACTTCTCAAGTCCAATCGATCAGGGGGCAATCACAATCCGGCCAGCAACTTGGTCAAGGTCCCGTTGACCACTTGATGTGATTCTCCTTCCACTAATACAAGATCAAAAATATGAAAGTTGAAACATAACATTATCTAAAAGAAACATGCAAGCGAGACGGGAGAAAAATGTCTACCGGAGGCAAAATATCATTGTTTGTAATGTGGTACTTGTAGATACCATAAACAGATGCAACTATGAAAACAAAGGGCACCAAAGAATGAAAACTCACCCTTTAGGGTCAAACTCAATGATATTCATACACTCCAACTGTTGAAGAATGTGACGAGCAACAGCACCACTACTCTTGCAAAAATGGGGAGGACGACTTCCGTTTCTTTTGCTCCCACCATAGATTCTACGGAAAGCACCAACACCAAGGCCTCCCCTCAAGTAAATCTTCCTTGCCATTGAGGCTAATTTAAGATTAAAAGGACAAAAGTTTAACTCTAAATCTTCCTTGCCGTAGAAGCTAATTTAAGATTAAAAGGATAAAAGTTTTATGTACCAAACAGTCATAATTGCATCACAAACAATATAGCACGTAATTTTTGCATGTAGAATGTACACTAACTTTAATACACTTACACATATACATGCACATACACACACACATCATACCAGCTCTAATGTAGTACCAGTCCGGGTCATAAGGTGCAAGCTCCTTCAATGTACCAGTCTTCACAATATCAGTCCACTGGGGCAATTCAATCTGTTTTAAAAAGAATAAACATGAAACATTTAGGGCCAATTAAACACTCAATGCACGTGAATTTGTCATCTTTGTAAGACATTTAGGCAGAGTTTATTTTAGGTAGACTGTCATATCTGAAGACTGGAATGGTAATTCAACTTTTTAAACCACAATATCTAGAAACCATTGGTCGAATCAACTCTTTAAACTGGTCACTTACAACAAATTCTTGTAAGGTATTAACAAGAAGCCTGCCACTAGACTAATGTAAGACATGCAGTGACTCAATAAGCATGTTTCATAAAAGCATCCGAAGCTGCAATATTGTATACCACCAAGTACTAAGATTTACATTACGTAAAAAGCAAACTATCAACTTGTTTAAGAACGAAAGAAACCAACAGAGATCAGCAACCTCTTTCTCTCACCACTTTCCTCCTCACTATACATTAAGCAAATCTGACCTAATCAACACGACTGTCAGTTCAAAAAGTTCCCAAATTTCGGTCACCATCTAAACAAATTTCAGCTACGCAGAGAGTTCTAATCCTAACTAAATGAGTTATCTACTCAGAAAAACATCAGCCATAAAACTAATTAAAAAAAAAACTTGAAAAGCCGAGCTTTCAGCGTTTTCCACCTTGTTGGACCCTTGAATTTTACAATTGAAATTTTCTAAAATAGCAACAAATTCAATATCAATTTGGTCGACAATGAGAAATAGAACCTCGAGTACTTAAAAACAAATCACAAACACAGTAAGAATGTAAATTCAAGCTCAAATCCAAAATCCCAAAACCCACATAGAAGACTCCAGACTCAAAGAAAGAAAAATCAGTCAATCTTCCCCGATAACAATCAAATCTTTTCATAACCCAATATCATCAAATCCAACTTGATTTTACATATCCCGATAAAACCCACTTCGCGCACCAAACTACAGATTCATACATACAGAATACAAGCTAATCTATCAGTGTTAGGTGTGGATTTTGAAGTGAATACCTTGCCAGACCGCTTGAGATGAGCAGAGTAAGCCCTGACGAACTCGTGGGGTGAGACATCTTTTACAGTCTTAGCGGTAGCCATTGTACGAGGTATCCCTGCAAGTCGCCTGTCCTTCGGCTGAACGAAGAACTCTCTCTAGGGCTTCTGTCCGTTAAAATGATAAATGACTAGCGAAGAATGGATACGTTGTTATGGATCCGATCGGGTTCAGTCAAGCCATAACATGCTAATGAGTGTTTATTGTCTAAAACGAGATCGTTTTGAACATTTTGGAGACTATCCTTGAAATCAATCGACTCCTCATTCCATGATACTTCCTCCTAAACCCAAGTGAATCTGAAATGTCATGCCCCACTTTTGAGGGGCAAAATAAGGATAACCCTAAGAGTTTCTCATATTCTTGTCATTAACGCTTCACTTAGACGTAAAATAATTATATTTTACCATGTTTATTTGATTTCCATGATTATATTTCTTAATAATTACATTTTAAATTGTAGTCATGCCCAAATAGATATTTCAAAAAAATAAAGATAAAATATACCAAATTATCGTATGTTTTTCTTAATTTTCCCAAAACCTCTTGCACTTAAAAAAACCCATATTTTTTAACAATTTTTGAATTACTATCTTTTTTAAGTTTCATAATTAATTTTTGTTGAATTTTGAACACTTAAATTCAACAAAAATGTGTCAAAAGATTGAAAAAGCAAACTATAGAGGCAATATGTGTTAAATTAATTAATTCATTCATTCATTCTGAAGGGTCCACTGTCTCCATTTCACAATCAGTTGCAAGTCCTTGCTTTGGTTGAAAATTGATGCAGGATCCCATTTTGATGCTTTTCCACATGTGAACTCCTCATACTTATTTTGTTCTTTTCGTAGTGCTTGTTAGGAAAGTTGCAAAGCGTATGGACTTATTTATGTTGCAAAAACTACCATTCAGATTAATGAATGGAGTGTTCACGGTGGATGCAGAAATGGAGAACTGTAAGAAGAAACAAATGAGGGCTTGACAACCTTTATGAGGTGTACCTGGCCTGATTCATTTAGAATCAATCCCAAGTCTCAAAATTGCAACTAATTTGGTTGCATCATTTACAGTGAATTCGTCATGTACTGGGGTGCCACAGCCACAGTGGGGGGACAGAGCCGGATCATGTTCTTTTAAGTGCTTAAAAGAAACTTATACTGCTGTTGCCTTACTGTTGGTATGTAAAGGTACTCATGTCACTCCAGGAGACGTCACATTTGATCTTCTTATGTTGAGGAATGTGAAACTTTGGTTCTTTAGGCACGGTAGGATGCTTTGTTGATCTGGATAAAATCAACAGAAAACTATTAGCTTGTCATTCCATCAGCAGGGGAATTATTAATCTTTTTTATAACATTTCAAAAGAAGTATTCAGTGCAAGAAGACAAATATCATGATCAGTAACAAAGAATACTTATTAGTAATCCCTCATTACAGGCCAAGTTGGGTTACAGTAAAAAGAATAGATGCAGTATTTTTAGACTAGGTGGTTTTATAAGATGTAATAGCACTCTCATTTACCTTCTGGGAATGAAGGGCCTATCAAAGTAGGGCATGGGTTGTGCTTTTGGAACGAGCTCCTTTCTCAATCTGCGTACCTCTTCTTCTTCTGCCAACTACACAAGAACAAGAAATAAATATCGGTAATATCATTTGAAACAGAACGAACCTCCTTTGTTTTATTCAGTTCCATTCACCTTTTGCAGCCTCTCCCTTTCCATCTTGTATACTTCAATCAAATTCATCTTCTCAGCTACCTATATCATATTCACAGAAAATATGGATTTATGATAAATTAATTGTCCTAACCCTGATTCAGTCTAAGCATCTGCATATTTACGCAACAAGTAATACAATGACGTACACATATATAAAGAAACCTTTTTATCATTACAATAAGAAAGGGAGCATAAACACGATGAAATCAACTGGCAGAACTACCTTAAAATGATACCCTTGGATGATTACCTGATAGTCAAACTCAGCACGTTCTACAGCCCGAATATCACTATGTAGCTGGAGATCAATAGGCCTTGTATTCTCTTTTACAGGAGGCTTGATTAGGTTCTAAAAATAAACATGAAGAAGTCAAAGAAAAAGAACTGACAAGAACAAAAGAACAATGAATTGAGTAAATGCTTCTTTATCAGATGTGCTAAATTTCTGATCTGGCAAGCTTTTGGTCCCCTTTTCTTCAGTGATAATGGCACACCAACGGTGAGATCAGTTTAATACATCCAAAAGAATTCCCAGCAAGTAGAGAATATATGGCAGTTTAAACAACCTAGCAATTTATTTCATTTTCAGGTTAGCAACGTTTCATACCACTAGCCAATGTTCCCTGCAATGAACCTACTGGGACAATTTACAGCCTTCTTGAAATTACAGAAAGTAATTGCAGCCTTCTTGTCAAACAAAATTACTTGAAATATCTCACCTCTGGTTCATCTGTTGTCCATGGAAGACCCTGTGCTATAGGAATCCGCTGCTTCTCCTCCTCCACCATCATTTCTTGTATCTTCCTAGTAAATAACTCCTCCTTCTGTTTTCCCCTTTGCTACAACAAAATCCACCATCAACACAATGAGAGATAGAGGACTATTGGTTAAGGTAAACTTTCTGCCATAGAATGTGCATACCTCTGTCCTTAGCTTAAATGGCTTTTGGCTTGTGACTTTTGCTCGATTCTTCTTCCACCTTCTTGCACCCATGGTTCCACAAGAGTCAGAGCTCTAAATGATAGCCACGACCACGAATCCATAAGTTGAAACATTTAATTTCAATTCTAAGCAATTCAAAGGAAATAACAACTCACGTTTCTTCGGCTTCTCCTGCCTCCATTAGATGCTCTACCGGAGACACTAAAACTGCAGGAGAAAACAACAAAAATAGCAACTTCTCAGGACCTGAAGACGAAACAAAATCCAGTAGCGATTTCTGTATAGATAATTGGGACTAGTCACTAACCTGCTTTGACTACCATCCCAGGAAGACGAAATAGAAAATCTCGAGTCCAGACCCAGATTCTCCGATGTCAGAAACAAATTGGATGGGCAGAATTCACCCGAAGTGCTCTCGAACTCTTGCAAGGAAAATGGTGATGAAGAGACCTCCGTCTCTGCCAATTTAGGACGGTGCAAACCCGGCAATGCCCACTGAATTGCCTTCTTTTTTACCTCCTTATTCTCTTGCTTCTCGTTGTTATTAGCCTCCTGGGAACTAGGCATCAAGCGTAACTTCTCAAATGTATTAACCAGATGCTTCACCTTTCCAAATTCAGGAACACTGTTCCTAGCCTCCTCAAGCAACCTCTCTCTTCTCCTCTTGATTGTAGAGCTACCCATTGAGCTCAGTTGCTCAGTTTCACTAGGAATTTTCTCATCAGATCCATACCCATCTTCATTTTCAAGATTTTGTGCCGCAAAACCCTTTTCCATGGCCTCGTCTTCAACTTCACTCTCGGCTCTATAATCATCGCCCTCTTCTTTCTCAGATTCCATTGCTTTCTCTTGATCACCATTGGGGTTCTTGAAAAACTCCTCCTGTGAAGCCCTCAAAGTCTCATAGGCCAAGCACACACACTTCTTTACATTACCTCCAAATCTCTCTTTGCAGTTACAATCAATCACAGCGGGGTTAGAAACGACCTTCTCTTTCTTCGAATTCTTCTTCGCCACCACAAATTTTCTCTCTCTAATCTTCTTTTTGGGAGAGTAAAAGACCGGATTTTGATTCGAAACAGAGTCCTTTGCAGCCGATTTCTGAGATTTAACAGATTTTGTCAACGGGGAAGAAGTGTGTTTTGAATGGGAAACGTTAGGATTGGAATTTTCTGATAATTTGGAGTTAAACCCATGTGGGTCTTTCACTGGAGTTGCGGATTTTGGGTTCTTGGTGCTCAACTCCATCGAAAAGAAGTGCCTCTAGTACAGCAAAAGAATCTCCTCGAAATCAAAAGGGTGTAATTTGGGGGGTTTTCTTTGCACAGAAAGTTTGGGGCGTTAGAGAGAGAAAGATAGAGGAGTTGAGGTTTCTCTGATCGAATGAGAGACAAAGCATATTAGATGAAGAAGAGAGATGAAATGGGAACGTTGAGGGTTTTGGTTGGACGCTCTTCGTAACGGCTAGTTTCTTGATCGGAGGTGTCAAATGTGTGGGCCGTTCGATTATTAATTTTAAATTAATATTTGCCGTTAAATCAATCTAACCATAACTAAATTCTTCTTATAAAAAAAAAATCCTTAAATCACAAATATATCACCCACAACCAGTAGCCCAATAAAAATTTAGGTAATTCTCGAGGATTAAGGTAATGCTATGAATACCGTATCGGTATTAATATCGGATTTGATTTTAGTACAATAATTATATCAGTGTTGGTTAACATTGAGTATCGTTTTGGATAATTTTTTAAATTTATAAAATAATCCTTAAATTTTTAAAAATTTTCAAATAGTTTATTAACATATCGTATTGTATACTTTGTAATTTTACATCAACCATGACTCCAAAAATTATATTAGTAAAATTTTAAAATAACAATATTTTATTTATTTTTATTAACATTTATTTCCACGGAGTTTACATATAAATAGTAATTATAATTAATATGAAAAAGGATCATTTAATTATCATATAAATACAAAATTAAGAAAATACAAAGTTTTTAAAATATTATAATTTTATGATATAATTAATAATTATTTCATCAAAATATCAAATAAAAAGAACAATAAAAATCCTTAACTTTCTAATTGATACAATTTATAATAAAAATTCGTGACAAGAAACAACCAATTATAACCGAATGAAGAAAAAGCAAACTTGGGAAATCCCTACGAAGAAGCTATGATGGTCAAGGCAAAAATAGTGAATTATGAAGTTAAAAGGATACTAGTGGAAGATGGAAACTCTGCCAACATCTCTTTTTTTTACAACACCTTCAAAGAGATAGGCTTTTAGGACCAACAACTTAATCCTTTGGTGAGATTTAGAAGGGACAAGATTCATCCAGAAGCAAAATTAGTCTAGTGATGTGACAATGGAAGAGCATAATATAAATGTGACAAAAACGGAGCTTTATGTTTTTGGGTGACTCCTACTTTGCACAATAAGGGAAATTTTTATTACTTATCAATTAATAATGAAGATCCCAACATATTTGGATGCACAAGCCAAATTAGAAGAAGAAGAAGTCATTTATCACTTATAGTCAGACATACTTTTACAAGGTAATGTATTTTGGATTGAAAAATGTAGGCATAAGATACCAAATTCACATATAAACTTGTCAAATACCTAGAAGTCCCTCCAACTCTTTAACCTTAATGTCTAGATAGATACCTAGATACCAACAATTTTCAAACCAGACCAACCAATTGGTTTAACCAGATTAAATTCGAACCAGCCTGATTTTTAGTCTAGTTTTTTATTTTAAAAAATATTAAGATCCTTCATATGCATTGTCAAGTATTAAGATCTATTTTAAATTTTGGTACAAATATAAAAAAAATTGTACCTTCAACCAAAGTTAAATTAGCATTCAGATCATATGATTTCAAGCTTAACCTCAATTATATATGCTTAATGTCATATATTGAAAATTTTGTCCAGGTAATACCTTGAAGGTAACAGACTCACGGTCTATCAATATTTTTTAATCTATTCAATCAATTTGACTTTATACCAATATTATTATAGAAGTGCTCTCTACCTACTTACAACTCAACCTAATAGTGCATGTTAAAATCTCAAAACATAGATCAAAATCAATTTGATTATTTATAATTGTGATGTTGGAAATTAAACGCAATATTTAATCTAAGCGCATCGAAATGAATTTTGAAAATTTTCCATGAAATCAACTTTAAGAAAAATTAATTTAAAATATAAAACAAGAAATTAACAAAGTTATACTATCCTG
This sequence comes from Erythroxylum suave, assembly GCA_027563595.1. Taxonomy (NCBI): domain Eukaryota; kingdom Viridiplantae; phylum Streptophyta; class Magnoliopsida; order Malpighiales; family Erythroxylaceae; genus Erythroxylum; species Erythroxylum suave. The sequence goes on along the minus strand of JAOSBN010000008.1, from coordinate 14,571,183 downwards.
TTTTGATTTCCTGTTGTAATTTTTCCTTTTTTCTTGAATTCGACAATCCACGAGTTATTAAACCGTTCGGCCTCTAATGGTATCCACAAATCTATTAGAAGAAAACCTAAACCTAAGTTGAGAGGAAAAATGTAAGAAGTATTAGCTCCAAATTTTCTAATATTTCCTTTTATATGAAAAATCATATTTTTCACGTCCTTGGATTTTATCAAAATTACAACTAAAGTCAAACTTTAGTCACAATTATAAATTAGTCCTTATAAGATCAAATATCACGCATTGATCCTTAAAGTTTTTAAAACTTCTCAATAAAGTCCAACTTAATTCAAATTTCACTTTCTCCATATAAACCTTTAATATATGACCCATTAGGTTCTTAAAGTCCAACTTAATTCAAATTTCACTTTCTCCATATAGACCTTTAATGTATAACCCATTAGGTTCTTAATATGTTGGCCATAATTATAAATTATAATTCTAATTTATAATTAGAATTAGATAAATTAAAACTCCTTTTAATTTATCTTTAATTTCCTAATTAAATAATTTATAATCACAGATCATGATTAACGTCTAGCAATATGTCATGACCACCCAAATATTAGGAAAGTTAGATTGGTTTGACTTAACCTGTCTATGCATGGCTATGATGTATAAATTAATCATTTGGTCATCTCATGTTCCAATTAGAATTAGAGTGTGGAATTTGTGTCTACTCTAAATAATCCAATCATGTTTGTTCTTTCTATAAATGATTTATAATTGATATTTGGAAACAACTTTTCAAATTTCAATTTACTCTAGCCAAAGATTCCCAAAATCATTACTAATCAAGAACAGTAGAACATTCTTCCTAATTACTTTAGGACAACGAATTCTTTATTGATTTACTCAAATATCTTCCAATAACTACCGAATTAAACTACTCTAAGAGTAGAACATAAGTAGCATCAAAACATAGCAATTCTTACATGAGATAAATTTGGTAATCTCAAGTTTAAGGATGAATTATACAACCATCATAATAAGATAATCCACAGACACACAAGTAATGTTCCATTCGAGATTCTCATGATCGAGTCAGTTTAGTAAACTTATTATCTAATAAGCACTCACATGTTTGTTTAAGTGTCTTCACACTTTGATTTATGAGATCAATTACTTTCTTAATAAGAAAGAATCAAACATGTGCTAGTCTGACCATTTGTCTTGATGAAACTACGGCTAGGAACATTTAGGAATAAAAAAAAATGCAATTTGAATCTCATCATTATAATCGCATTATAATTTTTAACTGCATAACAATTATTCCATGGATTTTATCTTTTTGATTAATAATTAAATAATTAATAAATACACAAAAATAAAAAATGCCTTTTATTGAATAACATATTGTCTTACAAATAAATTTACGACCAATATAAATTGGTTGCAAGGGCATAAACTATTAATATCTCACTTGCACTAAAGTCAATCACCAATGTATCGAATACCATAGCTATCCATATGTCTATCATGTCTCTTTTGAGATAAAGGCTCAGTAAAAGGATTTGCAAGATTTTCTTCAATGGGAACTCACTCTTTCAGGATGTCCTTCCATTCCACTATCTCCTGAATCGAGTAAAACTTTCCAAGTACAAGCTAGGATCGCTGATTAGACCTCGATTCCTTCAATTGTGCAATAGCACCATTGTTGTTGCAGTACAATACTATTGGATCAACAATGCCAGGAACCATTCCTAATTCATTGATGAACTTCTTGATCCAAACTGCTTCTTTCGTCGCCTCAGAAACTACAATATAATCAGTTTCGATTGTTGAATCTAGATGGTTAGTTGTTTAGAACTCTTCCAACTAAGTGCACCACCACAAAGAGTAGAATGTACCATAACTGTGATCTACTATCATCTTGATTAGACTGAAAATTGGCATTCTAATAACCCCGAACTCTTAACTCAATTCCTCCATAGACCAGAAAAATATCTTTAGTCCTTCTCAATTACTTCAAGATGTTTTCACAGTCGTCCGTGACCTTCATGGGGATTAGTTTGATATTTGCTTATTATGCTCAATGCATAAGCAACATCAGGTCTCGTAGATAGCATCACATACATGATCAATCTAATAGCCGAAGCATATGGAACATCATCCATTCTATTTCTTTCTTCTTGTGTCTTAGGATACAAGCTCTTGGACAGATAAATCCCATGTGATGTGGGTAAAAATCCCCTCTTGGAAGTCTTCATATTAAACTTCTTTAACACTCTGTCTATGTACGTGAATTGGGACAAACCAAGCAACCTTTTTGATCTATCTTTGTAGATCTTTATACCTAGTATATAAGTTGCTTCTCCCATATCCTTCATGGAAAAATTCTTGGATAATCATATCTTAAAGGACTAGAGTATAAAAATGTCATTTTCAATAAGTAATATGTCATCCACATAAAGCACAAAGAAAACGATTGTACTCCCATTTACCTTCTTGTAAACACAAGGTTCATCCACATTTTTTATAAAATCAAATTCTTTGATTGTTTCATCAAAATAGATGTTCCAATTCTGAGACGCTTATTTTAGTTCATAAATGGACCTTTGCAACTTGCATGCTTGATCAGGAAATTCTTTGGATTCAAAACCTTCAGATTGTGTCATATACACATTCTCTTGAAAATTTCCATTCAGAAATGCTGTTTTGAAATTCATTTTTCAAATTTCATAATCATGGTATGCAGTTATAGCCAATAAAATCCTTATGGACTTAAGCATTGCTACTGGCAAAAAAGTTTCACTAAAATCAACTCATTGTTTTTGTCTGTAACCTTTTTCCACCAACCTTGCTTTGTACGTATGTACATTTCCATCCACGTCAATTTTTCTCTTAAAAATAGACTTGCATCTAGTAGGTACTATCCCTTCAGGTACATCCACCAAATCCATACTTGGTTAGTGTACATGGATTCCATTTCGGATTTCATGGCTTCTTACCATTTTAAAGAATCGATGTCTGACATTGCTTCCTTAAAATCAGTAGATTCCTCATTCATAAGTGAAGCATCATCGTTTCCTTTTTCAATATGTAGATCTAATCTAACAGGAGGATGATGTATCCTTCCTAAGCGTCGTGGACTATGTGTTTCTTGAACCATTGGTTGTACATCTAATGTATCAACTTGTGATTCTTATTCCACTTACATGTGTGTTTGTGGTTCTAGAACTTTTATAAATTCCACATCACTCCCACTACTTTCATTGAGAATAAATTCTCTTTCTAAGAATATAGTATGTCTTGAGACAAATACCATTTGCTCAAGAGGATAATAAAATTGATATCCAAAACATTCTTTTGGATACCCTATAAACATACATTTATCTGATTTAGCTTCAAGCTTATCAAATATTCACGCTTCATATAAGTATTACATCCCCAAATCTTCAAGTGTGATAACCTTGGTCTTTTACCAGTCCACATCTTATATGGAGTCTTATCGACCAATTTGGATGGAACTCTGTTTAATAGATAAGCAACAGTTTTAAGAGTATATCTCTAAAATGAAACTAGAAGAACTGCATGACTCATCATGGCACGTACCATATCTAATAAAGTACGGTTTTCCTTTCAGAAACCCCATTATGTTGTGGAGTTCCAGGTGGAATCTATTGTGAAAGAATCCCATTCTCTTTCAAGTAACCAAGAAACTCATGGTCCAAGTACTCGCCACCTTGATCAGATCTAAATGTCTTAATACTCTTACCAGTTTATTTTTCTATTTCAAGTCTAAATTCTTTGAATATTTTAAATGCTTCAAACTTGTATTTCCTTATCAAACTTGTATTTCTTTAAATACACATAATCATAACTAGAATGGTCATCTGTAAATGTTATGAAATAAGAAAATCCACCTCTAGCTTGAGTAGACATTGGGTCACATGCATCTGAATGTATAAGCTCTAACAATTTATTAGTATGTTGTCCATTTCCACTAAAGGGTAGTTAAGTCATCTTACCTATTAAACAAGATTTACAAGTTTCATATGATTCATAATTAAAAGGATCTAAATATCCTTCTTTATGTAACTTAGTGGTTCTTGTTTCATTAACATAACCTAACCTACAATGCCATAAATAAGATGGATTTTGGTCACTGAATCTCCTTTTCTTACTATTTACGTTTAGAATTGGTCCTTAAAAATCTAATTCATACAAACCATTTATAAGCGTACCAGATCCATAATAAACATTATCTTTATAAAAAGAACAACTGATATTCTTAACAATGGAGATAAATCCATTCATGTTATTCTTAATAATGAAGACTAATCCATTCATGCCCAAACATGGAATAGAAATAACATTCCTTTAGATAACAGGAACATAATAATAATTATTTAGTTCAAGTATAAGATTAGAAGGCAAAGCTAAACTACAAGTTCTTATAGCCAATGTAGCAACTCTTGCTCCATTATCGGTTCATAAGTCCACTTTGCCTTTTCTCAATGTTCTACTGTCTATCAGTACCTGCACATTGTTACAAATTTAAGAACCACATCCGGTATCTAATACCCAAGATTGTGAAACAGAAGTAGAGGGATTGATTTCAATCATAAACAATCCTAAAGTTGAAGCTACGTTTAACTTCTTTTCCTTCAAGCTAGCTAGATAAGCTTTACAGTTCCTCTTTCAATGTCTAGCTACGCCACATTGGAAATAGTTGTCCTTGTCATTTTTCTTCTTGACACCACCTGCTGGCTTTGCTACTTTAACAGAAGCCTTTTAGTTCTTGTTCTTGTTCTTCTTCTTAAAGGTTTTAACCTTATTCTTGGAAGAAGAAGAGCCAACAACAAGAACATAATTGGATTCCTTCTTAAGGCATCCCTCAACAGTCTTGAGCATGTTAAGCAATTCAGTCAATGACAATTTCTTTTTGTTCATGTGAAAATTCATAATAAATTGTGAAAAACTCAAGGCAAGAGACTAGAGCATTAAATCAATGCTTAACTCGAGGTTCAGTTCATACCCCAATTAGCCTAATTTTTCAATATAGCCAATTATCTGTAGCACATGAAGTTCCATTGAAGATTTATAAGCCATCCAACATTGAAACAGAGCTTTCGCAGTCTCAAACCTCTCCACCTGACTTTGTGCACTAAACAACTTTTAAAGGTGTAGGAACATTTCGCTTGCATTCGTATTTTCATGTTGCCTCTAAAGCTCGGGAGAGATGCTAGCTAACATCACATATATAACTTGCTCATTGTCATCAATATGACTTTGATAATAATTCCAATCCTCATTAGTAGCCTCTTGAGCAGGTTCAGGTGGAAGCTCAGTGTCAAGAATGTACAATTTCTTTTCTTGCCTTAGAACAATTTTAAGGTCATGCAGCCAGTCTGAAAATTTTGGTCTAGTCAATTTCTTTGCATCTACGATACTCCTTAGGGACAAGTTTGTACTCATTTTTCAACAACTATTTCGTCAAAAAACAAAAATTAGTTTATACTGTAAAACCAAATAAATAAGGATTTTAAAATTTTAGTTACTCCCACTATTTTAACCAAATTAACAGCCCTCACTATTGATTCGAGAAATTATCAAATATTTTCATAGTGGGCTAGGATCCTATTTTAATTTAATTGATCTTGAGTTTGCTCAACAAACCAACTAAATTAAAATTAGGTAGCTAACATTTTATCAATCACATCCTATATCATTCCTAGATCTGTTAGGGGGCAATTCTTTGCCAAAAACATATCTAATACATGATTCCTAACATTAAGTCTAAATTAATATGATCATGAGTTTTCTCATCTAAATCATATAAATTTGGTTAAGTAACACCCATCATTATAAGACTAAACATGTACGAGTTAAAACGTCTTTGAGTTTACTCAATAAGCCAAACAATAAATAAAACTTTGATTTAATCCTATAACAATGGAGGGCCTTATTCATTTTCTAAATACGTACTTAATATTTTAATAAGGGATTTAAAATTTTAGGTCTCATTCTAAATAATATAATCACATTATATTAATATATTCTAAATATAGAATTGAAAAATACTTAATTTAATTAATCAACTCTTGAAAAGTTAAACTAATTTTTTTAAAAAATAAACCTTAATCTAATGAAGTAAAAACAAAAAAAAACAAAACAACTTCGGAGAAGTATGCGCCAGCACAGTGCCAGGAGGCGCTGCCTCCTAGCTTATGGGGCTCTTGCCCACATGCACCCCTTAAAACAAACAACAGAAAACCATGATCTGAAACATTAAAACATATGTTATGCATTGAATAGAAACAACAGAAAATCAACATCAAAACATACATTATGAATGGTTACATATTTATTGAATAAACTCGAAGCATACCTTATGTATTGAATCTAGAACAACAATGGATACTTGATTTTGTGAAGACCATCTGAAACATGTTTCAGTTATGCAAATGAAGAGACAATAACTCTTCAGTGTTTTTTCGAGAAACATCACACAAATGAAAACATAAACTCAACAAAGATAAAAATAAAAAATTTCCAGAAACACAGGAATTGAAATCGACATTTCCAAAAACACACAGAATCATGTCCCACATTTCCAGAAATTGTTAACGCAAGCTAAAGCAGCATTCAACTAAGAGACTAAATCTAGAAACACTTTTAAGATGAACAAGAATAAAAACATAATGTTTCCAGAAAAATAACAAATTTTAGTTGCATTTCTAGAAAACAATAGTAGGAGTTCTAGAACATTTCGAGATAGAAGACTGGAGACAAACTTATGGAACATTTCTATAACAAGCAGAAAATAGAGCATGAAGATGTTGTTTTGAACAATACCATAAATGAATACAACAAAATTGTCAAAACAATTTTAACGAATAAATATGTAACTTTTGCATATTTAAATCAAATAAAAAATAAAACAAGTTTACGAATCACAATTAAATATGTTAAAGGTGGCTCTGATACCACTATTGGAAATTAAACAAAAGATCGAATCTAAGCGTAGCAAAATGAATTTTAAAATTTTCCACATAATCAACTTTAACAAAATTTAATTTGAAACATAAAACAAGAAATTAACAAAGTTATACTAACTTGCTTCGATTTCTTGTTGTAATTTTTCCTTTCTCCTTGAATGAGTTAATCCACAAGTAATTCAATCGTCCGGCTTCTAATGGTATCTACAAATCTATTTGGAGAAAACTTAAATCTAATTTGAGAGGAAAAATGTAAGAAGTGCTAGCTCTAAATTTTTTAATCTTTCCTTTTATATGAAAAATCATATTTTTCATGTCCATGGATTTTTTCAAAATTACAACTAAAGTCAAACTTTAGTCATAATTACAAATTAGTCCTTATAAGATCAAATATCATATATTGATCTTTAAAGTTTCTAAAACTTCTCAATAAAGTCCAACTTGATTCAAATTTCAATTTTTTTGATAAACCTTTTATGTGTGACCCATTATGTTCCTAATATGTTGGTCATAATTATAAATTATAATTATAATTCATAATTAGAATTGGATAAATTAATACTCCTTTTAATTTATCTTTAATTCCCTAATTAAATAATTTATAATCACAGATCATGATTGATGTCTAGCAACATGCCATGACTACTCAAATATCAGAAATGTCGAAGTGATTTGACTTAACCTGTCTATGCATGACTATAATGTATAAATTAATCCTTTTGTCATCTCACGTTCCAATTGGAATTAGAGTATGAAATTCATGTCTACTTTAAATAATCCAATCATGTTCATTCTTGCTAATTAATAAATGATTTATAATTGATATTTGGAAATAACTTTTCCAAATTTCAATTTACTCTGACCAGAGATTCCTCAAATTATTACTAATCAATAACAACAGAACATTCTTCCTAATTACTTTAGGACAACAAATTCTTTATTGATTTACTCACAATATTCCTAATTACTTTAGGACAACGAATTCTTTATTGATTTACTCAACTATCTCTATATAGTTCATATTATATCTAATATCTATTGAACTGAACTACTCCAAGAGTAGAACATAAGTAGCATCAAAACATAGCAAGTCCTACATAAGATAACTTTGGTAATCTCAAGTCTAAGGATCAATTATACAACCCTCATAATGAGATAATCCACAAACACACAAGTAATGTTTCATTCAAAATTTTCATAATTGGGTCAGTTCACTTAACTTATTCTCTAATAAGCAATGTTTTAAAAACCGGACCGGACCGATCGGTCCGACCCGAAAAGGTCCGAACCGGTCAGTGGTCCGGTTCTGTTTTTTAAAAAAACCCTTCAAAATTAAAACCGACCGGTTTTAATCAAACCGTTCCAATCGGTTTGGAACAGTGTAGGGATGTTAGGATTTAACTCTTAAGGGTTAAGAGCCTTTCTTGTTCATTTGAACGAATCTTCTAGAGCTCTCGTCTCTCTTCTACTCCACCGCTTACTCCGCCGCCTACTCCACCATCTTTTGACGTTTTCTTCCCCATCCATTAAGCTTTAAAGTTTGCAGTAAGATTTCTGGTTTACTCCATTTTTTACTTTGATCTTCCTTTTGCTCCTTTGTTTCGAGTGGGAAGGCGGTGGGTACGTTCAAGACTCGAAGCCACCTTGTCGTTTGATCTGTATGTTACAAGATCGATTATTTCATACATCACATTTTCCATCTGCTGGCGATTTATTCGTTTTTAGTTCTTAGGTTTGTACGGATGATTGACTACACATATTGCTTTTGAACCTGCTTTCTTTTTTCTGGGAATTTATGTTGTCTTTACTCTTTAGTATCGTTTTGTTGACTCTTTTAAAATTTGAACTTTTACTATTCAGAGAGAAGACAAGCAGAAGCTGCACGCATCAGGGAGAAGTTTCCGGACAGAGTACCTATACGGACTGAGTTTCTCCTTTTTTTTTGCTTGGTCTACGTATTATGTGTATTGTTCTGATACTGTGCGTTTGATGCAGGTCATTGTGGAAAAAGCTGAAAAGAAGGTGGAGGTGTTTGAATCAAGGAGTAGATAAGGATAGGGCAGTTGAAAGGTGGAGGTGTTTGAATCGAAGGAGGAGATAAGGCAGTTGAATCATAATTGATTTATGAGCTCTCATTCTCCATTATACTTCTTGTTTAATTAGTGTTCTGTAACAACTAAAACTCTATTTCATTTCAACTTTGATAGTTGTGTTATATATATTCGATGAAGAATTGAATTTATTGAGATTTGAGAGAATTGAATTTATTGATACACTGTTTTGGGTTGCTTTCTTCTGAGACTTGAATCAGTAAAGCTTTGCTGTAAGTGATTACCATTTTGCTTCTACTTTTGGTTTGTTTCTGTTATGGGCATCTTTTGGCTGTTGGTTTGTTTATGCTCTTGGTTTGTTTCTGCTATGGTGACTTGATTTGTTTCAGACTTTCAGCTCTTGGTTTGTTGTTGTTCTTGGATTTGATTCAACATTCATTATATGTTCAGATTGGGTGGGAATAGAATGGAAGATCAGGTGGTGGTGTTGATTT
>JAOSBN010000008.1:14541848-14555907 GCA_027563595.1 Erythroxylum suave | reverse complement strand
AAGAAGAGAGGTTTCAGTGGAGTTAAAAGAATAGAGCTTTGAACTAGGTCACAATTTTGCTTAGTCTTAAAGAGAGACTTGGAGGTTACTCAAGAAGGGAAAAAGAAAGAGGAAAGGAAGGGCTTTCTTTAGAACCAGGAATCTCATTATTTGGTGAGGATTCAAGGTAAGATTGATTTTTACCTTTTGGAGTTTTGAAAGGTTTATGTTTCAAAGAGCTTAAGAAATGTATGGGTTTAGGAATGCTATGGTCAATTTCATGCTTTGGTTCTTTAAGTTTTGAAATTCGAATGACTATTGATTTGGGACTTTTGTAATGTTGAAGAAAATCAAGAGAGACAAGAGAAGCAAGAGGAAAGGCACATTTGAACCAATTTTCATGAAAGGAAACTAAGGTGGGTACAGTTTTATAATAGAGTAAATAAGCCACTCAGTGTTTCCCTTAAATCAAGAAAACCAAATGGCTTTAAATTGCATCATAGATGTTGCATTTGTTTGCATTTGCTTGGCTGTGAAATTGTTGCATTTATTTGCTACATAAATTGTGTTCATGATTTACGAAAATGTTTCTTTGAAAAGATGCATAATTATGAAACCAGATTTTCAATAACGTATCTTTGAAATCTCTCATGTGCATGAAAACCAGTTTCTAACAAGATGCCATTTAAGGCAAACTGTCTATAATTCATGAATTACATGTTAAGTGGGTTTGTGGTAGTCCCTTAAGAACCGTCACGTGCATGTTAACCTTAGAATAGGCTTCTCCCGCCTGCCCGCTAGTGGCATGGAGCTCCTTCAAGGACTTTCTCAAGTTTACAACTACACAGGACCATTAAATGGAAATGTGTAGTGCGTCATGAATTGGATATACCCAAACCATTTATGATATGTTTATGTGTTTATGATTGTGACAAGTTTAATGCATGCATGATTTATGAGTGCTTATGAACTATTTGATTAAGTGTGTGTGTTCTCCATGAGAAAACATTATGGTTTTCAAGTGTAAAAGGACAAAGAATTTTTTTTTCGTGAAAATGGTTGTGCTTGTTCTCATTTATAAAATTGTCACCCACGAGCTTAAAGTTCACCCCTTCCCAATTCTATCCCATTCAAGTGAAGAGCAAGAAAGTGAGTAGACAAGAGTCAAGGCAGCACTCAAATCTGCATATGTTATTTTGTATCTTTAAGATAGATTTTTGAGAACTTAAGGCTTTAGCCACATTTAAGTTTATTAGTTCAATTGTATCTTGTATTATGGCTTGAAATGTCAATAAAGCATTGTAAAACTATATTCTGTTTGAGGATGAATGAAAATATGTGTATTCTGCCCATGATTATGATCACTTTTGAGTGTTTGCATTGCACGTGATGATCAATTGAGTTGAGGCGATGGGAGGTAGTTGACGTTTGTGTTTTATGTAATCTGTCTTGGGAATGGAATGAATGAGGGAGGGCGGCTGAAAAGATTTAAGTCTGTATTAAGTAAAGAAGATTGTAAGAAGGAAACACAGACAAAGTTTATCGTCTGTGATGACGTCACACACGGACACAAGGGAAAAATATAGAGGAAGTTTGTTGTCTGTGATGATGTCATACACAGATGCAAATGAAAGGCAGACGCAAATGAGGGACGCAAATGCAAGAAACATAGACGATAGAACATAAACGATAGGTGGTCAACCCAGACGATAAAAGTCAACCACAGATGATAGAACCCAGACGATAGAACACAGACGATAGGAAGTCAAACATAGACGATAAGAAAGTCAATCACAGACGATAGAACCCAGATGATATAACACAAACGATAGAGAGTCAAACACAGACGATAAGAAAGTCAAAGATAGACGAAAGGAAACACAAACCATGAGCCAACCATAGACGATACGAAGAAGGAGTTAAACCAATATGATTGAACAGTCACTTAGTTGAAATTAATCACAGAATTTACTAATTAATGGGATTCAACAAGAAGTGATTATCAAGGATCAAGAAACGGTTAAGAATTTAGGCTCTAAGTACAAGTCAAAGGACAAAATGTTCTGAAAAGATCATGATGAAATATCAAGTTTAAGGATTGTCCTGGTGAGGGCACTCCACCTTTGTGGGGTGTGTCCAGATGTCACTTAGGACGTCGGACACATGTCTTACAAGGGTGGGGTCCCAACAGTCGCATTCCCTTTTTAACTTAAACTTTCTTTATAAAATGTTGTCTAAAATAGAGACTAGGACTAAAAAATGCCTCCGCTGCAAACAACAAAGAGTAAAATTGTCTTTTTCATCTCTTATTAATGACTGCAAGATTAGGTGTATACAAAGAAGACCTATTTTTCATATTGGTCTTGGTTGCTTCCTTCGCCTTCTCCATGAAAAATAACCCATTGTTGCCTTCTCATCACTATCAGCCAAAAGAAGTACGTTCATCAAAAGCTCACAAGCTCGAATGACAAATTAACATTGAGAGCAAAATTCAGTATCTTCAAGTATAATTCTTAAAACCTCCAATCCAACATTATACCTAGCATGCTGAGATGTTGTAGCACCCCACTCCCGTACAACACGTGCCTGTATGCCCCTCAGACATTCGAGCACATGCCCGATGGAAGCAACGTGCTAACTATGTCACTTTCACAAATCTCGTGGCATCAAAATTTTAAAACATAATTAACAGAATATCTACCCAAATTCCTCATTTCATTTCATAAACCATAATATATAATGTAGCATCACTACAACATCGATGTATATAAATAATATCAACAACCTATCAGAGTCTATAGCTTTATTATAAAATATGCTACATACATAAGGAATTAAAAAATTTTATTCTAAATCCTTCAGTCCCAGCTAACCGACCTTTGAGTCATGTCTTCTATCCAAAAGTTGTACTAGATCTCTTCTAAGCTGCCTTAGAAGCTAAGTCGCCACTCTTGAATTATGCAAAGTCAACATTGCAATTTTGGTGAGTTTTGCAAACTCAATAAGTTGACCATCCTCGATGGTTCACTCGTGTCATATAACACACAACTCATATAATCACTTAATTCATATAATTCACCTTTATCAACATATAAAAACCACAAAAGACATTGTTTATAAGTTTTCACATGTATTCAATCAATTCAATTTAAGAATGCTTTGCAATCATTCAAACCGTACATATTATGTGTATATGCGATGTTCATGAGACTCACATTTATTTATTATGTTGTTGTGATTGAGTGTCTTTTTCACAGTCTCGTATCTGTTGTGGATACCAGGCTCATTAATAATGTCCCTTATCCATTAGGGATATAGGGCTCATTTTACTAGTGAGCCAGAGGCTCTTACCATATTTTGAGCTTTAAGCTCGTTTTCACTGACAACTCTAGTCACAATTGCCTTTATCTTTCATGCATTTATGTGATGAAATGCAGTATATATATTCAACCAATATGTTCCATCAATCACATTCACATTCTCTTTCTCATTCACATTTGTCATCGGACCTTGGTCCGATATTCAATATACAAGATGAGAAAACAATTATTCAGTCAAATTCACATTCATTGAGTATTTCCAATGTTTTATTCATGCATCAGATGCCCTAGACATTTAATTTCCAGAAATTAGTACTAACACATCACATAACAATTCAATACATAATGTAACAAACAAAAAATCATGGTGAGACCATCTTAGGTCACTCACAGTTGCTCCCTTTAGCTTATTGCCTTGAAGTCCCGGCAATGTTTGGAAGCAGTCGCTCTAATTGCCCCTCTATCTCATGCAAACACATACATTTACACATTACTACTTTGTATATTCATATGAATAATAAATCATACACACACACATATATTTATGTTATGTATAATGCTTGTTTAATGATAATTCTCAGGTATATTTCCTTAATACACATCTTAAAATCAATTACCATCGTGATCCAATCATCCTTTAATATTTAATACTCTTTATCCACTTTAATCGCCTAATTCAACATCAACTAGGGCCATTCAAGATCTCATTTAAACCTAGATACCTCATATGGAAGCACCCTAATATTGATTAGATCGTACTTCACTCAAAAGACAACTCTTTCTTCTCATAGTTCTGGCCACAATCGTGGACAGAAACATTTTCTCAGAAAAGGTCACGATCGTGGGAAGCACGATCTTGGCAGAAATATTTTCTCATTAGGGGTGCACGATCGTGCACTATGATCGTGATAGAACTCTTCATTCATCCGGAGTGCACATCATCATTCCACACTAATTCAAATACTAATTTGATTGCATTCAACTATCAAACCTCTAATCAATTGATTTAGCATCTTCAACTATATATTATCATTAATGCAATCCTATCCTTTTTCCATAATATCTCATTCCTAGTATCAAACAATTCATTGCCAAAATTCCATCATTTCAAGTTGATAACCTCTTTATTTATACCTCAATTTTAGTTCAATATTATCTATACACAATTGAAACTCATGATTGATCACAAAATTAAAAATACACCCTTTTCTTAACTCAAAACTCATAATTTATCATTCCTTATAACACAAAAATAAGACATAACTCCATTTACTTCTTCATCCACACGTCATCATATTTCAAACTCCAATGTTCATAATCATTTATCTCTTAAATTTTTATCATCATAATTGCTTCTTACTAAAACATCTCATGCATACATCAACCCATAAAAATTAAAACATAATCTCTTTATTAGTGTTACTACCCACGTTAACACAAAAGAATCAATTTCATGATCATAATCATCAATCTTAAATTAGTCATCAAATTCGTTGCATTTAACACTACCCATAAAGACCAAAGAATAGCTTACTTGCTTTACTCTTAGGCTTGTTCAAAATCATTAAGAAACCCTAATCCTCCATGATCAAGATTGTCAACTTTATAGGGTGGATTAGGTTAGGTTTTTGAGATAAGATGAAGAAGACAACAAGATGGGAGTAGCAAAAGAAAGATAAAAGCAAGGTGTAAGGTGGATGAAGATGGGTGAAGCAAAATCGTGAAAAAGAAGAAGAACGAAGAAGATGATGAAGATTACTAAGAGAGGAAGAAAAAGCAAGATACAAAACCATTTAATGGTCTTTCAAAGTTAAAAGAATCGTGGGTTAAAGACATGGTTTGGGTCACTTGCCACATGTCCAATCTCCATAGGTTTACTATTGGTTCTTTTATTAAACTAGTCCATTTGACTCCAATTTCTAAACCAATTGTCTCTCAGATTTTAATGACACTTGTCAATAATTCCTAAGGTCATTTATCAAAATTTCTATTGTCATTTGACTCTTACTTCTATTGCCATAAATTAATTGTACTGTTTTTTAGCATTTTTCTAGTCCAAAAATACCTAAAAATTCAGGAATTTTCTAAATTTTACCAAAATTTCTACATCAACAATTGTTATCACCAAATCGATTTTTTAAAGACATATTAACCACAATTTATCTCAAAAATCACATTTAGAAATCAATTATACCTAGAAAAATGTCAATGAATGCATGTACAATCATTTTAATGTGTGAAATAATCAATTTAATGTGTATGTGTGTTAAATGATGCATGAGCATGAAATGCACTTCGTAAATTCTCAGTAATCTCTCATATACAGTATCCAAGGGTTTTAACCCTTATCGTGGGATAATGGGATGTTACAAATGCAACCCACTTATCACTTGCATACATTTGTCTCAACTATTTCTTCATCATAATAAAATAATGAAGTGATAAGAAAAATTGTTGCAAATCTTGTAACAACAAGATGACACAAATTCCTACCATTGGTGCAATCCTTTCTCATTAAATTTAAGAATCATGCACAACTATAGATGAACACCCAAAAGTAGCCCGAGTCATTCTTCTTTCATCCAAATAACTTTTAATTTTATAAATAAAGCTATTCAAAAGTTTACCTTTGTAGTTATCAATTGAAAAAGCTTTGTATCCCAGATTGTAAGGTGCAATAACATCTACTATAGGCTGACAATAGTAAGATTGGGAAGCATTGAATGTCATATTTTAATCATACCACCATCTAACCATTGTCATATCTACATTATAAGTTGCTTCCCCTGATTGTAGGGAACTACGAATTGAAGGTTGATTTCCAGAAGTTATTTATGGTGCAAAAAAGTTGGACATCTGTCTTCTTCTTTTCCTAACATTAGGTGTAACATTCACTTCTTGTTAGGAAGATATTTTACCACTTTCAACATTTCCCACTATGATCCTAAATAACAACAAATGAACTTTTACTACCAATTTTGTAATTCAATCTCTATACTCTATCTTTCTTGTGTTGATACTCTTCAAGAAAAGTCTTTATTTGTCATTTCACATCCTGACTTACTTTTTTCCAAGGTTTCACGTTTTCTTTAACCCCAGCTAAATGCTTCTTTAATTTGGTGATTCCTCCACCTTTTAAATATTTGTTACAAAACAAGCAAATGATATGGTTTTTCATTCCGGGGACCAATCTAACATAAGCCCAAGTTGGATCATTGTATTTTCGAAAAACGATTGATTTACCAAGAGTATTTGAACTTTATTCCGTTTATCTATAAAAATAAATAAATAAACATATCAAAATTAACTTAATAACTTCATATCAAAATAGAAAATACATAATTTCATTATCATCTATTATCACAGAATATGTATTGTTTAACTCAAAAGTCTAAACTAACATAGTTACAATACGCATATATATCTTATATAATATAACTCACTTTGTATGGTTATATCATAAACAACTTAATTTTATCTAACAATATTCACCAATAAGCCAAAAACTAAGAATTCAAGTATTCAATAAATACAATTACACAATATACATACACATTTTATAGAATATTACTTATTTTATATGACTACATCATTCAACCATAAACTAAAGATATATGCTCACAAACACAACCTATTCAATTTTAACCATAACTCATAACTATAAGTTTAAAACCTATTTTATGTAATCACATAATTCAACTATAAATTAATCTATTTTGTTTGCTTATAAAATTCAGTTTATAATGGTTATCAATATTTTGTTTTTTATTTACTTTTAATAAACATTGTTACTAAAATACTAATTCTCATCTTTAATTTAACAATCTTTTGTTCACCAATTTTAATCAACATTCTTAGTTTCTTACTCAAGTTAAATCTATAGTCAACATACACATTACACTACACAATTCATTTTAATCCAACACAAGTCGTTAAGAACCATCAATTCAACATGCAAAATTACTATGCAACATAAAGTCACATATAGACAATCAATTTTCAAATCAATAATAATTGTTATGAATAAATCATCAACATTTTAACAAGTTCAATTCCATAATTAATTTCCATAATTCATAACTTCACAATTCCATACAACGTTCACCGAACTAAATCCTCCATGGAGTTTTGAAGTTGTGAGTTAGCAAGTGAGTGAGTCAGGTCGAATCAGTTTAGCTCGAGTCAAGTTTGAATCTGGATTTGTCAAAGTTGAAATCTTGATATGATGATTTTAATCTGTCCAAGCGAGTTGTGGACTAGTGGCAATTGTGGATTTATAGACCAGAAGCGGTTGGAGAGAGTAGCGGTGGTTGTAGAGGCTTGTGCAATTGGGCTTGAGAGTAGGGCATATAGGCGACGTGAAGAAGAGACGATCATGAGGTAGTGATTGGTGACAGCAACATGTCAGGCGGCGAGGGAGAGACGATGGTGGCTAGAGTTGAGCTGGGAGTGTGAGGTGCCAGTGAAAGAGAGGAGATAACGGGCGCGTGTGTCTGGGAGAGTGTGGGGTTTTCTTTTACAAACAAGTCTTTTAATTTTCTAAAGTTTGCGATACCGATCAGTATCTGATCGTTATTTTAAATATTTAGTGGTACCTTATGAAATCACCAATACCAACAACTAGTATTAAGGAGTTAAGTTTTGTATTTTCGACCACGTACAAAAGTCTTAACATTTATATTCACATTCCATGAGACATATATATATAAATACACACACAAATATATATATACTCGCAGCATAAACATAAATTTTTATCCATCGAAAGTTTCTCAAAATCTTAATTCTCATGATACAGACAGAATTTCACATGATTATCTTACTAACTAAATTCTAATTAAAAGATGTGAAATGTATCACAGCAATATCCTTCTGAAAAAAACGAGCCGCCTATTTAACAGTCAAACACGCATGTCACTGTTTTGGCACAAACAGCCACAATTTATTGCACATGCTTGTTAAGAAGCTTCGTAACTCGCTCCACGTGTTAGAAAACTATTCCTCACCCTGGTTTATTACACTACCACCAACCTCAGGCAACATTCATTTCCAAATTTATCCTTCAGATCCCACAGTCCCACGCTAGCAATTTTCGTAATTCTTAACTCAGCCCCTCCTTTTTCTGTATTTTCATATCAGATTCTAGCCAGGTGTTCCTGTCATCGGATCACCGAACACTCCCTACTTTCCTATAAATCTTGTCCCAACTTTACCCAATCTTGATCTCAAATCTCCATTCATTCTCGATTCCAAATTCTTATTTGTTCCCCTAATCTCCAATTTATTTCTTTCTTTGTTCAATTCGTTCACTTATCGATTGATCCCAAATTTATCTCTCGCCGTGGTTTCGATTAGGTTCTAGGGTTAGGGCTTCGAGTTCCTTTTCGATTCTGTGATTTGAAAAGGGCTTTCCTCTCCATCTTCAAATCTAATCTTATATATTTTGTTATTGTAGTCAGAATTTATCTAGGTCGCATAAAACTTTTAAACCTTCTTTCAATCAAATAACAACGTCTCATTTCCATTGATTTTTTGCTCGATTTTTTTTCCCTTTTTTTGGCACATAGTAGACATATATGCGATGGTTTTCTACCACCTTTTTATCGACTTCTGATACTATCAACTTCTCGTCGACATTTTTTAAGGTAAACCGAAACTATTGTAGCTGAGTCTTTCGGAAATGTTTCCATTATCGTCTTTAATCGGTGAATTTGGTATGGTTTCATGTACCCATATCTGTCTACTTTTTTACTTTTTGAAACTGCTGTTCTTTGGACTCTTTTGTGGGTTGACATTAGGAAAGTAACTAGGGATAACTTAACCGAGTTTATGAGGTTGAAAAGGTTGTCACTAGCTATTGGAAATGGGATTTTGTGAGCTCTAATAATCGGCCCTTAATGCAGTGAATATTGTTTTCGTTATATCTTTTGTCAACAGTAAGATAATTATTTGATAGACTTTCACTTTCTTATATGGTCCATTTCTTTGTTCCACTGAACTCAATTCTAAAGTATGATATGCAGATTAAAAATGATTCACAAAAGGCCTTTTGTTGATAATGACTCTTATGAATGTGCCTGTAAGCACCCAAGGCAGCTGGATTACATTGATCAGCTTACTCCAATTTTCCCTCTTGATGATGCTCACAAGAAACCTCGAAATTCAGGTAGGGAATAATTTAGAAGTGCAATTTGTTAGTTGTTGCGTTACGATGGTTTGAGGGTGAGACTTAAATTTTACTACATTGCGTGGTCGTGCTTCAATTATTTAGCTCTCTCTGTATTTTGCTTGGTGAATTTTACCATACTGTCTGCTCATCTAAGCCACTATCCCAAGCTAGTCTTTTGTCATTTAACATTTCTAGAACCACTTCATTCCGAATTTCCTGTCTTTAGTGGAATGGATTCCCAGTATTGTTATATTTAGTTTCTGGAATTTTGTTATTAATATGAATGATCCCAGGGACAGAATGGAGTGTTGAATTTTAAGTTAATAGATTGAAGGGCATGACAATACCTAGGTGGCGATATAAAGATCTGATCTTTAAACTGGTGTTTTTTGGTCTTACATATCGATCTCTTATGTTCCTGACCATCATTTTGTATAATCATGCATGCATTTGAAACTAGGTACCCTTATACTCTAGTGCTCTTTGCATTTTAGAACCAGGATTCAGCTGTTCATTCCATATGCTTGTAATTGTTTGATTTCATAACCATTTATTTCCTAAATGTGCTAGTGGTTGTAGCTGACATTGCTTTTGATGTCAATATGATTAAGCTGAGGATAGTTCTAATGAGTACCAAGAATTGGGGAGGCTTAGGGGTTGCTCAGCCATGGAAGTCTCTGATGAAGTTCAAAAAGATGTTGAAACAGGCACTACTGGATGTTTCCCTCATTTCTTCTGGATCAGTAATGAAGCTTCTGAAGCAGATAACCTATCACTATTTCCCCATTATTTTGAAAATGAAAAGCAGCTGAAGGAATTTCTTTCCACTGATGACATTCACTCATTGGTTGATTGTCCCTTCCAGAAGCCGGTTTTAATTGGACCAGAGCATCAAGCTGAGATCCCAGAGTGGAATTTGGAGGATGTGAAGTCATATTTGAAACAGCTGCATGATTCTGATTCACAAAGTTCACTTTCACAATCATCCAACCTGAGGCTTACGGTTAATCATGGGTACAAGGAGAAGCTAATGGGAAGTTGTGTTGTTCCTATGCCTGAATCAGAGCCATCTGCAAGTTCTTGCAGTGAAGGCACCAGAATAGAATGTGAATGTGTTGATGGCAGTTCCATCAGGTGTACCAGACAACATATTGCAGAAGCCAGGCAGAAACTAAGGAAGAATCTTGGTGAACAGACTTTTGAGGCACTTGGCTTCTGTAATATGGGTGAGGAGATTGCAAACAGATGGACAGAAGACGAACAGCAGGCCTTCCATGAGGTTGTTTTGTCTAACCCAGCATCATTAGGCAAGAACTTTTGGGACCATTTGTCAGAAGGATTCCTTTCCCGACCAAAGTGGGAATTAATCAGTTATTATTTCAATGTCTTTACACTTCGAAAACGGGCTGAACAAAACCGATTTGAGCCACAAAGTGTTGATAGTGATGATGATGAGTGGCAAAGAGGTGAAATTGGAATGGCAGAGGGAGATGATGACTCAGTGGTGGAATCTCTGACTGCTCATGATGCTTATACTTACAACCAGGTGGATCAGGCCTATGAGTGCAATGAATACATCGACGACGAAGATGAATTTATTGCTTCTCAAGAAGCTGTTGATAGTAATGGTAATAGAGTTGCATGTGATGAGGAGTATGAAGGTGATCTGGATGATATTTCAAGAGATCATATTCTAATCTCCTCGAGAGATTACAGCAATAGTCATTGTCTTAAACACTTAACTGAGCTTCCTGCTAACAAGGGAGATGATGATTCTTGCACATCCGAAGAATACCAGCGAGACCATGCTGACTGTTGTCGTCCACTAGGTTCTGGAACTGATAGGGGAACTTACAGTCAGGAATAACAGGTGTGTGAGGACCATTCTAGTGAAGTTTTTTGTGATGATGGTAACCAGATCTTTCCATTTTCCTGGAAGTTGTTAAACCCTTTGTTGCCATGAGCGATGAGGAATCAGTTCGGCTTCCTTCAGATTTTTTATGGGAGTTTTCTTCAGAGAAATCGTGCAGGAGAAGCTGCTGCTCGAAGTTAATTCACTGTGTATAAAGTTTGATCATTTGTTAGGGCCTCCCAAGGTAGGGTTTTGGGAGATTGGAGAAGGTTGC
This sequence comes from Erythroxylum suave, assembly GCA_027563595.1. Taxonomy (NCBI): domain Eukaryota; kingdom Viridiplantae; phylum Streptophyta; class Magnoliopsida; order Malpighiales; family Erythroxylaceae; genus Erythroxylum; species Erythroxylum suave. Next base: position 14,544,313 of record JAOSBN010000008.1, on the reverse strand, counting down.
AAGTTCTGCTTGTAGAACTTATGGCATGTTACTTTAGGAAGTCGTTTGTCTTGTTGATTTCTGGGGGACTGCCAAAGTGCTTACAGGAATTTTTAGAGAAAGGCTGATTGCAAATCTGTTTAGCGGGACTCGAACCGTCCCTTTTTTAAATCTTTTTTGGTTCAGGATCATTTTCTTCAGAACAAACCCCGCAATAAAAGCATGACGAGTTCGAGTGGAAATGCGTCTTAAATGTTGTCTTTAATTTTTTTTTTCCTTCCAATTGATCTCCAAAATTTAAAGCAACCACATTCCGCTATTTACCAACCGAAGCAACTAACAATTGCAATTGGCCCCAGTTCTTGGAAAAATTGAAGCTTACTTAAAGAAAACTTGCTGCTCCTCCTGCTTTTCAAGTCAGCAACTCAGTCGGAGTTTAAGTCCAACTCAAGCTGCTCCTTCTGCTTCAAACACCGATTCAAAATGGTAAGCCTAGCCATCTCGAATACAAAATACCCCAATGCAGAGAAGCAAGCACTGTGAACAACTCTTAGACCCATTCCCCTGGCAAACCCCACCCGTCCATCTTTCGTCAAAATTTACTTTACGGTTGACGAAACACCACCATACATTACAGTTGCAACCTTATTCATCACCTCCTTGTTCACTTGAGACGTGGTTATTGACGCTGAAATTGTCCCAACCAGTGCCCCACAGCAAACATTCTCAATCGGATCCAAATGACCCTTGTTAGTTCTACTCAAATAAGGAATAACTTACCACATCAGCAGGCAAATTCCTTAAAGTTCCATCGCTCCAGAAACCTTTAATCTGTGACCTTCCAAGTTTCGAATATGTTATATAAACAAATTAAATGTTAGGTTTTTCAGTCATTTCAAGATCTAGAGCAGTTTCTGAATCACTTAAAACGCAAAGAGTCTTGCACATTTTGAAGTCTCAGCATCCCAAACCTGAACTTTGGAGTGCATGAAGCTAACTGCGAGATTTCTGCCGTCTTCAGACCAGATTACACTTGTCAGGCGATCAGTGTCTTTAACAACTTCTCAACTTTACAGGTTTCTGCATTCCAGAGGTACAATGCTAAGGCCAAAGCAACAACAATATTGTTCTTTCCCCAATCCATAACATTCGCATAGAAGGCATTACTAATGTTAGGTGCCTCTACCATCTTAGTAGCCACCTAGCGTTCCACACAAACATCATGAGATAGTCTGAATCAAAGTTCAATAACGAGCATCATAACCATTTAACTCCTATATCAGAAGTTCATAATTCTGATATTGGACTAAATCTATCTAGTCATTACTAATGCTATCATCAGGACTTGTACATCGGGCAATCGCCGAGGTTGATGTGGCTTAACCATATTACTCAAAGCCCTGAGTCATCATTTCGCATCTGATCAATGTGACAATATATTTTCTAATCGATTTTGGGCTACCTCTGATACCAACATCTTATACGGTCTCCCATTCGAGTCCATAAACTATCTATCAATTCTGTCCATAAACCTCCTGCCACAGAAGAAGAAACAAGAGTGAATAATCAACCCACAGTTATCAGAACATGGAAGTACATTTTCACAAGACCCCTTAACATAAAAATTGAAAAACCATATACAGACAACTAGAAGAGAACCAGAAACCGTAACAAAACAAGCAACCATGTTGCCAATTTCGCAATCAACCACATCTAGGAGAGCCATAAAGGACACTTGCAGTGTAGAAGAAACGTACTCCAAACTTGTGATTGTGAGTTGATCAAAGGTTCATTAAACTCCTGCTGGGTATAAATCGATCCCCCTAAACCCAACAGAAAGAACAAGACGCATTACAAACAAAATACAGAGAAGAAAACTCGGGCCTCAAGTAAGTGAATTTCACAAAGAAAATGATCAGAGAAGAGAAGAAACAAGGAAAGAGAGTGTCTTTACAGGCAATTCATATTGGTTTGGAGAGTCATGAAGACCGAGAGTTTCTTCATGAGGGATTGTACTTTGGGGACGTTTCTTAAGTTGGGTCTGAGCCATCGTGGCTATTTGCGTGGGTTTAAGGACAAAGAAATGGATGCAAAAGGATACATACGGTGGTTGTTTTGAAGGGTTTGGAAGGGTTCGAAAGGGTCAAGAGAGAGAAGAAACAAGTGAAGTAAGCAGGGGACGATAGGTAGCGGAGATTATGACCTATTTGGCAATCAGCTGATTTAAACAGCGGTTAGTTGATAGCTGATTAATATCAGCTGATTTGACCAACGGATTACATTAGTTGTTTGTTAGAGATGTTTGGTAAAATTAACTGTTTAGTATTAACTGTTTATATGTAAAATGACTTATGAGGATATGACTTATAAATAAAATTATAAGAATATGAATATTATACTTTTTAATATTTCGTTGAATATTCTTATAAAATTTAGAATTCAAATATTTAATTATACAAAAATTAAGTTTATAATTCTAATAAAAA
>JAOSBN010000008.1:14508876-14532080 GCA_027563595.1 Erythroxylum suave | reverse complement strand
CAGTAATAAGCTGGGACATTTAGGTAAAACCGCATTCTTTCCAACCTCCCAACTTTGGTTTTTCTAGAGAAGCAGCAAGAGAAATTTTTGACTACGATATTATTCGAACAAATTTTGGTTGTCAGAAAAAGAGACTGATAATATACAGCAAAATCAGATGGTAGCGGAAAAATACAGAGAACCTCACCTGGCAAGCCACATTCTCTAGGCTGTGTCCAAGCTTTTCTAAAGCCTCTGAATAGGCACCAGTCAACTCTAGATTACCTATTGCATTTAGGAGTGCTCTGCCCTACAAAAAGTGAAAACGATAATAAACAAAAGCAAAAAGAATATGCATGATAAGTAAACAGAAATTTTTATATCGCTGTGGAATTTATTAATGAAACGATAATGAAACGAGACTGCAACAAAACCTGTAGAAATTCCATTGACAGATAGTATGCTTGCTTTACATTTAACCTCTCATATCTTTCATTAGTGGCATTCCAATTTATGATGAGGGAATCACGAACACTTTGAGCAGTTGCAAAGAACGTCTTTGGCAGATCAAATCCCTCCGGAGAAAATGCTGGCGTGAACTCCGCATGGTATTTGATACTTGAGGCAACAGACGAAGCATCTGGAGTGAAAGAATTGAGTGTGCTCAAGGCTTCTATAACAACAAAAAGAAATACGGATTCAGTACGATACTAAATTCCAACATTTTAGATGAAAATAAACATCACAAAGCTCGCATTATCAAAAATAAAAATAAAAAAAGGAGATGCACATCACTAACAAGAACAAGCGCGTGCGGGCACGCACCAAGTGACTAACTAAGTAGAAAAGTTAATACGGTAACTACACCACAGCCAGAAACGAAAAAGCATATATAAGATCGACATTTAACCTTCTCCTGCGGAGACCTTGTCCTTGGGCTCAATGGACACATTCTTGACTGAAAACGACCTCCTGACTGGCAGCGAGCTCCGCCTCCTGATGAAAAACAGCTTTGATCTCGATCCGCCATCGTTGCCGGAATTGAAACTGATGAATCTAGAAAGGGGAGAATTCGCCGTGAAATAAGAGGGCGTGGTCGTCATGTTTGGAGCTCTCTCAGACTCGAAGGGGATCGGAGTGCAGAGTGAAGTGAAGCGAGGCTAAGCATACCACTATATATCTAGTAGGAAAGTTAAAAGTGCGGGGAGGTGTAACGTCACGGCAAACTCTGACCATTGGATGGATGTAATCGAAATCTAATAAGAGATCTGAGGGATTTTTGCTAGGTCCTACGATGATCGTAAGTGCACATTTGTGGATTGTTGTCTTCCTTTACTATTATAATGGCTTTGCGGGAGCCATGGATCTGGTAAACGGGTCCCATTCAGAAGAGGATGTATTCACGAGGGACGTTGAAGTGCGGTACTCCGCAAGTAAATTCAGTGGGGAATATCCACGTGGAATAATGTAACTTGGAATACTTAGCGTGGCACATTTTGATTGGATAAACATTAATGAGTTTGTTTAGAAGAGCTAGGATATTTCTTAGTAAAACTGACAAAAACAGGAATCCTAGACACCAGAGCATGGAAGTGAATGTGCACCGTTCATCTGGAAGAATATGATTTGCTACGCAGTCGTATCAAAATTATTTATTTTATTTTTATTTGAAAATAGTTTTTATATTAATTAGAGATCAAGTTATTTATTAATAAACCTTTTGAAACTCTTATGTTAATAAAATTTTTACTAGAAATTTGTTTAGAAGCAACCATCTTTAAAAGACTACGTAACAACTCACCGGTCGAGTGCTCTTGAATCGAATATAAATATAACCTATTCATCGGAATTGTAAGATGTAATTGTTAATCATATCAAAATTATCATAGCATGAAGTGAATGAAGAGATCTTCTGTTTCAATTAATCAATTTTTATTATATTTTATTAAATTTTATCTATATATTTATTTAAAATCTACATAAATATACAGATAAAATTAAGTAACGCATGATTAAAACACCGTAGCATTAAAAAATTAAAAGAAAAAAGTACTTCAACCCCTGAATGAGCGCCGTTCATCTGGAAGAATCCTATTAGCTGTTATATCAAAATTACTGGAGCATGGAAGTGAATGTGCGCCGTACATGTAGAAGGAAATGATTTGCCTTTACCTAATCATATCAAAATTATTTTGATATAGTCCAAAATCCATCGCAAGCACTGTGAAATGAGAAAAGATATTATTTCTGAAGACACGTTTTACGTATAATTTAAGCGGAAGCTAAGCATAGCTTATACGGTCTTTGGATGATTGCCACATATTGAGACTAAGTGTGGAAATCCTTTTTGTTAAAGAGATTTGATTTCACTGTTTTCTATTTGTATTTTTATTTTCTTTTTTTATGAAGACAAAATGTTACTTAGTTGTTACAATATCGTATTTAATCATAAAATAAGATTTGAAATAAATTGATTTTATATTTTCTGAATTATTTGATAATATATAAATAGTACCGATTTATTCATCATAATCATTAGCCGTGTATTAATTAAAATAGGCATATTTTAATTATAAACTTAGATTTTATTGTTTAAAATAAATTTAATTTCTAGAAATTTTTATATTTATGTTATTAAAAACCAAATTATGATAAAAATGATACTTAATATTTACCTAATTAATATTAAAACAAATTAATATTAAAAACAAAACTACAAAACTAAAACCACTTTTGTAGGTTTAATAAATTATGAAAACAAGAAAAAAATTGAAATTTTGGAAGCAAAATTTATCCAAACAAATTGTTTTATAAAATTTAAAAATGAGAAAAAGCTAAATATAGAAATAAAATTTATAGACTTAAAAGTAAGTCAAGCCTTAAGATGTTTGATACTTTTAATAGGATATTATCGAATGTCTTGTTTAAAATAAAATTTGAATAAAATGAAAATCTTGAGTCCATCAATAGAGACTTTATAATGTATATGTAGCATAAACTTTATTACGTTTCCTAGATCGTTCATGAAAGAGAAATTAAAAAACGTGAAATACCTGATTTTGGTTTCATTCCAACTTTCGAGTTAGTTTCTAAGGCCGAAAGAGCTCCAATCTTTCAGGATCTTCACGGGAATCTTTCACTGATATATGGTTAATATCTTTCTACAATCTTCTCAAACATAAGGTGATGTGAGCATGAGTAAAGATCACCATGGAGATGACGTGCATGACAGAGGCGAACTTGTCGTTCCAATTGGACCTATGTCCAGAACTAGGACCAAGAGACTAAAGGAGGCTCTCTATATGGATGTAGGCTAATTTGTGGAGAGGATGGAGTGCACCAAGCTTATTGGAGGAGAACTATCTGAATCACAACCCAAATTGATTCATTTATCTCAAATCCTTGGATTGGACTCACTTAGGACATGAAGACCATCGTATTGGGCTACCCATCATCACTTAAGCCCAAGTGGAGAGGCGTGCCTATGATCAGACTTGAGGGGTACGTTGGACTAAACCTAGGCGTGTTTTTTTATTATTTTATTTTGGACTTGTTTTAAGTTATATTTATTTTGGGCTTCCATATATTATTTAGCCTAAGTCTTTTATTATTTGACCTAGGTATAAATACCCTCTTTAGGGTTAGGAAAAGGGAACTTTTGATCATAGTATTTCTTGTGTGTCGCCGGCCATCTTAAGAGAGAAAAAAACCTCTTGTTCTTTTCAATTTGGGAATTAAATATCACTTATCAATTGAATCAGATTATGACATGATTTTGATCCTAAACAACTTTCTTAGTTTGTTCTTTACCCATTATTTAGGTTGCTCGAGACAAGTTCTTCGTGAAGTCTAGTAGGTAAATTTGAAACCCTGCTATCAGATTTAATTTAGTTAATTTGAATATATCATCTTCTTATTTCCTTAGATCCGAACAATCATTCAATTCCATAGTGCACGTTAGTTGGTATCAGAGCTAGGCTGGTGTGGAGGAGAATTCTTATTCAACTACATTAGAATTCGAGAAGGTACCGCTCATCACCATTCAATTATCGTCAGTTCGTCAACTCAAGTGTGAATTAATTTTCGGCCTAGGGTTTCTTATTTTTCTTGTTTTATCTTCTATTAATATTTGATGTAGTTCAAAAAAAAGTTAGAAAAAAAGTCCAAAAAACAAAAAAAATCCAAAAAATCCAAAAAAAGTCAGGAAAAAACAAGTCAAAAAAGCCAAAAAAAAAAGTCAAAAAAACAAAATTTGAAAAATATCTAGGAAAAAATCCAAAAAAAGTTTTGTTTCATTATACTCGTACTTGCTAGTTGTTCGAAATTTTCATACTCTTTTGATTCTTTTGATCAGTTGAAAATTAGTTCCAAGTGGTGAATTGAATTTCAGAGGGAATTGAGTGGTAAAAGGTAGAGTGCGTTAGCTTGTTTAAGGGAGTCACTGTCGTGACTTAAACACGAGGGGAGTGACATCAATTGAGTGAAACACGTGAGGGAGTGTGTGAGGTTTATTACTAAACTTGTTTTGCAAGTATATAATTTTATCTACAATGTCATAAGGAGGTAGTAATGATGACAACAAAGGGGGAGATGCAAATATCGCTTTCACTTTGAGAGCCATGTAGCAACAATTTGAGAGGTTCAATCTAGCCTTAACTGAGATTAAGGGACAGATGGATGAACTTAGACAAGAGAGACGCGAGGAACCTCAGGGAAGGAGTGTAGGTGTACGCCAGCAGCAATCACCACCTCGCAGACCACCACCTCAGTATGAGTTAGAGGAGGAGGAGGAGGAGTTTGACGAATATAGACTTAGGAGAGTTCAGAGAGTTGAGCCATTTATCAATAGAGATGTAGACCTTAAATCCATCAAGATGCAAATCATAGCCTTCAAGGGAAGGAATGATGCAGAGGCTTATTGGAGTGGAAAAGGAAGGTGGACTTGGTTTTTGAGTGCCATAATTTTTCTGAAGATAAAAAGGTAAAGCTAGCTGCTGTTGAATTTATAAATGATGCACTAATATGGTGGCATCAGTTGGTGACATCCAGGAGGAGAAATAGAAAGATGCCAATTACTATCTGGGACGATATGAAGGCATGCAAGAGGAAACGGTTTATGCCTTCTTACTATTACAGGGAAATGCACTAGAAACTTCAGAGACTCACTCAGGGGTCTAAATCAATGGAGGATTACCACAAGGAGATGGAGGTGGCTATGATCCAAGCCAATATAGAGAAGGACCAAGAAGCTACAATAGCCAGATTTTTTAGTGGACTCAATAGGGAGATAGCCAATATTGTGGAGCTGCTGCATTACTTAGAGATTGAGGAAATGGTGAACATGGCCATGAAGGTAGAGAAACAAATCAAAGTTAGAGAGGCAGCAAGGAGTGGGACGAATTCTAGCCAATCATGGAGTTCAAAATAGCCCAAGAGAGAAGAGAAGTCGAAAGACAAGGGGGTGGACTTCAAGGAGACACCTAAAAGGCCAAATGTAGGGTTTGACCCTAAAGGTACACCTAACACCCAAGCTTCTTCTAGTAAGCATTCTAGCATTAAATGTTTTAAGTGTTTGGGTACTGGTCATATTGCATCTTAATGCTCAAATAAGAAAGTCATGATTATGAGGGATAATGGGATGATTGATTTGGACGATAGTGGTAGTGAATTTGAGCTTACTGTTGACAATGATTTTGAGGATGATAGTTGCTTTAAGAGAGTTGTTACAGGGGAAGCAATGGTAGTTAGGAAGGTACTGAGTGCTAGGGCCACAGATGAGGTTATAGATCAAAGAGAGAATCTTTTCCATACGAGGTGTTTAGTTAGTGAAAAAGTATGCAATTTGATCATTGATGAGAGTAGTTGCACTAATGTAGCTAGTCAAAATATGGTAGAGAAATTGGGTTTGACATGCAGGAAACATCCAGAGCCATACAATTTATAGTGGTTCGATGATAGTGTTGGTGTGAAGGTGACTAGGCAGGTTATAGTGCCATTTTCAGTAGGAAGATATGTGGATCAGGTGTTGTGTGATGTGGTACCAATAGAGGCTGGTCATATGTTACTTGGGAGACCTTAGCAGTTTGACAGGAGGGTAGCACATGATGGGTATACCAATAGGTACTCCTTTAAGTTTAAGGGTAGAAATTTCATTCTACTACCTTTATCACCTCATAAATTGTACCTGGACTAGATAAAAGCAAGTAAATGTGAGGAGGGTTCGAGTAGTGAGAACCAAACAGGTGAAGAGAGAAAAGAGGCCCAAAAGAAAAATGAGTTTGGCCCAATGGTGAGTTACTGCACAAGTGAGGAAAAGGAAGTGAGATGTGTAGGAGAGAAGAGCTCAGGAAGAGAAAAGAAGAAAGAAAAGAAAGAGAGAAAGGTGAGCTTGCTTGCTAAAGGAAAAGACTTGAGGAGAGTAACTGGAGAGAAGAGAGCATTAGTAGTGGTGAGATATAGAGAGTGTTTAGTTTCTGAAACTAACCCTCTTGAGGCTTTGCCTAGTGTTTTTGTTTCTCTATTGTAGGATTATACTGATGTCTTTCCTGAGGAGAAGCCTAAGGGAATGCCACCCTTGAAAGGTATAGAGCACCAAATTAATTTTGTGCCCGGAACTTAGATTCTAAACCGTCCAGCTTATAGGAGTTATCCTGAGGAGACAAAGGAGCTTCAAAAGTAGGTGGGTGAGTTACTGGAGAAGGGGCATGTGAGGGAGAGCCTGAGCCCTTGTGCAAAGCCTGTGTTGCTGGTGCCGAAGAAAGATGAGACCTGGAGGATGTGTGTAGATTGCAGAGCTGTCAACAAAATCACTGTAAAGTATCACCATCCTATTCCTAGGTTAGATGATATGTTTGATGAATTGCATGGTGCATATATCTTTACCAAAATTGATTTGAAAAGTGGATACCACCAAATTAGAATGAAACTAGGAGATGAATGGAAAACTGCTTTCAAAACTAAAAATGGGTTGTATGAGTGGTTAGTTGTGCCATTTGGTTTAACTAATGCACCCAGCACTTTTATAAGGTTGATGAATCATGTGTTGCATGCATTTCTCGGAAATTTGTGGTTGTTTACTTTGATGCATCTTGATATATAACACTAATCTTGATGAGCATGTCATGCATGTGAGATGTGTTTTGGATGTATTGAGACAGGAGAAACAGTATGCGAAACTTAAGAAAGGTACTTTTTGTGTTGATAGGCTTGTCTTCTTGGGTTTTGTAGTCATTTCTAGGGGAGTTGAGGTTGATGAGGAGAAGTTGAAGGCTATCTAGGAATGGTCGACATCTAAGAGTGCTAGTGAGGTGAGGAGTTTTCATGGACTTGCTAGTTTCTATAGGAGTTTGTGAAAGATTTCTCTACCATTGTTGCTCCTTTGACTGAAATAGTCAAGAAGGAGAAATGGTTTACATGGGGTGAAGAACAAGAGCATGCGTTTAATTTGTTGAAAACAAATTTGTGTTCTGCTCTTATTTTATGTTTACTTGACTTTGAGAAAGCTTTTGAGGTTGAATGTGATGCTTCTGGTATTGGTATAGGAGTTGTGCTTTTGCAGGAAAACCAACCAGTAGCTTATTTCAATGAAAAACTGAGTGGTGCACAACTCAATTATCCGAGCTATGACAAGGAGCTTTACGTTGTGGTGAGAGCATTGGAGGTGAGGCAACATTACCTTCAATCCAGAGAGTTTGTCATTCGGACGGATCATAAGTCCCTAAAGCACTTGAAGGGACAGGGCAAGCTGAGCAAGAGACATGCCACTTCAGTGGAGTTTCTGGAGACATTTTCATATGTACTACATTACAAGCAAGGGAAGGAAAATGTGGTAGTTGATGCTTTATCTAGGAGGTATTCCTTAATTTATATATACTCTTAGTTCTAAATTATTAGGATTTAAGCAGCTTAAGGACATGTATACTTCTGATGATGATTTTGCTACTGTGTATGCTGCTTGTAAGCATGTTGAATTCCAAAAATTTTATAGGCATGATGGATATTTGTATCGTGGTAATCAGCTGTGTGTGCCTAATTGTTCTTTGTGTGCTTTATTTGTGCATGAGGCCCATAGTGGTAGTTTAATAGGTCATTTTGGGGTTACTAAAACCTTGGATATTTTACATGAACATTTTTATTGGCCTGGTATGTGCAAGGATGTTAAGCATGTATGTGCTAAATGCATTGCATGTAGACAGGCAAAATCTATTGTTCCCATGGATTGTATACCTGTTTACCTGTGCCTACTGAACCTTAGGTTGATATTTCTATGGATTTTATTTTAGGACTGCCTAGAACAAAGAAGGGTATGATAGCATCTTTGTTGTTGTTGATCGATTTAGTAAGATGGCGCATTTCATTACATGATATAAGACTAATGATGCTGTGTTTGTTGCTGATTTATTCTTTAGGGATATTTTTAGATTGCATGGTATTCCTAGGTCTATCGTTTCGGATAGAGATGCTAAATTTTTGAGCCATTTTTGGTGTGTTCTATGGGGAAAGTTGGGTAGTAAATTGCTTTATTTTACTACTTGTCATCCACAGACAGATGGATAAATTGAGGTTGATGATAGAACCTTAGGTACCTTGTTGCATGTTGTAATTGGTAAAAATTTGAAAACTTAGGGTGATTGTTTGCCATTTATTGAGTTTGCATATAATAGATGTGTGCATTCCACTATAAGTTATTCACCTTTTGAGCTTGTATATGGTTTTAATCATTTAACTGTCTTGTATTTGGTACCTTTAACCTTGCATGAGTTGTCTAGTACAAATGGCAAGAGGAAAGCCGAGAGGGTTAGGGAGTTGCATGTGAAAGCGGGACAGCACATTGAGCATAGAAATAGGGTGTATGCGAAGCAAGCCAACAAGGGGCAAAAGTTGGTGACTTTTAAACTTGGAGATTGGGTTTGGATGCATCTAAGGAAGGAGAGGTTTCCTACCCAATGGAAATCCAAGCTGGATCGTAGGGTGATAGTTCGTTCCAAATGTTGGAGAAGATAAATGACAACCCCTATAAGATTGAACTGCCAAGTGAGTATTCTGTTTCTGCAACTTTTAATATTACTGATCTTTCTCCTTTTGATATGGATTTAGATTCGAGGACAAATCTTCTTAAGGAGGGAGGCACTGATGTGGATCACCGTGGAGATGGCGTGCATGACGGGGGCGAGCTTGTCATTCTAGTTGGACCTATGTCTAGAGCTAGGACCAAGAAACTGAAGGAGGCTTTCTATGCATATGTGGGCCAATTTGTGGAGAGGATGGAGTGCACCAAGCTTATTGGAGGAGAACTATCTGAATCATAGCCCAAATTGATTCATTTAACTCAAATCCTTAGATTGGACTCACTTAGGACTTGAAGACCATCGTATTGGGCTGTGCATCATCACTTAAGCCCAAGAGGAGTGGCGTGCCTACGATCAGACTTGAGGGCGCGTTGGACCAGGCCTAGGCGTGTTTTTTATTATTTTATTTTGGACTTGTTTTAAGTAATATTTATTTTGGGCTTCCATATATTATTTAGCCCAAGTCTTTTATTATTTGACCTAGGTATAAATAACCTCTTTAGGGTTAGGAAAAGGGAAATTTTGATCATAGTATTTCTTGTGTGCCACCGGTTCATCTTGAGAGGAAAGAAAACCTCTTGTTCTTTTCAACTTAGGAATTAAACATCACTTATCAATTGAATCAAATTGTGGTGTGATTTTGATTCTAAACAACTTTCTTGGTCTGTTCTTTACCCGTTATCTAGGTTGCTCAAGACAAGTTCTTCGTAAGGTCTAATAGGTAAATTTGAAACCTTGCATATCAAATTTAATTTAGTTAATTCGAATCTATCATCTTCTTCTTTCCTGGGATCTGAACAATCATTCAATTCCATGGTGCGCGTTATAAACACTCTTAACCGATCAGAGAATCCCTATGTTTACGAATGATATGAGCAACTACAGGAGACCTTAATCTTTATATATAGATTCCATATCGGGCTTTCCTTTCACAAGCCCAATATGAGTTCGATTCCCACTGATTGAGATATATTTTTCTCTAGACTTCGACCCATTAACTTATATCATTTATTGTTTCACTTTATTATATTTTTCTGGATCAAATTACGTAACTTAATCGATAAGTTATTGAAAAACCAAAAAAAAACAATTAATGGTTGTCCAACTTTATGAGAATTGTCTAAATTATCCAACATTCTCCTCCTTGGATGCGTTGAATGATGAACTTGTATCATACCACCATCTAGCTACTGTCATATCTACAATGTGAGTCGCATTTCTTGATTGCATGATACTACAAATTGAATGTTAGGCTCCGGGAGTTGTTTGTAGTGCAAAAAAACTAGTCACATGCCTTCTTCTTTTCCTAACATTAGGTTCAGGTATAACGCTCACTTTTGCTGGGCCTGGGATGGAAAATTATCACTACCACTACCATTACCACCTTTAACATTTTCACAATCACCACGAAAATTAGCAAGCAAACTTCCACTACCAATTTCAAAATTAAACATTTCCCTTCTATCTTTCTCGTGTTAATATTCGTTAAGAAAAGTTTTCATTTGTCACTTCACATCAAGACTTACCTTTTTGTAGGATTCTAGATATCTTTTAACTCTAGCTAAATACTTATTTAATCAGCTGATTCCTCCTCCTTTTAAATTCTTGTTACAAAACCAGCACATAATATAGTTCCTTATACCAGAAATCAATGCAACATGAGTCCAAACTGGACCATTCTATCTTTCTGAAGTGGTTTGATCAAGAATACTTAAATTTCCTTCTATTTAACTGTAAAAATAAATGAATGCATATATCAAAATAAAGAACACATAATCTCATTATACAATACGCATGTCCATCCTATATAATATAACTCATTTTATATGATTATATCATACACAATTTAATTTCATCGAATACAATTCACTATAAAGTCAAAAACTAACAATTCAGTTATTCAACATATATAATTACACAAAAAGTACATAAATAATTTACATTTCCAATAGTCACAAAACATATATAAACAATTTCAATTTAAAGTTTCAAACATGAGAATCAAGTTGAAGGTATGATTTACGTAATCATCAAATATAAATCAATTCATAGTATGAGGATCAGTTTGAAGGATATATTCATAACATGAAGATCAAGTTGAAGGATATAACCTCTTTTGGAAATGGTTTTTTTTTGGTTCAAACCTTTGAATTTTCTTTTCAGTTTTAACAAACTATAATATTATATCCACCATTCTATATTTGGTTCTTAAATATATAAGTTGCTTCTAGGATTTTTAATCGACATTAATAAGTCTTAGTATAAGTGGTTGGAGTTTGGCCTAGAACATGTTTACAATTTGGAAAAAAAGAAGTTCCTTTTGGATACATATACATCACTAATTTCACACATTATCTATTATAAATATTTGTGATAGCAAGGGCATATATATTACCAAATAATTCAACATATTTTACGTATTGATTAAATGCAAAGAAATGGGAGTTTATGTTTCCAACTTTCTCCAATTTCAATTTTAAGTTTCAAACATCATAAAACATATATAAACAATTCTCATTTTCAACAATTTCCATTTCTAAATTCCAACAATTTCATTTTTAACATTTTTTTTCAATTTCAATTCAAAAATAGCAAAACATACATAAATAATTTCCATTTCCAATATTTTTCATTTCTAATAATTTCCAACAATTTCAATTCAAAGTTTTAAACTTCACAAACACATACATAAACAATTTCCATTTCCAAATTCCAACAATTTCATTTCTAACATTTTCCATCAATTTCAATTCAACCATTACAAAACATACATAAATAATTTCCATTTCTAACCATTTCCATTTCCAATAATTTCCAACAATTCCATTCCTAACATTTTTGAACAATTTCAATTCAAAGTTTTAAACAACGCAAAACATACATAAACAATTTTCATTTCCAAATTTCCAACAATCAACAATTTCAACCATCACAATTCACAATTCACACTCCCTAACACATAATTGAGATAAACAATTTCCATTTCTAAATTTCTAACAATCAACAATTTCAACCATCACAAATTCACAATTCACACTGCCTAGCACTTAGTTGAGAAAATTTCATTTATGGAGTAATAAGCCAAATTTGAATTGCTAATTGATTGCCTAAGAGAAATATGCCTTAGGTATGTCAAAAGCAATAAACTTGTAAGTTTTGTTATTTGCTTCAATTTGATGTAAATCCAAAATGCTTTACTAGTAGTTTCGCAATTTGAAGGCAAAAAACATAAGTAATGAAATTATATGTTATTGCTATCATAATAATTATGCTTCCAGTCAAAGCCAATATTCAAATTACTAATTACCACCAGTTATAACAACCTATTGGCCATAGATTTCATCAAGTCTACTGGATCTCCACCTACTGTGTTCTAAATTCCAAAATATGCAAATGGATACAGCCTGACGTTGGATTGTATTATTGGTCAATGATGGAGGCTTTTCATATTTCCACAAAACATTTTTTAGATTTTCAAAAAATAAAATATGTTTTGATTAGATATTTGATATATGTTCTTCAAATATCGAAAAACAAAATTTCATTTGGAAGGTTAAGTTTGCGTTTATGAGGAATTGATGTTCATATTAGGACAACACATAATAGCAGTTGTAGAATTTTAATGACTAATCACCAATCACTATCAAAAGAAATGTTGATATTCAAAATGCAAACAAGATTGAGTTATCGACCAATAAACAACTCTCTTAAACTAATTCACTAATTATGTTTAAATATTACAAATGTATGAAAAATATTTCAAATAATATCTTTTCCATTTTGTGTTGATGTCAAATTTAAGAAAAAATATCTTATTTAAATTTTAAATTTTAAAATTCAACATTCAACTCTAACAATTCAAAATAATTAGCACCTTTTCATATGTTGGAAGATTTAGTTACGAAAATTATCAAAATAAAAATATTTCAATTTTATATTCAATAAATAATTTTTATGATCATCAGGATACAAATTAAAGAATATTATGATATAATGAATAAACCAATTTATGCAAATCAAGTGACGAGATTGAAAAATTTTGTATCACTAAACTTTTAACATAAATCACTTATGACTTTTTGTTTAGTTTTTCACATAATCGAGGATGTCTTATTCAATTCTTGCAGAATCCTTTTACTTGTAAGCTTTTAAATAAACTTACTTTTATTTTTGAAAGTCATTTTATGTATAATAGTTTTAAGAATTCAATTATATTTAAGAGTTAATACCATTGACAATTAAGAAGTTGTTAACAAAAATTAAACAAGATTATTATTTATCTCGATTACACAATCATTGTAAAAAAAAGAAAGCATTTTTTTTCTACTTCTTATATTTTACATCTATTTTTAATGCCAAGAAAATATAAACTTTTAAAAAAGAAATTTGATACAATAAATCTTATTTTCAATAAAATTTTGTTCCCAGCTAAATATATATTTCAAAAATTGCCCCTAACTTTAGGATTTGATTCAATCTCAAAGAAACTCCTTAGCACAATAATAACAAATAAACAACAACAATAACAACAATGTCTCAGTTTAAATCTCGATTCAAAAGTATAAAGCTTTATCTCTAACTAGTAGAGAGGTTATTTTTATAGACAAATAGAAAAAAAAAGCTTATTGAAAATAGTTGGAAGAAAACAATAGACAAATACGCAACTACCATTTCTTATTGAATTAATTTGATTTAATCAATCAACTTACTGTTGAACATTTGTTTTGAACTTGAAAATTTTCAACATATTTTCACTCAGTAGCATGACGCTTGTGTTGCTCTTCAATTCTCGTTCTCAACGCATGACCATTATGAGCTCAAAGTTTCCTTTGTAACTCCCAACAATTAACTGCATGAAAACTACAAAATGAATAAATTGAATAACTTTAGGAAAAAGTGCTACAAAAGAAAGTGTTTGGGCTAATTAAAATACACAAGAATTGAGCAAAAAAGTTCAAAGGACCTATAAAAAGATAATCTCTCTATATAGGATCTTCTACTCGTATCTTAATTAGTCAAAGTTTCCCATTAAGGACCAAGTTTTCGGTAAGCTTTAATAAGATTATATCATTTTTTATCACCTCCCCACGATTTTTCTTGGGGTTTTTCTCTTCTTCTCTTAAAGGTCCTAAGTATAATCTTCTTGCATCTTTTTACTAAGATTTCATGATGTCTCCTCTTAACATGTCTGAACCACTTAAGCTTGTCTCTTTAATTTTACTATCAATATTAGCCACACAAACTTATATCTTACCAGTTTATTTATGACGTTGCTTCTTACAGTAAGGTTATACATCCAACAAAACATCCTCATCTTTACTACTGTTAACTTACGATTATGCACCTATTTGACAGGTCAACATTCTGCTTCATATAACATGACCGACCTAATTACTAAATAGTAGAATTTACCTTTTAACTTGAGAGGTATCTTTTTGTCACATAAAACTCTCAAGGCGCTCTTCCATTTTAGCCATGATTTGATGCAATGAACTATGGTGTCATCTGTCTCCTGACTACTTTGGATGATAGATCAAAAGTGCTTAAAACAACTTTCTATGGTGTAACTTCAACACCAATCTTAATCTATATAATGAATGCAACCTTGTAACCTAAAAAGTTACATTGTAAGGTCTTGTCTAGTAATTAGTAATGAAAAGGTGGGAATATGAATGCAATCTTTATTCCCTAATTTTTACCTGTTTAGTTATTAGGAATGGATAAAATAAGAAATTATAAAAAACTCAAATAAATTCTAAACAGTCCGAGTCTTTTATTCCTAAGGGGGTATGGATATAAGCAAAAATCAAATATCATAAATAAGAGGCATTATTAGAACATTGTCAAATTATTATCAAAATATTATCACGATATTGTTGGAATGTTGATTATTATCAAAATATTATCTTCAAATTCACATATTATTATCTTTTATGTTAATTTCTTTAACAATTATTTTTATTTTGTTTCATTGACACATATTTCTATTATAAAATTATATAAACTATTTAGAAATTTTAATTATAATCATTGAATTTTTATTAATTATTTATAAAATATAAAATATTTTAATTGTTTTTTTTGGCAAAATAAATCATATAGTAACTAAATATAAGTCAAAAAATTTCATTATATATATTTGATATCAAATACTAGTATAACTATAAACTTTGTTTAATCTTATACTAAACAAATATAATCCGTAATTTCATTTGTCATTAAATCTCTGTTTTATTTCATCCACTAAAATATAGTTATCAATAACCAATATACAATAAGACATCTCTCTTTAGATATTCTTATTAACCTCGTATATATCTAGAGAAGAAGCTCAACGAAATCATTTCTATATCAATAGAAACAAAACCATCAAATACTGGTTCGCAAGTACTGTAAGCATGTCCGGTCCACCCAGTCCGGTCGGACCATAATAGTAAGTCTCGTAGATTAATTTCTTCGAACGGGTTAAGCTTTTTGCTGCTAAACACAAACATTGATGAATGGACCGTCTCGGGCTTTGCTCAAAGATAAACGCTCACTCGCCCAAACTACCGCGCAGTTCCAGGCTTTCTTAAAACGCTATGCAGCCACTAGATCTCTGGCCAAAGTTAAACTGCTCCATGGCCGTACCATCACCGCCGACACCCTTCACTCGTCACTGGGCTCTGCCGAAGACGTCCGCCCATATCTGGTGGTGTCTTACTCTTGTTGCGGGGAAGTTAGATACGCGCGGAAACTGTTTGATGAATTGCCGCAACCAGGGGTCGTGTTGTACAATCACATGATGAGAATATGTGTTGATAGAGGAGAATATATTGGTGTGTTAAAGATGTTTGTGGAGTTGCTTCAGCTGGGATATTGTGCACCGGATAACTACACGTTTCCACTTGTTTTTAAGGCTTGCGGTGAATTATCGTCGTTTGAATTGGGTAGAGTGATTCACGGGCACACGTTAATGTCAAAGTTTGGTTCAGGCACGATTGTGCAGAATTCTTTGTTGGCAATGTATATGAATTGTGGACAAAAAGAAGAGGCGAGGAAGGTTTTTGATGCCATGAAGGAGAAGAGTGTGGTTTCTTGGAACACTACGATCAATGGGTACTTTAAAAATGGATGTGCACAGATGGCTTTGGTGTTTTTTAACCAAATGGTGGATTTGGGGGTTGAAATTGATGGTGCCACTGCCGTTTCTGTGTTGCCAACTTGTGCGTCTTTGAAGAAATTGAATGTTGGAAGAAGGGTTCATGCAGCAATGGAGAAGAAGGTTTTAGGCAACAATATAGTAGTTAGGAATGCTTTGGTAGACATGTATGTAAAATGTGGTAGTATGGAGGAAGCAAAATCAGTTTTCGATGGGATAGTTGAGAAGGATGTGGTAAGTTGGACATCCATGATAAATGGGTATATTTTAAATAGTGATGTAAGAAAGGCATTGGTACTTTGTAAGGCTATGCAGATTGAAGGGATTCGTCCCAATTCAGTGACAGTTGCATCACTTCTTTCTGCATGTGCCAGTTTGAAGTATTTGAATGATGGTCGGTGCTTGCATGGGTGGGTAATGAGGCAAAAGCTAGATTCAGAAGTTCTGGTGGAAACTTCATTGATTGACATGTATGCAAAATGTAATCGCATTGAGGTGAGCTTTGCAGTCTTTGCAAGAACTTCAAGGAAGAGAGCGGCTCCATGGAGTGCAATGCTTTCTGGGTACAATTATAATGGTCTTGCAGCTGAGGCAGTAGGATTATTTAAGCAAATGCTAATGGAAGGAGTAAAACCATATGAGGTAACATTTAACAGTCTCCTTCCTGCATACGCAGCTCTTGCTGATTCGCAGCCAGCTATGAATCTGCATTGTTACTTGATGAAGTCTGGGTTTCTTTCAACAATAGAAATTGCTACAAGCCTGATTGATATATATTCAAAGTGTGGAAATTTAGAGTTTGCTCACGAGGTTTTTAACGCTATCCCTGAAGAAATCAAGGACATCTTTTCATGGAGTGTAATAATAGGCAGTTATGGAGTGCACGGGCATGGTAAGACTGCTGTTTCACTTTTCAGACAAATGGTTCAGTCTGGAATAAAGGCAAACGAAATAACCTTTACGTCTGTGCTGCAAGCTTGTAGCCATTCTGGCCTGGTTGATGAGGGTTTGAATTTATTTAAGCTCATGCTCAAGGATCAGAAAACCAATCCTGGTGATGATCATTATACTTGCATTGTTGACCTGCTTGGTCGAGCAGGTCGGTTGAATGAAGCTTACAATCTAATCATAAGAATGCCATTTATGCCCAGCCATGCAGTTTGGGGTGCATTGCTTGGCGCTTGTGTAATTCACAGTAATGTTGAACTAGGAGAGATTGCAGCAAAATGGCTTTTTGAGCTTGAACCAGAGAATACAGGGAACTTTGTTCTGCTGGCAAAACTTTATTCTGCTTTAGGGAGATGGGAAGATGCAGAAAATGTGAGACATTTGCTGAATGATGTAGGAATAAGAAAAGAACCTGCCCACAGCCTAATTGAAGTTAGAAACATGTAAAATAGCACTTGTCATTTGCATCAAAAGGTTTAAGTTTTGACCATGCTGATCTATTGAAGATCCGGTGAACATCGGATTGAAGAGTAGATAATATTTTGATCTCCACACGGATGGAACAGATGGACAGCCTTTCTGGATGGGTTAACCTTAAAATCATGTGGAGGTGAGGAATTTAGTTTTAGTCCAAATTAAAAATGTGATAAATTGATTTGAATAAGCAGGTCATGTTCGAGAGTTATGTTCTTTCCCCAGTTGCCGCCCATATGTCTCGTATCAAAGGAATTTGTTCAATTTGACGGAGTTGGTAGTACATGTGCTTGGCTGTGACGGATATCTTTAATGAATTGCTGTATATATAATTCAGAACTGATCTTCCCCTGTATTCCGAGTGGAGTAGCACATTAAAGCCTGAAGAAAGTTCCATTCTCTTGCCATAATTTTCTACAAGCAAAATCGTCGTTCTCATGGCATTGATGTGAGAATTGACTACCAAAAAGTTCCTTTGAATTACAAAATGTATCTTTCATTACAAACTTCAATTTTTAGGCGCATTTAAAGTTTCTATCGTCCCATTTAAGTTGCATACGAGATTGTGGTACAGAGCTTGGAACTGAGAAAGCTGTTTCAACTACCAAAACGTACTCATCGATTTATCCATTTCCAAGTCATCTGAAGTATAACAGCTATATTTATATCGTTATACAACTTTCAAGCTACAGTTACCATGTGTAGAGTGCTCCCAAGGCCAACTAGTCAAGTACATATAGAACCGTATGTTGCTGCCTTGTATTAATCTACTGAAAGATTGTGTCCTCTTGGCCTTGTAATAAAAACTTCCACATGTCAACCAACAAGTCATGTGCACATCCTATTGCTCGACTTGATCAATCCCCTTTGCGGGACCGCTAAGTTTATGTTGATTGATGGAAACAAGTGTTCTGCTATCGCCAATGGCCAACGCGATTCATTTGGCACTTTATAAACATTGTACAATCAACCTTTTGTGATTTTTTTTGTTGAAAAGTTTATTACAAGTGTGAATAGATAGATTTGCACGTGTAGCGAACATGGACTTTTGGTTATATATATATATATATATATATATATATAAGAATCTAAAAATAAAATAATGTTTTAATTATGAAATTTGAGTATATTTTATAACAAGTCTCTCGTGAAACTTGTTTTAAAACAGATTAATAAAAATCATTATAGTTCACAAGTTTTTAACCTTTATATTCATCAAGAGAACTTTGAAATTAGAGAAAGAGGAGTAGGTTATGAGTGTTTAACTTTTGTATAGTCCACATCTATTTGTAATAAATTTTTAATTAATTCTAATTAGTAATAATTAGATATCAACAAACTCAAATATCTAATATTGATTCTTATTTGACAAATATGTTATATTTGACTATAAAATTTTTCAAACTTTATAATTAAACTTGATTAAATGTTTTTCTCTCCTTAATCATTTTTGTATACGACTCCTAGATATATTAAAAATAAATAAAAGTATTGTCTTAAAATATATTTTATATTAGCCAAATTACAGTTAAAATTTGTTTTTATTTTTAATTGAATAATATATATTTATAAATCAAGATTAGTATTAGGTAACACTAAAAATGACAAATTGGCTCAGATCTAGAGTGACCAAGACTTAGCCTATTTTGAAGTCAACGAGCTTGACTCGAGTTGATGATTGATGCCCTCCTCTCACTCAATTTATCTGTTCTTATTCAACATCACTACTTTCACTCAATCTTTTCATTGTGCTCCTTCTCCTTAGTCCCGTGCTCCTTCTCCTTTGTCCCTTCCTCTCCACCGTTATAACCATCTCTCCTCTCCATTAGTCACCATCTCCCCTCTCCATCCTTCAAGTTGCATGAGCCATCCTTCACTGGGAGTGCATGTGACTAGGCCAAACTAGTGCTTGATTGAGCTTGAGGCAGTACGAGCTAGCCCTGATCGGTAGAGTGTATGGTTGGGGCAAGGTAGCGGCGAACTTGGCCTAGCTTGACTTATTATGATCAATAAGTAACGAATCATACCTACTTAAATATTATGAATTTCAAAATGATGCTAACTTTATTATACATGAATTATCGGTATAATCAATCTGTTCATTATATAATGTCCTAATTAAATATAGAGTTTTAATTTAGTGTTTAATTTATTTGAATCTATTTGTATTAGTTTTTAAACTTTAATAATTAGTTTTCTAATCATATTTAAATTTTATGTTATAAGTATCGTTCCACTCTTACTAAAGATTTTTTAAATCATTACTAATTAAGAATAATGAAATATTATCCTTAATTGCTTTAGGAAAATAAATCTTGTAATACTTGCTCAACTACTTCTATATAGTTCGTATCAAGTCAATCAAGCAGTAATCAAGCTATTTTTGATTGGGAAAAGTCCTGGATGGCATTAAAATATTACAAACCATGCATGATATATCTTGTAGATGTAAGTTTAGGAACAATTTATACAATCATCAAAATGAGATTACCTATAGACATAAGTTATCTTGTATAAACTTCTCATACAAATCAGCTTAATAAACTTTGTTATCTAAAAAATACCCACACATATATTTGAGTATCTTTATACATCTATAAGATTGACTACTTTTTTAATAACAAAAAATATAATGCATGTTGTTATTTCCATTCTATTAATGTCTAATATTAATCCTAGTCATTATTTTATTAAAATTAGACATTAATATAATGGAAATAAAAAATATCTATTATATTTTTCCTTATTAAAGAAGTAGTCATTCTCATATATATATATAAAGATACTTAAATATATTTGTGGTTCTTTTGTATTCTATGATCTATTTATATTTTTGTTTGTAAAGTATAATTACTTTATCCTATTAGTTAGTTGATTAAGTATGCATTTATAAGATAAATAATGATTTAAAATAAATATGTTATAAATATAAAACTAACTGATTCATTATAAGTTATAAACTATAATAGAAAAGTTAACTTTGATTTCTTCCAAGTAACAATTTTGCCTTTCAGATCTCCAAGAACTCATAATAGTATTGTGGGAAATAAATATATCCAACCAACCTTTATAACTTATAGAATTTAGTTTCAAGGTCATAGGCACTGAAAGTGAGATTGACAAGTACCATTTAGTCTTTACATTATTTAGAGTCATTTATGAGAAATTTTTTTTAAATAATTATAATATTCTTATGTAAGAAAATGCCAAATTAGTTAAGTTACTCCTACCTAAGAAATAATAATGGATACCCATGGAAGAAATCTATCTTCCAACCTAATGGGAATAACAAATACCCCTAAAGCACTTAACACTAATGAGTAAAAAGAAAACATAGTCACTTCCTAACCAACGTTAGAAGGAGCCCTATTTACACATGTGCACCTATTTACATATATGCAATTAATACTACTAAAACATGACATATATGGTTAAAGTTTGATAGTTGATAATCGATTGATACATGACATCCTAGCAGAGTCATCATCCTTAGGTTTAAAATGTCAACCATGGATACTTATAATGACATGCATGAACCTATTAATCATATGCACTAATATAGTGAACTCATAGACCTATATAGGCATCTAATGTTATAAAGTGCAAAATTTTCTCCTTTAGCCTAATCTGTAAGACACAATCATGGTTTTAGACCTTGCTTTTAGCCTAGTTGCCACCTTTAACCACCATATTCATGTCAAGTGTTGCTATTAATAGGTGTGTATACCTAAAGATTATGCTTATTTGATATCAATAACCTAAAGGTTAGAAGACAACTTAACGAATTACTTATAATGCTTTAATTTTGAGGCAACCCAAATAATCAATTCAGGGTGACTGTAACAGCCTTTATAAATGGACTAAAGCAATATCATCCTTTATGGAACTTAATGCAAAAATTTGCCTTGAATTTTTTAGGATGTATAGATTATGTCACATCAATACATAGATTTGGAGAATATTGAATGCAATGTAAGAATCCACACTAATATGACTATCCAAAATAAGAAGATTAGTGTTTCATTGGTAAATAAAATTAAGAAGAAAAATTACGAATAAGTCATTTAAAAGGTGAAAATAATGAGAGAATTAAGAAAGATCTTCTTATGTTTAACACTTCCCTTAATAAGGTTACATCCTTAATAATGATATGGTCGAGAAATCAAAAAGACTGATCACTATACTTACAAAGAGAGATAAAACCTACATTGTCACTTCCATCGATATAGTGAACACAACACCAAGTATTGTTAAAGTTCATGAGAGTGGCCAACAAATTGGTAAATGGGGATGAATGAATTAGGGTGGAATGAAGAATGGGGATGAATGAATTAGGGTGGAATGAAGAACAAGCCTTTTATAGAGGTTGAGAACAAGAGAAATTGATAGATAATCACATTATAATTAAAGGTTAATCCATATGATCATTGAAGACAATTATAAAAAGTCAAAATCTCAGTCAAAAAAAGCACTACAAGTGGAGGTTTGGAGTAAATGACCTAACTATAACAAACTTGATAAAAGGATGAAGGTGTTTGAGATTACGTTATAGGAAATATGTAACACCCCATTACAATAAATTACATATCGGAACACCCTGTGGACATTCTACTATATAATCTATAATAATGGCGTGTTAATTATCTCACCTTCACTTTATAACATGGCAATACATCTAACTTAATCATGGCATCTACTATCATATAAGAAAGTCACCATAATTTTAAAACGAATTTCCCCTTTTCATTACATAAATCTAAATGTACATACATTGTAGCTTTCAAAAAAAAAATGTATATGTACATCATTATATTCTAATAAAAAATGTACTACATGAAAGAGGAAATACAAAAGATCTAACTAAATTCTTCAATCTAGCTGATCGACAAGAATTAAGTTTCTTGTACGGTCTCTCAGTAGCTAGAATCCTCTCTCGGTCCTAAAATGTCAACATGCAATTTTGGGTGAGTTTTGTGAACTCAGATGAGGTAATGTAGCACCCCTTACCGCAGGGTACACACCGGGACACCTGTAGGTCATTCCAATACATATCCTACGATAAGGGTGAACTACGATCAATCATTACTAACACCTCATATGGCATCATAATAAAACATCAATATAAAAATCACAATGTTTTTGAAACCAAAAGTTTTCCTCATTTCATTTCATCAAAACCAGAAATATATAAATCTGTCATCTTGTACTGTTTGTACATCAATACAAAAAAAAAACCTAGTACAACATACTACATGAAAGAGGAAAATACACCAAAGCTATCTAAGTCATCCCAAAAATTCCAGCTGACCGACCTGTGTGCCATGACTTCTCTCGCCAACACGAACTACTCGGCTAGAAAAGTCCTTCTGGAGCTAGGCGTCTACTCTCAGTCCTGAAAAATATATTGCAATGTTGGGTGAGTTTGCGAACTCAGTGAGGTAACCATCATCGATGATCCACTCAATTCATGTAACACTCAAGCATAACACAGGCATTTAATAATTTCACACAAATCATAAGTTTCATATGGTTTCACAATTAACACTTTCATTTTCACATAAATATAAGGCGTTTTGCCTTTCACTCAATCAAAT
>JAOSBN010000008.1:14473778-14500310 GCA_027563595.1 Erythroxylum suave | reverse complement strand
GGAGGGTCTTTAAAATTAAAAGAATAGTGATCTTAAGACATGGCTTGGCAAGTGACACTTGTCACTTGCCATATGTCTAATTCTTATAACTTTAAACTAGGTTCTTTCATTTAACTAGTCCAATCAAATCTAATTTCTAGTCCAATTGTCTCCAAATTTCAATGACAAATGTCATTAAATCCCAAAGTCATATATAAAAATTTCTGCACATTAATTTATACTGCTAATTATCAATTGTCTTGCCACTTGGTATTTTTCCTAGTCTAAAAATACCCCAAGTTTCCAGAAAATTTTGAAAATTTTACCAAAATTTGAAAATTAACACTTATATACTCCAAATCAATTTTCAAGTCATATAAACCACAATTCATATAAAAAAATCAAATTTCAAAAATCATATTCACGTTCAAACAATCAATTATACCTGGAAATTGATAATGAATGCATGTACAATATTTTCATGTGCAAAAATTCATATTCAAGTGTATGAGCATACCATATAATGCATGGGCATGAAATGCATTTCCTAATCTTTTAGTAATCTTTCATATTTTCTATTGAAGTCTCAGTATGGGTAATAGGATGTTACAAAATAGACAATGGGTTTATAGTTCACCCTTAAAAATATGTCGTAGTTGTGATAATATTGACAGTAAAATCCTTGGTCAAGAGAAAGTTAATAGATTTTTGAAACATTATGGACATATTATTTTATGATGCTTTCAAAGAGATGTGTATTACAATTGATAAAGTAAAACTTATTACCTATGCTTGGTTTTGAGGATGACCAAATATACATAAAAAGAAAGATATCTTTGCTTATAACATTAAGTATAGGGCCAATTCTACTATAAAATGTGATAAAATTATATGTACTAAGGAGACACACAATATATATTTCCATAATCAACAAGCATTCTCTATATGTTTCACGAGTAATCCTATCACCTTACTAATTGATAATGAAATTTTCAATTCTAAATAGAACAAATGAGATATATGGAGACCAAAGGATGGCAAAATAGTATTATTTCACAACCTTAAAAGAAAAGAACATAACATGCATAATAAATGTCAAAGAATTAGATATCAAAGATCTAAAAAAAGAAATCAAGGTGAGCTAGAGGAAGAAATCATGAAGGTTATAATATGAAGACCTAGAGATTTTAAGACAATAAAAATTAAGGCAAGTATAGAAAAAACTCCCAAAGAAGAATTGAAGAAATTATTGCTCCAATACTTGGACATTTTTGCATAGGGTCCAATAAATATGTTAGGGTTGCATAAGAAAATAATTTCACATAAGTTAAACTTCAACCCCCTCTTGAGGCTAATTAAAAAAAGAAAAGAAACCCTATAATAAAAAGGCAACAAACCATATAAGAGGAGGTGTAAACTTTTAGATACAAGCTTCATCAGAGAAGACAATTACCTTATGTGACTCGCTAATATGGTCATGGTTAATAAAGTAAACAAAAAGTAGAGAATATACATAAACTTTATAAATATGAAAAAGCTATAATAAAAAGATAGCTAGCTTTTGCCAAAACTAAATTAACTGGTAGATGCAACTTTAGGTCGCTTGATCGTAAATTTCATTATGCTTACTTAAAGTGTAATCAGATCAACATAAATGATACAAATGAAGAAAAGACATCTATTACCATGCATAATGGTTTATATTATTTCTACTTAGTTAATATTTCATAAATAACCAAGTAGAAAACATGAAAGCATACATCAACAACCTGCTATAAAGATAAAGGTTAGAAGAAACAATATTGTCACTATGGAAGAATGTTTTACAACCTTGCAAAAATAAGACATGAAATTAAACCTTAAAAAATAAACATTTAGTGAGGGGGGAAACAAGTTTCTTGGATTCGTGGTCACCCCTAAAGAGATAAAGGTAAATTTGTAAAAAAATTGGGTTAATCTTCCTTATGAAAACATCTAAAAACCTAAAAGAAGTATAAAAATTAATAAGCATGTTAAAATGCTTATCAAGGTTCCTCTTAAAATTTCTCAGTTGATACTTACCTTTATTTTTAAAAAAATTAATGCATAAGTAGTTCAAATGGAACCTAGAATGTTAATAGGCTTTGGAATAAATAAAGGTTTAGCTCAAGTGTCCATTGCTAATATCAATCCTGTAAATTAGCAACCATTATATCTCTATATAGCTATTTTGGATGCAACCCTCATATTTGTTTTAATTAGGGAAGAAAGTAACATGCAAAGCTTTAATATTGTGTAAGTTAAACCCAAAATTAAACTATTTAAAGTTGGAAAAAAGCAGGAATCATATTACTAACCATCATAAAAAAAGTTAAGGCCCTACTTATAGGCATAGACCATTAATGTGTCCATATATCTTCCACTAAAGTAAGTGCCACACAAACTAGAAGTATTAAGGAATTGTAAACTGGTCGATTGAGTTAGGGAATTTTAACATTAGGTATATCTTTAGAAGTTCCCTAAATCCATAAGTTAAAACAAATTTTGTACTTTAAATATTGACACCTTTGGAAGAACACGATGAAGTCCACAATAACCTTATACCTAGTAATGTATGTGGATAGTAGAGAAAGAGCAAAATGTAGTTGAAATGAAAAATGAAATAATTATATAATATATAAAATGATGTACATTCAACACATCCAATAATAATGCTTATAATTATCAAGTCGAACTAACAAACAAAGTATAATCAAAAGTTAGGCAAATAAAAGAGAAGATATAGGGAAATATTGAGATAACAAGGGAGCAAGACCATAAGGTTGATCATCTATGAAAATAAGATTTAATAATGGTTTTGTCCCTCAAGAAATTTTTAATAAAGAGTAAATAGAATCAATAACAATACAAGTCAACTAGATAGTTATCATAGAAGAAGATGAAGCAAATTGGACATATTAAATCTAAAAATACTTATGAGAGGAAAAGAGATTTAATGACAAAATTAAAGCAAAAAAGTTCATTTATGCAGACATCAAGATATTCAATTATAGATAGACAATTATTTGGAAGTTAATGACAAAATTAAAGCAAAAAAGTTCATTTATGCAGACATTAAGATATTCAATTATAGATAGACAATTATTTGGAAGGTATTTTTCTTTCTTTCATATCTAAAATGCAACCCTAAAGTTGAAATACAATATATTCACGAAGGGCTATTCAAAGCAATATTATGAATATTGTACCAACGCAATACTAGATTAGTTTTTAGTACGGTATTAGATTAGTTTTTAGTACGGTACTATACTAGTATCGATCAATATCTGGTACCATTTTGAGCAATTTTTTAAATTTATGTAATAATCTCTGAGTTTTTTTAAAATTGAAAAATAGTTCATTAGTATATTGTACTGTATACTTTATAATTTTACATCAACCTTCTATCTAAATATCATAAAAATAAAAATTTAAAATAACAATAATTTATTTGTTTTTATTAATATTAATTTTCAAATAATAACTACAATTAATATGAAAAAATACCATTTAATCATCGATACAAATAACAACTATTATGTGATATGTTAAAAAATAAACATGTTCATTGGAGATAAAAACATACCAAAATAGTCAAACAAATCAAAAGAAACATTAAGACGTTAACCTTAAGGTTTAATTTTGATGTATATTGATATAAGTAAGATTTCACTTGCAATGTAAATTGAATGAAGTTTGTGCATTATAGTCTACATACATTACATGACTAACTTTTTATGCAAGTTCTACAAATTTTAGCATAGTGGAAAAGATGGGTTGTGAATCGATACAATATTTACAAGAAACAAATCATTTTTTACCTCTAATTGCAGATCCATGAACTAATTTGGTTAAATATGTTTGCTTGTTCTTTACCAATTTCATCACATTAATATCATCATATGAAGAAAATTTTTGCATTTCATTTTATTATATTAAGAAATTACTTACATTGGAGTTGGATTTAACCATCATCAAATATTTCTAACTTTTAAAATTCAAACTCAAATTTCTCAAATCTCAACTCACATAAAAATTCCAACAATTCCAACACAAAATTCCATATTACACATCACAACCAAAACACCATTCAAATACAATCCAAGAGTACAAAAAAATCAATTCAAAACATACAAAAAAAATCAGAATTCCAATTTGGTTAGGGTTAAGAAATTCATCTTCCTTATTGATTTTATGTCAATGTATATGATAAATGATATAGAGGTTTTCTTGGTCTTAGGGTGACCTTTTAAATGATATAGAGGTTTTCTTAATCTTAGGGTGACCTTTTCTATCTATTACTAAAGTTATGATAAATGTGCATGATGGAAATTTTATCCTAAAGGTTGAGGATGAGAAAGTAGTCTTTAAGATATTTGAAGTCATAAGACATATCCCTAAGAAAGACGATACTTGTTTTTATATAGATGTGACTAAGCATTAAGTTTCGCATATTATGCAAGAAATAACCACAAATGATGGATCAAAGACTTTTATTATGCTAAGAGAAGAAAATGAATTAATACCCCTATCTTACTGGAGTATATGACATATTTGGAAGCCAATGAGCCTATGACTTGAAATTAAGTATGAAGTCCAGTTATAAGACTCATAAAGATGTGTTTGTTAGGAGGCAACCCAATATTCAGGTTTTTTTTATTTCAATTTAGTAGTTTTAAGAATCTTTAACATTGACTTTTAGTTTTTTTTTTCATGATATGAGGTTTATTGCATGTGTTTTAAATTAAGAACAATTCTAAAGTCATGGATCTAAGGGTATTTTGATGGTCTTTTATTGTCAAATCGTGATACCCAATTTATATTTCTCAAACTAGGATTATAGGGCCTTTCATTGTCAGCGGAGTACCAATTATTCTAAATTTTTTATTTTCTCTTATTTTTTCTAGATTTTATTGTTTTTATACGTTGTATACATCAGCGAATGTACAATTTAAACATGAGGAAGGGAATTATCTTTTTGAAAACGAGTGCTTAGATTTATATTAGTTGTTGTTAACATAAGTTAGAAATTTATCTACATATTTAATGTCTCTTATTTTTCATTAGTTTGAACATTGAAGTGTTGTTGTAAAAAATACTCTTGACCTCTTCATTGTTATTTTTCCTTAAATTAGCGCAACGAACGTACAATAAACTAAAATTCCAAGAAGTTGCTCGTTGGGCCGACCCAGTGGCGGCTTTTGACCCGTCTAACTTGGAGTCGCTAGCATTTCATTTTCCAATTTCTGTGAAGTCATGAGCCACGTAATTAGTTTCGGTCACGTGATTGATGTAACACGTCACCACGCTTTGGTTTTCTGGGTGTCGGTGTCAACTCTTATGTCAGCACTTTAATACTTGAAAACGTTGTTTCTTCAAGTTCAACCCCATCCAAAATTGCCGACCGACCCCATTTTTTCTTTTTCTTCATTACTTAAACTTTGCCTATCTGCATTTTCCAAATCTATTTTATGTCATTGAATAAGCAAGCACAGTCAGATAACCAGATGGTTTGTATTCACCATCAGCAAGAGCTAATTACTTTGACCCGCTTTCTGAACTCTGCCCTCTTCCAGGGTCAGTTCAGAATCAAACAACAAATTTGAATGGAAGACAACCTATTTCTATCCAAATGTTCTGACAACTGAATTATTTGCACAATTGCACCATGTGATGTGCTGAAAAGTGCTGCTCCTTTCATCCATCATTTCATACACCCATTTACACTTTTCGAGCTGCAAACAATTTTCATCACTGTGGTAATGTACAAAATATTGCACACCCACCTTGTGATTTCAGATTTCTGTGCAGAAGAATATGGTACGACCAAGTACCTAACCTAGTCTTTTATAAAATGATGCGCAGAAGAATATGGTACAATCAACTTTAATCTATTCATTTAAAAAGATAGTTTAAATGGTAAAGAAAATATATAAACAAAAGCCGGGTCAAGAGCAAAAGCATCCGAAGCCAATGGAAGTGGGGACATTGAATCAAGAGGAGACATCTGCCAAGACTTGCATTTCAATGTAAAATGTCATTAAAACTGATCTTCCTATTGGTTACATTATTACCGTTTCTAAATGCATTAGCAATCTTCTAACCAAAATTAACAAATCTGAAGTATGATGTTCTCCGCATAATCACCTACGTAAAGCAAAAGCTTTGTCCATGAACATAGGAGAGAACCAAATTTAGCCCCAAAGATCATCTAAAACACCTCTCCAAGGTCAAACATCGACCCCTCACTTTTCTCTCTTTCTCTCACTACAAACTCAACTTTCTCTTTCTAATCCCATGCCAACGCGGTTTTGACTAAAAAAAGTGAATAATATCTTTTTAATTTCTTATTTATTGGATAATTCATTGGTTATTATTAGCTAATGGAATATGTCTGATGGTAATTTTTTTAATTCGGAAAGAAAATATTAGATCACACGATCCATCAATGGGAAATCAAGAAAAAAAAAATTAAAGAAAGCGGACAAGGAAGCACTCAACAAAACAAACCCCATTTTCTCTCTCTTCCTTCCTCTCCCTGCTTCTTCTCCGTGTGCGTCCTGTCTTGATCCACCGGTAGAGGGGAGGACGTCAAGAAAAGGAAAGTAACCCATTAATCCCTTTCGGGTGCAAATTGATTTCTTGACATCGAAGTCTGGATTTCTTGCGAGTCTATCGGAAAAAGAAGGACCTTTATAGAGATAGATAGCTGTTGTTCAATGTCCCAATGCGGTCTTTGAAAAGACCACAAAGGCAAAGAGGACGATATAGCATTAGAACTAGGAAGATAACCCAGAAAGGTTGCAGTGTTGGAGGTGGATCTCAGTTGAATAGAGGGCGGGAGACGGAAATATTGAATCAAGATAGGCTTGGATCTGATGTTGGGTACGGCATTCTTGGGATTGGAAGGAGTGAAAGAGCCGAGATTTTGTCACTGTGGGGGTGGTGCTGCTAGGAAAGTGGTGGCGGGGCTGCATAGAAGAGGAACATGCAGCTTCACATCTCGCCTAGCATGAGAAGCATCACAATATCGAGCAGCAGCAGCAATGGGTTTATTGACTTGATGAAGATCAAGGTCGCAGCTTGCCATATCTCGTATCGAACCCTTTTCTACACGATCCTCATTCTTGCTTTCTTGTTGCCTTTTGTCTTCATTCTCACTGCTGTTGTTACCCTTGAAGGTGTCAACAAGTGCTCCTCACTTGGTACTTCTTTTCTTTGTCATCCTCTTATTTTCTTTTTCCCCCAAGTTTTTGGTTCCCTATTGATCACATCTTTGTATGTAAATGTAGTTAACTGGATTGTGGTCGTTAGCTGCTGGATGGACCCTGATTTCGTTTTGATTGTGATTGTTTTATGCTCACGTAGGTAGATTGTTTATATCGTACATTTGTCTTCTTCCAAATCCCAAATATGTGATTTGTTATACACAACTGGTGGATGTGCATACATCTACGTAAATCCGTCTATGTTTGTAGTGTTAGGTGACTATGCGCCACGATTTGATCTGAGTATTCCTATTATCTGTTGAACTTCTTCAAAGGTTAATGTGTTAACGTTTTGCTTCTCTTGTATCTTCCATATGTGCTGTGCAGTTTTGTGTATATATGAACTGCGATCATTTATTGTTGATGTGGACAGTGCTAATTGCAGGCGTTTTATCCTGAACTCATTCGGATGTTACCTTATTGCATATGGTATCTTTGTGAACATGTAATAGGACTTGGATTTATGAGAACTAAATTTATGTCATTTCACATCATTTCTTATATTTACTGCATGGATATTGACGCTGGAAGAGAGTTTTCTATACTCATTGGTCTTTATTTTGTTGGGGATCACAATTTGTGAAGAATTCGTGTTAGTCTTAATGCTAAAAATCAGTTTTGAGTGAAATCTCACATTTCTAGTCTCTAGTGAAGCTGGATTTATCAGTATTCTTGATGCCAACTTGCAGTATGGTTTTTCTGTTATGTAACTTGTCTCCCTTCAAAGATTTTGGTTATAACTATGTTTCTCTATGCTATCAGATTTCTTTGTTAGGTTACATTATCAAAACTTGAAATAACTAAATATAATTTTGAAGTGAAAATATGTTTCTAGGTCATGATCTACATTACTTCCTCATGATACATCTATTATATTTCTGGTGGACACATGACTCATTTTCTGTTACTTAAGATTGTCTAGGTAGGAAATGGGGACCAGGGATTCTTCATATTGGTGATAATTCGAAGGTAACAACTTTCTTTTTTTTCTTGTCATAAATCAAACAATTCATTCACATTAAATGACTAGTGTGCCAACAATTTGTTTGTTGTCTATATAAGCTGAATCCTTTTGATGTGGAAATAATGCAGCAGAGGCTACTTTCGGAGTTATACGAGATACTTTATGAAGTAAGCAACCAGGAAATCCCAGATGGTCTGGAACTCCCAAATTCTTTCAGTGAACTAGTTTCTGAGATGGAGAACAAGAAATATGATGCAAAAACTTTTGCTTTACGGTTGAGAGCCATGGTATGTCTATTCAAATACGGACATAGTTGCTTTCAGATGTACCTCCTGTGATGCAGTGTTCTGAATTTGTTTTTCTAGATTCCAAACCTTCAATACTATGCAGTATCTATCTTTTTGCCTAAGCTACCATGTGTTTTAGGGAAACTGGAAGCGACTCCTAGCCTTTCTTGATTCAAAAGCCTGTTTCTATTCATTCATACTGATGCCTTGATGAAAAGAAACCGTTGGTGACATAAATAATACTGGAGATTCTTATTTTCAAAGAAAAAAATCCATCGTGCAACTGTGGGGAATAGGGGGATAAAGAATAGAGATTGAAATTTTAATTGTTTCAGGCTTTCAGTTAATATGTTAAGAATTGACATCCATGTCGAAACAAAGAATGCAATATCTGGAGTTTGCTACTAGAACCAAGGTCCTTTCCTGTTTCAATACCTACAATTAAGTTTGGGAGTTCAAGCGCCGCCTCTCCAGCCAAATTTGGTGCTTAAAAATGCAATGAAAAATATTCACTAAATTTGGACATTTTTTTCATGCTATATTGGTGTAGAAGCTTTTGTGTACACATGCATATCATATTTCTTAACAGTGATTCAAGGTGTTGCCTTGAACATATTTTTAAGGATTAAGAATGTAGTTTGTTCAAGGATAGTGTGATGTAAATTCAACAGCTTACACTATGAATTTTATCTGCTTTTTTTTTATTTTTGGGTTAGATAGAGGAACAATAATAACTAAAAAAATATGGTAGATCTAAAAGGTCCTTTATTAATGTTATTGTTAAAGACAAACTCAAAATAAGTTGTATAAAGATTACTGAGTTTCATACTAGCAAGTCCTAGAAAACAAATGTAGGGTTTATAAAGAATTAAGCATCACACTTAGTGTCTAGGAATGAAACCTAGTGTCAAAGCATCATTCGTTGACAAGAAAAGATCAAACTTACACTCTAAAATTCATAACTTGCAAACTCCCTCTTCTTCCTTTGCAATTGAAACATTTGACTCCATACAAGGATTTTTTTCACCTTTATCCTAATCCTACTAAAACAAGGACTACAACTTAAATTACACAAAAAAAGTTTAATCTATTAAGGTATTATTCCCTAACAAATTTAAATCCTAAAGGCCCAAGCGACAATGGCATACCAAAATAAAAATACCTAAAATCATTTTCTATTAATAATAGCAACTAAGAAAATTCCTAAAGAAATTTTTATTCTGCATCACGCATTCTTTCAAAGTTGCCTAGAAGTTCTTTCAGTCCCCCATTCTCAAGCTACTCCAAAGGTTCAGTGCTTGATGTATGTTTCTTATCATCAAAGAACTCCAAAGCTGTTGAGGAAATGATGTTGACTAGCATGTTTTGTCAGTTGTTAGATAACTTTCATCTTTCCATGCAACTCTTTTTGTTAGGGTATGTATGGCTCTTAACATGGGCAAATCTGTGGGTTGAATAACAACTTTGCATTATTTTGCCTTTGCTTCTAATATACCACATGTTTTCTGACTCAGCTGTTAGAAAATATTACATAATTTTTTTAATCATCTTTTCCATAAATTTCTTTGCTACTAGTTAGAGGTAAGGCTGCGTACTATTAGACCTTCCTAGACCTTGTGTCTCAACGGGATTCATACTGGGTGTTGTTGTTGTTGTTCCGTAAATTTGTTTGCATGTAGACCTCATTGAGATACCTAAAATTTTTGAAAGACATGAACAGTTAGGATCTTCTTTTTCTTTGGATATGCGATTATTAGGAATTCCTTGTCAATGGGCATATTTGTGCTGTGTGTTATCTCAATTGTTTGTGTCTATATCAAACATAGCTTTTATCCCTTTTACACTTGCTTTCTCTCCATTTTGTTGGATTGTATGAAATTTTATTAAAAAATTTTGGTGCTTTCTTAAGTTCTTCTGTTCTATAGATGACGTTAGTATGAAACTGACTTTTTTGAGTAAGAAAAGTTGGATTCATATCTGTAGGTCAAATATTTTTATGCTTTATAGTTGTTTCTCACACATCAAAACGTGAAAAGCTTGTAATTGAGGAATATATTTATTTCCCTGATGGAAGAAGTGGAAACAGAAATGCCAATGGAGAGTCAAAGTCATAATTTGGTACTTATATCACCTTTGTTCTGAACAGATGGAGAGATTTGAAAGAGAAATTAGGGAGTCTAAGTTTGCTGAACTGATGAACAAACACTTTGCCGCGAGTTCCATTCCGAAGGGCATCCACTGTCTATCTCTTCGTTTGACTGATGAGTATTCTTCCAATGCTCATGCACGCAAGCAATTGCCTTCTCCAGAATTACTTCCGTTGCTCACAGATAACTCTTATCATCACTTCATCCTGTCAACTGATAACATTTTGGCTGCTTCAGTTGTTGTCATTTCTGCTGTCCAATCATCTCTGCATCCTGAAAAGATAGTTTTTCACGTCATCACAGATAAGAAAACATATGCTGGGATGCATTCATGGTTTGCACTAAACCCGGTCTCCCCTGCAATTGTTGAGGTGAGAGGCATTCACCAATTTGACTGGTTGACGAGAGAGAATGTTCCAGTTCTTGAAGCTGTAGAGAATCACAATGGCATTAGGAATTATTATCATGGGAATCACCT
Source organism: Erythroxylum suave (assembly GCA_027563595.1). Lineage (NCBI taxonomy): Eukaryota > Viridiplantae > Streptophyta > Magnoliopsida > Malpighiales > Erythroxylaceae > Erythroxylum > Erythroxylum suave. Next base: position 14,489,169 of record JAOSBN010000008.1, on the reverse strand, counting down.
TGCTGGAAACAATCTCCATGATACAACTCCACGAACTTTTGCTTCAAAATTGCAGGCTAGAAGTCCAAAGTACATTTCCTTACTCAACCATTTACGCATATATTTACCCGAGGTAATCAAACCTGAAGGGATATCCCTTTAGCCAAGTTATAGACCTTAATTTAATCATTTGTTGGTGGTAAGACTATGGAATAAAAAAAGGACACGATATTTTGAGTTATTATTCCTTGAAGGCTAATCGTTGATACCTTGGAATGATGTGAACTGCAGTTTACTGTCTTCTCCTTGGTCCTCTTTGTTTCCACAACCTGGAAAATTGGTCTATGATCTTAACAAGGTCCTACGTGTTTAAATAAAATATGGTTGTAACAAGGCAAATTATTCTAGTATAAAAGCCTGTTGAATTTGTACAAAAAGCTTTTACATAATTTTGTCACTTGATATGTATTCTGAGGTTGATCTTCAATAATGGTGAAGCTTAAAAAGAGTATCTGATACATAGGAAAATGAATATCAGTTAAAGAGGGAAGATGGATCTGAGCAGGAGCTCATAAGTTCAAAGTTAATCATATTTTGAGACAGTTTACTGTAAATGGTTTGTTTTGTGTTTAGGCTTTGTTTTCTGACTTCTATGTACTTGTGAAGTATTATCAATTACTTTCCCCCAGAATTCTCTTGATTATTTTGCCTCTTGTTTTATACAACATTTTAATTTTTCATTCCTGTTTTGATCAGCTTTTCCCAAGTCTAGATAAGGTGGTCTTTTTAGATGATGACATTGTAGTTCAGCGTGATTTATCTCCACTCTGGGACATCGACCTTCAAGGCAAGGTTAATGGAGCTGTAGAAACTTGTAAAGGTGAAGATGATTGGGTAATGTCCAAGCATTTCAAGAACTACTTCAATTTTTCCCATCCCCTCATAAAGAAGAACTTGGACCCTAATGAATGTGCATGGGCCTATGGGATGAATATATTTGATCTCCGGGCATGGAGGAAGACAAATATAAGGGAAACCTACCATTCCTGGCTGAAAGAGGTGAGCTTTCATTACTATCTTCGTGTTGATCTGTATATTCCTTGTGATTTCTTTTATCCATTTTTTCTGATTCTAGATTATATGGAAGATTGAGTGAGAATAGAACAGGCTGATTTATGGAATGTATCTTCTTCCTTCTGCGCGTGATCGTTTGCTTAAGTTTATTTTTAGACAATTTCTTCAATTCCTTGTAAACCAATCAATTTTGTAGGATATGTGCTCCTTACCTTTTTTACTGGGATAAGCTAACTTTCAGTTACCATAAGTCCTATTTCACTATAATTTAAATCCTACCACATACTATATCTTTTTAATATAATCCTTTATGTTAATCATTTGGAAAATTTGTATCACATTTACAATAGAAAACTTGAGGTCAGTTCAGATTGTTATATAGGTTTCTAAGTAATAGCTATAGACTGCGTTAGCTTTAAAAAGTTGTATTGTTATTAGGGACTAATCTGACAATCTAAATCGGCCTTTGCTAAAACCATCACAGATCATTGAATAACTGTAGAATAGAATATTAATATTATGTTTTTTATTATTTAAAACAGACAAATTTATATTCAATTAGCAACAAATTAATATTATGTGTAGGGGGATTCAAATAACAAAAATTAAAGTAAGAGAACTAAGATAAACATGCGGTCCAGTAAAACAACCAAAACTTCGTTTTTTTTTTCCTGAGATTTACTTTAGAATGCATAGGAAGTTGTTTCTTGGTTCTTCTATTTGTCTCTGTTGTACTAATAGTGCTGGACTTGGGGGCTTTTTTCCAGTATATATTAGGAAAGGAGAAATTGGGTTATGTTTTGATAGGCAGAAAATTTTTTCAATAATAGCATCGCAATAGGGATGACAATGATTAGCTTTCAGATTTTGTAGAGTAAGAGAAATTTGATGGATTGTGCAAGTTCAGAAAAGGAACCTACGATGCTGGGATATCACTGAATAGTACCCATAAATGCTTCTGCTGGGTGCTGAAAGTGACATGCATAACATTTTTTTCAAATGTGTATCACTTCTTTTATTCTGATTGTGGTAATTTCTTTTATGATTTATACATTTTGAGCAGAACCTGAAGTCAGATCTGACAATGTGGAAACTTGGGACTTTGCCTCCAGCTCTGATTGCATTTAAAGGTCATGTCCACCCAATTGACCCATCTTGGCATATGCTTGGGTTGGGCTATCAGAATAAGACCAACATTGAAAATGTCAAAAAGGCTGCTGTCATCCACTACAATGGCCAGTCAAAGCCATGGCTGCAGATTGGCTTTGATCATCTTCGACCATTTTGGACCAAATATGTGAATTACTCCAATGACTTTATAAGGAACTGCCATATAATGGGGTCATAGATATTCTCTGAAAAACACGAGCAAGAAGCTATAGTTGGAATGAGAAAAAAGACATAATTTGGGTGTCGTCGGGTTTTTTCATGCCACGAAATTGCCCTCAAGCTCTATTAAATGGCGAGCAAAAACTTGGCCAGGAGGCAGCTTTCTGGTCAGAAATCATCATCCCTCACGCTTGGCAGCAAAGGATCTGCACGGACAAGATTCATTCTTTCAATCTGTAACATAGCAATCTGTCATTTACATTTTTTGGTTGGAAACAGGACACTACTATTGGTATTCCTGCAGCGAGTCTGGCCTGATTTCTTGATTCATATTTCCAAATAAAGCACCATACATAAGATACTATAAAGTGGGCTAACAGATTCATCCTATGGGTTGATGCAAGGAAAAGGAAGGCTGGGATACTTCTGTCTGCAAGGGCTCCCCCGTTGGCCCCTGAAATGCTTTTCCCTTTCTTTTTTTCTTGTTATTTTGTTTTCTCAAGTTTTTTTACGTGCCACTCCATTTTTTCCCTGTTAAATTTAGGAGTAGGTAATGGAGACTGCTTTGTTACAGATCCCATTAAATTGGGGAGCTCTTTTAGGTCATATATCAGTCTTTCTTATGTATGATTCACGAGGAACATTTAAAAAATGTGCAGAAAATTCTTTCACCAAAATTTTATTATTTTCTCACATGCTCAAGGATTACTGTTCTTGTATGCTTAAGACATTGGTTTATATGGCATTCCTGTATTCTTGTTATTTAAGGAACTGCATTTCACTGGTTCATCTGTTAGTCAGCGGCCTGTATGTTTTTCCTATCTTTCCTAAAACTTGCTTCTCCCAGACCCAGTCCCCTGACAGGTAAATGAGCTTCTGATTCGGTTCTAAGCTCAAAGAAGTTTGATATCTAACGATCAGTGTGGAAAAGAAGCTTACAAACTTGGCAGCCTTGTGTTCTGTCTGCTTGCTGATTCACTAGAAATCGGGTGTCTTTCTCAAGTAAACAAACTTTCGTGGTTCATGGGACTATGAAACTCAGTAGAAAGGCTTGTCCACAAATTAAATTCCCGTATAACAGTCTTTCATATACTAGAAGACACGTCTTCACTTGTAGATATCTTCAATGCAAATAGTTTCTTATTCTTGGAATTTCCCGAGTTGATAGTGACAAGAAATCCACTTGAATATGGTTTTTCTTTCTAAAGCATCGAACACCCTCATTTGGTTAATTTCTAATATTTCAAAGTGAAGGTTGCTTATCCCTTGCAGATTCCTAATCATCTTAAAAGAGTCCCCATGTTTGATTGGACCCCTCTTGGCATTTTGCTTTCCTACCTTTTCAATCAATAATTTAAGTGAATGATTAAGGCTACATTGATACAAGTCACATCATGTAAGCAAGTAGTTGATTCTCCATCTTCTTTCTTTCTAGGTTTAAGTAAGCCAAATGGAAGAAACCGGACAGTCTTTTGACATCACCATGCATCTAACTCAATCAAGCGGCTCCTGAGCTTCGAGAAATGGTGTGTCTCAATCCTGTGCTATAGTATCTGACTAGATAGCACAATAAATGAAATAAAAGGATAAAGAATCATACGACGCGAGCATGAGCTTGAGCAATAAGAATCATACATTTGACATTGTCATAAATCAGTACTTCCTTGATATGGTCCCAATACCATGTTTCTTCAGGTCAGTGTTCACATGATCCACCACCTACTATGGAGACTCTGCCTTTCAGTTTTTGACAATTCAAAACGATACCATACCATCAATTTCACGCTTTCCTCTCATCTTAACTTTATATGCCTAGTAATGACCAAATCTTGCCTTTGAAGGGTAACAGAAATAAAACCTTCTATGTTTGGGCTCACGTGCTTAACCGTTATAGTACTCATTTAGTACCAAATATCCAAACTCTCAGGCCTAATTAAAAACTCCTAACAAGCATTAACTAATTCACATCTTCATTAGATTGTAACTAGAGAAAAGTGCAACAGCTTAAAGACTACTGTCTAAGTGGGTCATTAGCTTTCCCTTCAAATGCCATGGTAACATGGCGTGGTATGTCCCCCTTTTCCTTTCTGTTTATATTTAGGTAGGTCACTGACACAGTTTCGTATGGTTTTTATATTCATTGCTTTCTTCGTACTCCGTTGGTGAAAAGTAAATGCATCTGATCTGATGTCTACGCCCCCGTATTTCTGGTTTACTTCATAGTTGCCCTTTAATATTGCGCAGCCAAGTGTCACCAAGAGCATGGAAAGCTTTTGTTTTTTCTCGTTAACTTTGTGTGACATTGGAAGCTAAGTCCCTAAAACACTTTGTATATAGAGGAGAACTGGAGAATTGCACGGTCTTGGGAGATTGCTAAGAGAAGAAGAATGGACGCATTGACCAATGGTTTAACAGACTTTGAAAACTCCGAAATAACCCCTTAACAGAGATTTATTTGATCTCTCCTAAACAATTCAATACTGATTCGCTCTCTCCCTCTCTCCTTCTCCTTCTCCTTCTCCTTATCTAGCTCCAGGCTTCAAGCCGAAAAGGAAATCGACCCAGATCATTTGTAGAGCCAAGTAAGCTAACCAATCAAGCATTGTAAACTCTCCGTTCTTTTTGGTTCTTTTCTAACTCTTGTATTAGATGTTCAGATATAATCATTTCTCATAAAGATTTTTCTTTTCTTTTGGTTTGAAGGAACCCAGTAGATAATATTAGGTGGTCTTGTGATCCTTCCGAAGATCATTCGAAATTGGAGATCATAGCCTGCATGTGTGTGTATGTCTATGTGTGCGTACGTCTGCCACTCTGGATTCAATCTATTTTCTTCCATGAATCATAATTACGTTATATCTGATGTATTATTTTCTTCTTCGTTTCCTTCCTCTGTATTTTATATACATTAAGCTGGGGTTGTTTGATTAATTGTTTATTTCCATTTCCTCAAATTCCAGAGAATTTAATATATATGAAGACGTTTCCTTTTCTGAGGGTACGAAAGGTTTATTCCGTAAAGGACTAATCTTTGCATTTGCTTCCATTCTATTTCAATATCGCAGGTGCCCATCTAAGAATCTGGAGGAAAATCTGTATCTGTGTGAACCAATCGGTTACTTGAGTTGGGCATTAATTGCTGACTGAGAACTTAATTGAGTTTTTTGAAGAGTTATAAGAAAAGGTTCACCTGAAGGCTTCCGGTATCTGGGTTTGTAAATTACACTCTGAAGATGGCGGGTGTCCAAGAGCAGCTAGAGATCAAGTTTCGTCTGACCGATGGGTCTGATATTGGTCCGAGGTCTTTTCCTGCAGCTACAAGCGTCGCAACCTTGAAAGAAAACGTTCTTGCTCAATGGCCTAAAGGTCAGTTGTGTTTGTTATTTTGTTAAGGCAGCTGTTTAAAGAGCCCGACTGTATATCAGTGTTGGACTCTTTATCTCCGGTGTTTTCATTTTTCTTGTTCTGATTAGTTCAGAGGAAGAACCATTTCCATTCTTCTTTTTCCAATCCTTTTTTTTATTTAATGTGTTCTTACTTGTTCTCTTGTAAGGAAAGGAATGATGATTAACACATGATGTTTTTAGTTACAAAAGCATTACAAGCTCAATCTTTTGTCCACTCTTATTCGTTATAATGCAATGAAAACTAATGATAGAAAAGAAGATCCCTTCACTGGAGTGCCATCCCATAATTGAGGGCGTAAATTCCCTTGACAATATCATATTCTCAATAAAGCAAGCACATGCTATCCTCATTCATAACGAGTCCGATGAAATCTGCAATCAGGCCTCATATCTTTATTATGTGGCGCACATGGTTGGTTGGTGAAGTTTTGTGTATTATGTATTTCTCATTATGGGTTCCCTTACCTGTAACTTTTACCATGTATGTGCATGTTCACGAAAATGCACGGATATTCTTTTACATGTCTAGCGTTGTAATCTTTTACCTATCTAGCGTTACCAAAAAACTGCCGTAGACTGTAAGTTCTGATGATTGTATTCCATTGACATTTTTAGTTGAAACCAGCAGTCCATTGACATTTTTAGTTGAAACCAGCAGACACAACAATGAATTAGATTGTAAAAACACTAGTCATGAAGAAAAGTAAAAGTAGTAATTTTTGTTCTTTGGTTGCTAAGTATTGCCTAATTCACATTTCGCAGACATCCAGTCCAACTAATACTATCTATCCTAACATTTCTTTGGACAGAGAAGAATGATGGACCAAGAACAATAAAGGATGTGAAGTTGATAAGTGCAGGTAGGGTATTGGACAACAACAGAACAATATCAGAATGCAGAAGCCCACTGTGTGACATCCCAGGTGGGGTTACAACCATGCATGTTGTTGTTCAACCACCTTCCTTGGAAAAAGGTACAAATATCAAGCACTCCGGGTGAATCTTTTCTTTCTTTCTTCTCTCTAGTATACACACTGAAATGTTCCCTTTTCCCCTATGCTATACCTGGCAATACCTTAGAATTGCAACCATTTCTCCGTCTACCTATTACGACACAATCTACTTGACAAATGTAGTTATTGGTCATTCTTATTGATGAAAAACACATTTTCCAATATGTTTTCCTAATTTCTCTGCCCTTTTCGTTTTGGTCTTACAGAAAAGAAGACAGAAGACCATTTGAAGCAGAACAAATGCGGTTGTGTGATACTATAGCTTGCAACTGCAGAGATGGGACAGCATAAGGGTAAATTCTGCTATTTCTTGTCCTTTTTTAAGTTCTATCATCGATTGTCCTATTGTAAGTTGCATCTTTTTGTTTTTCTTCTTGTTATCTTTTCTAATTATGCAGTTGAGTGATAGCTTGGATGACAATGTTGGTAGCTCGCGGATTGGTGGAGACAATGGCATTGTGGTCATTCATTTGTAGGTCGCCTTGGAGTGCACATGTCTTTGCCCTTCCCAGTTCACACATAATTGCATCTTGATCTTTTTGTCACGAGTGATTGTTTAGCTGAAACAACTCTGCTTACAAGCAACTAGATGTAAAGCATACTGAAGATTGTGGAAAATTTTTCTTTACTCAAACTTATTCTTCTGATCTTTCATCTTTCTTTTGCCTTGTTACCATGTCTTATCAGTTGTTGGACACTCATTCCATACTTCCATTTCGTGTATTGTGGTTTGTGTTTAATGTAAGCGTTGCATATAGTAAAAATTCGTGTCTAGTCATTCACCAAGTGCATCTTTTGGAACACTTGTAGAAAGCACCAACCATCTGGACTTTGGAGTTATCACCTTTTTCTGCTGGTCTATATTTTTGGAAGGGGGATACTCGTATAGGAAGTAGCAGACATTGTTTAAACTAGTGTTGCATCCTAAAACAAAGGCAAAACTAAATAAATTCTGACAAAGGTTTGATGACATGACAAGCATAAGTATTAATTGATAAGCTAATGTGACATATGAAACTGGAAGTGCTCTTGCGGGATGGGTGAACAGCAAATTTTCTATGGAGGAATACATAGCACTTCTTCTTCTTCTGAAAATAAGAAAGTGAAGGTATTAAATGTATGCCAAAAATAGGTATGACAACGAGTTTACCTATGGTTCAGAGTCAGAATCAGATGTTTTTAATAAGTGGGCTTAGCCATTGCGATCCCTACCAAAAATGGAATACAATACTTAAAGAAATTTTTTAAATATTTAGTAATTAAACTTAGTAATTATATATATTATTTAATAAATATAAAAATATACTACATTTATTTTATTTTAAAATTATAATCACCCTAAAATCAATTTGGGAAAATTTTAGTAAGATACTTTATTTATCAAATTTTCACAGTTTCCACATAAAATATTGAAGACTAGAAATAGAAAATTAGGATTCATGTTCTTAAAAGTTTCTAAAATATTCTCTAAGAAAACAAAGGAGTAAAACATAATAAAATAATTTAATACAAATCAACAATGTATTTAGGTTATCCTTTCTAATTATTTATTATTAATTTGATGTGCATAATTTTTTTAAAATCCAACATAGCATGTAGTTTCTTGTATCTGCTGGAATAATTGATGATCCTCTCCCGACCTTCTTAAAACGACAAGTATGTGTTTTTTTTTGTTACATTTAGTGGTGTTTGCATTTTATATAAAAAAAAGGAAATTTATAATTCTGAATATATGCAATGTTATTATAAATTTATGTAGATTTTTATATTGATTTTTCTCTTGGAAATTTTATTTTGGCAACAAGGACATTTGATTTCTCTGTCAACTCAAATCCAGAGTCCAGAGAGTGCCTCGTGTACAAAAGCCACAACTTAGCCAACGAACATCCTAGTAGCCTTGCGAGCTTTCAAGAACTCTCCATTACTTCTTCTTGTGCACCATAGACGAAAAGCCAAATTCCCGAACTGTATTAAGAAGAGCTCTTTCTGCACTATTGCCACCTACCAACAAGTAGAAAACCGTCTTCGTTACTTCTTTGCCACGCGAAGTTTTCACCTTTCTCTCTACTTTAGCTCAAAGTTCTCACCTTCATCTTCATTTTCGCTTAATTATCTAGTCCTCACACTAAATTTGCCTCTTTAGTATTGCTCTGCCGATGACGACCACTGCCTCCCCGGCGTCGGTTTCTGGGGTGACTCTTTGTCGGGCTAGGTCGACATATTTCACGCAAGCTCCGCGGCTAGCTCTTAGCTTCCCTGCGAAGAGGAATTCTTCAATTGGGTCGCTCCAGTTGAGCCGGAGTGGTGTTCTAAAAAGGGGGCTTGAGAGGGTTCGGGGACGTTCTGTATCGTTTGTTGTTAGATGTGACGCCAATAATGGAAGGGTGAGTGTGGCTTTACTTCTTTTGAAGTATTTAAAATGAATGTATGTATTTGTTTGGTTATTTGAGGGCTTTCACGGCTTGGTGGGTTCTTAAATTAGCCTTAGGTTGAAAACAGTATCTTTAGTTGTGCGTTTTCTTTAGTTGTTTCTTATGGGGTTAGTTTGTTTATGATTCATTTCAATGACTTGTTTGTATGGAAAGCTTCTGCGGTTACTCATGTTTAACTTACGGGAAATTTTTGGATTATGTCTTAATCAAGGAGCATTCTTTTCCGTTCTTGTATAACTGATAATTCTTTTTATCAGCAGACTCTGCAGATGGGCTTAGTTTATAATTCTTGTCTATTATGGAATCATCCATATGCTACTCATTTTCTACTGCTGATGCAAATTCAACGCCTTATTTGCAAGTTGCATGAATTTTTCACTCAACTCCAGTCCTTCCTGAAGTATTTGTCACAGCAATTTAAAGTTTGTTGTTTGTCCTGATTTGGTTTATTGTACTTCACAGATTACTCAAAACGAATTTACAGACATGGCTTGGCAAGCGATTGTGTCATCTCCTGACGTAGCAAAAGAGAACAAGCATCAGATAGTGGAGACAGAGCATTTGATGAAAGCTCTTCTGGAGCAAAAGAATGGTCTTGCTCGTCGGATTTTCACCAAAGTGGGGATCGATAATACTCAACTTTTAGAAGCTACCGATAAGTTCATCCAACGGCAGCCAAAGGTACCTGCTGATGTAATTGTTCTTTCATTTTGATAATTAACGTTGGTGTATAACCCTTAATGCTTGGAATTGAGATATTAAAAGTTATCTTCTTGGGCCAAAATGAGTCAAGTTAAAGTTGCATGAACTTTTTGAGCATGCTTTTTAGGTTCTAGCTGCAAATTCTACATCTTTTACTAGCTTAATGAATAACCAGAAGTATATCTTGCTGTTGAAAAATCATTGTTGCAGTGAAGTTCTGATTTGAAAAACTCTTGATACACGTCATGTTAGGTATTGTATGTATACATTGGTTACCTGTGTAGAGTTTTGTTGGAGATCATTCTAACTGTTTTACCCTCCTTGTTGCCCCATCATCGTAGGTTCTTGGTGAATCTGCTGGTTCTATGTTGGGACGAGATTTAGAGGCCCTGATTCAGCGAGCAAGGGAATTCAAGAAAGAATATGGGGATCAATTTGTTTCTGTTGAGCATTTGGTTCTTGCATTTGCCCAAGATCAACGTTTTGGAAGGCAACTGTTTAGGGATTTTCAAGTTTCCCTGCCATCATTAAAATCAGCCATTGAATCCATCAGGGGTCGCCAATCAGTTATTGACCAAGGTGAAAACATGGACACAACTTCTTAAGTAAATCTTTTTCTTGTTGTTTATCTTCTTTTGCACACGTTGGATCTTTCTATCATATGATATGCTTCTGTGCTTAATATCTTGTGTTGGCTTGTTGCAGATCCTGAGGGGAAGTATGAAGCATTGGAAAAATACGGAAAAGACCTCACAGCAATGGCAAAAGCTGGAAAGCTTGACCCAGTCATTGGTAGGGATGATGAAATACGTAGATGCATCCAGATTCTCTCCAGGAGAACAAAAAACAATCCTGTCTTAATTGGTGAGCCAGGTGTTGGTAAAACTGCTATATCGGAAGGGTAAGCTTTAGTATTCTGTTGCTGAATTCAGAAGTCACAATGGATGAGCAATTATCAAGCAGAATACTTGCCTTTTAATATCTTCACATGAAAACTTTGCTTAATCTAGTATATTTTATGTGTTCGCATGAATTGTTTGCTTAACATAATATATCAAGTAATGGGATGCAACATGTTTGCACTATGCATCAAGTCATGAGATGAGTATCCAGCAAGCTTCTGTAAAGAATTTATTATGAACCTGAATTGATGAATTGAATTAGCAGTTGGATCACTGGGGACCTCCTTCAATGTTTGACATAGTGTATTTGCCTAAGTCTTGATAGTTCACTGCTTTATTGCACGACTAATAAGCTGAACCTTTATGCACAGGCTTGCCCAACGAATTGTGCAGGGAGATGTACCTCAAGCTTTGATGAACCGTAAGGTGTGTTTTTCTGAATATAAATTCAATTCTACTTCACTGGAAATTATTTGTTCCCCCTCTCCCCTTTCCCCCTTTTTGGGGGATCATGGAATTGCTAGAGGGGTTGTAGTCATGCCTTCCTAATTAGTGTTGATGTTAACAACTTCTATTCTACAGTTAATATCTCTTGACATGGGTGCTTTGATTGCTGGGGCAAAATATCGAGGGGAGTTTGAGGATAGACTGAAGGCTGTGCTCAAGGAAGTTACAGAGTCTGATAGCCAGATTATACTTTTCATTGATGAAATCCATACAGTTGTAGGGGCAGGTAATATACATTAGCCATGTATATTATTGGTTTTTTTCTCATTGAGATGCTCTAAATTTTATGGTAGCCATGTATATTATTGGTTTTTTTTCTCATTGAGATGCTCTAAATTTTATGGTATTTCCTTATTTTTTACTCGCAATCTAAACTTGTTGATGTGGTTTTTTACCAGCTAATTATACTTATGTGGGAATGAGGATCAAAGAGTGATAGTTCTGGAAATAGAGATTCACTACTTATCTTTTTCAGGTGCTACCAATGGTGCAATGGATGCTGGAAATCTGTTGAAGCCTATGCTTGGTAGAGGAGAGCTACGCTGCATTGGCGCTACAACGCTGGATGAATATCGTAAATATATTGAGAAAGATCCAGCATTGGAGCGTAGATTTCAGCAAGTTTATGTTGATCAACCTTCAGTAGAAGATACTGTCTCTATACTCCGTGGTTTGCGTGAAAGATATGAGCTGCACCATGGAGTTCGTATTTCTGACGGTGCACTTGTTGACGCTGCTATTTTGTCTGATCGTTATATCAGTGGACGTTTTCTACCTGACAAGGGTAAACCTAGTTCTTTTAAGTTATGAAGGATGCATGATAATTTCTACTTTCTATTGAAAGCTGCTATTGTAGCCAAAAACTAACCTAAAATTTCATGATTGAATGACTAAGTGAAGAAAATGTATCCAGCTGATTTGCTAAGATTCATTGGGGTAGTTAAACCACTTTGCTTATTTGTTTGCCTTGATGTATTTTCCATATGTTGGGGTATTTTACTTTCAGAGAGTTATGATGAATTGTGTGCATAATCAGAGCTTCTGTTTTGAGCTTTTGATGAATTGGGTGCAACTTGCTGCATAATTTATCAGTTGCTCTGATTATCATAGTCAAATATGTACAGTTTCATAATTTTCTCATATGTCGTGAAAATTGCAGCCATTGATCTAGTTGATGAAGCTGCTGCAAAACTGAAGATGGAAATCACTTCAAAACCTACTGCTCTTGATGAAATCAACCGTTCAGTACTCAAGTTGGAGATGGAGAGGCTCTCCCTTACAAATGATACAGATAAAGCTTCAAAAGATAGATTGAGCCGTCTTGAGGCCGAGTTATCCCTGTTAAAAAAGAAGCAAGCTGAGCTGACAGAACAGTGGGAACATGAGAAGAGTGTCATGACACGCATTCAGTCAATCAAGGAAGAGGTAAATTTTGATGTTTCTTATTGTTCTTTAGATATATTCTGAGCATTTTAGAGCAGTCACCATTGAATTCAATGTACATTTATGGATACTCAAAAATGGTGTAAGAGGCGATGCTATTTCCACCTTCATGTTTGTCTTCTACCTGGAGGTAAAACTAAATTTGAAGTATATTTTGGTTCACTATAGCGGCAGATCTGACTATAGTTTTGTGTTACAGATTGACAGGGTAAACCTTGAGATTCAGCAGGCTGAGCGTGAGTATGATCTTAATCGTGCTGCAGAACTGAAATATGGCAGCCTTAACGCTTTGCAACGGCAACTTGGAAGTGCAGAAAAAGAATTGGATGAATACATGAAGTCTGGAAAATCCATGCTGAGAGAAGAGGTTACAGGAGATGATATTGCTGAAATTGTTAGTAAATGGACTGGCATTCCCGTTTCGAAACTCAAACAGTCTGAGAGGGAGAAATTGCTATATTTGGAGGAAGAGTTGCATAAGCGTGTGGTGGGTCAGGATCCTGCCGTGAAGGCCGTAGCTGAGGCCATTCAGAGATCTCGTGCTGGTCTTTCAGATCCACGACGCCCAATTGCCAGTTTCATGTTCATGGGTCCTACTGGAGTGGGAAAGACGGAACTTGCGAAAGCCTTGGCTTCCTACTTGTTCAATACTGAAGAAGCCCTCGTGAGGATTGATATGAGTGAATACATGGAAAAGCATGCTGTTTCAAGATTGATAGGTGCTCCACCTGGCTATGTAGGGTATGAGGAGGGGGGGCAGTTAACAGAGATAGTTCGTAGAAGACCATATTCAGTCATTCTGTTTGATGAGATAGAGAAGGCACATTCTGATGTGTTTAATGTCTTCCTTCAGATATTGGATGATGGGAGGGTAACTGATTCACAGGGTCGCACTGTTAGTTTCACTAATACTGTCATCATTATGACTTCAAACGTGGGTTCACAATACATACTTGACACAGATGATAGCGAGCCAAAGGAAATGGCTTACGAAACTATTAAGCAGAGGGTAATGGAAGCTGCAAGATCAGTCTTTCGACCTGAATTCATGAACAGGGTTGACGAGTACATAGTGTTCCAGCCTCTGGATCGCAGCCAGATAAGCAGCATTGTCAGGTTACAGGTGAGAGGATTGAACCGAGTGCATATTTTGCTGTGATTTTTACTTAAGTTGTTCAACTAATTTGTGAACGTGATATCACGTGAATGCCTTTTCATGTTTCCACTACACTATGGAGATATTGGATTTTGTTTTTGAAGCCAACATTTGGACTTTGTGATAAGTTTCATGTGTTACCTGATTTCATTTTTTATTCATACTCTTTTATCTCATGTTTACATGTTCTTTGCAGCTTGAGCGTGTGCAAAAGAGAATTGCAGACCGGAAGATGAAAATACTGGTGACTGATGCAGCTGTAGAGCTTCTAGGGAGTCTGGGGTATGACCCTAACTATGGGGCAAGGCCAGTAAAGCGGGTAATTCAACAGCATGTTGAAAATGAACTTGCCAAGGGCATTCTAAGAGGTGAATTCAAAGATGAGGACAACGTCTTAATTGATACTGAGGTCACAGTCACAGCCTTTTCCAACGGCCAACTTCCCCAACAAAAGCTTGTATTCAAACGACTTGAAACTGATGCTGATACGCAAGCTGCTGACACCCAAGCGTATTCCCAGGCTGTGTGAAAGTCACGTTTTTTGGACTGAACGGTATAGGACATGCATATATTACCGTCTTGTATATGCTCTACTTTCCGGGGCTGCTCTAGCTTCCCAACTTCGTCGCCTTATCAGCCGGTCTCTGGAGGAATCAATAACAGTTGAGAATGGTCACCTGAATACTAAGTGAGAAGTAACACACGGTTAAAATGCAATATACATGGTCCAATTATCAGCCTATATGAACACTTTTGAATTCTTAAATCTGTGATTTCAGTAAATTTTGTCTTCCTCTTGGCCTTTGCTTAATAGTTAAGAAAGTTTCTTAATTTTATCGTCTACATTCAAAAACAAGTTCCTAGTAATATGAAAAACCTAAATGAGTACCTTCCCTCAAAACTCTAGGTGAAATAGTTCTAGTGGGAAATAAGAAGTACGGATTAGTAATTAACTGCAAAGGCACTAAGTCAAAGTTATGAATATCATACCAGGTTTGGTACTGAATTGAGTTCTGAAATAGAATTGTACCAGTACTGGTCGATATTTGATACCGTTTCGGGTAATTTTTTAATTTATAAAATAGTTTCTAAAATTTTGAAAATTTGCAAAATAGTCCATAATGATATGTTGTACAATTCTAGTTTACTGTTTACATCAATCATACTTTCAAAAATCTTTATAATAAATAATAATGACAATTAATATGAAATAATAATAATTTTTAAATATTTTACATATAAATAATAACCACAATTAATATAAACAAAGACAATCATCGTCATACAATTATAAAATTAAAAATAATACAAAGTATTAAAATATTACAATAATATAATTTCATCATTTTAATAAATACTATTACATCAAGAGATTCAAAACATCCAATAAAAAGAACAATAAATATTACAAAAAGAGTTGATGACGAAGAAACAATCAAGTAGAAGT
>JAOSBN010000008.1:14415204-14459428 GCA_027563595.1 Erythroxylum suave | reverse complement strand
TCCTCCAAAGGGAAGAATAACAACAAAGGAAAGAAGATAGATTTCTCTCTTAATCGTCCCGTGACGAGATCATATAGTAGGGCCCTTACCAGCTCACCTCCTTCTAGCTACCTTTTGGTATCTTGAGAGGTTGCAGTAACCCAGGATAAGCGGAGCTGCCATGTTTATTTCTTTGGTAGCTCATGCAATTTTGAACGTGAGCTCGCATGTCCCGAGCCATGCCTTTCTAAAAAAGGATTTTTTACAATTTCTTTGTAGCAACCACTGCACCTACATGTCCTCCCATGGCATCGTCGTGACTAATGCAATGATTTGTTGACGGGTTCTTTTGTTGGCACCCATTACTAAGTGCCCCTTCCACCTTAATAACCCATCCTTCCATCCATAAGCACTGGATTTAATATTGTTGGATTCTAACTTCCTGATTAAATCTTGAATAGCTCCATCTTCTTGCAAACTCCTTTTTATTTCTTCTAACAGTTCACCCTGCAATTGTGTTACAGACATTATCAACATTTCTGCACTAGTGATCCTTAAGAGAGCATCCGCAGTGGTGTTCTCCTAACCACTTCGATATTGGACTACAAAGGCGTCGCACAGGAGCTTCGGTAACCACGATTGCTGAAATGGAGTCGATAGACACTATTCAAGCAGGTATTTCAAGCTCCGATGATCTGTTCTGACTATGAAAGATCTGAAACTCAAGTAGTGATGCCAATGCTTGATGGCCTTAATTATGGTAAAAAATTCTTTTTTGTATGTAGATATGCCATGGTGCCTCCTAGCTAGTGACTTACTTAGGAAAGTGATGGGGTGACCTTGTTGCAGTACAGCCCCGATTCCTTGCCCGCTTGCATCAGCTTCTATTACAAAATTTTTTGAAAAATCTGGTAATGCCAACATCAGAGTTAACAAAATTGCTTCTTTCAATTTCTCAAAAGTTGTTTGTTCTTCTTATTGCCATTTCCAACTGGTTAGTTGACCCTTCTTGAGCAATTCGATTAACGGTTTCACCAAAATTGTATTTCCAGTCGACATTAGTATTGCTTCCTGTTTTCAAGCTAACATGTAGGGCTAATGTAACGAGTGAGGTTCGTGTAGTTTCATCGTAACTCCAATCTCCGGTTTAAGTCCCTTAACAAAAAAAATTGACTAAGTACTCCTCTGGAAGCAAAAGTCTATTGGAGTGATGATTGAACTGAGCACAATATTCTAATACCATTTTGTGTTGCTTCAACTCCTTAAAACCCCCCACTGGATCATAAAAGATTTCTGCGTCAAATCTCTGTTTGAGAACTGTCGTGAATTCTGGCCACTCCACCATCTCTATTTTATTACGATTTCTGATAAATAAACGATACCATTCCTGTGCTCGTTCATCCATGTGAAGAATGAATACATTCACGTTCATTTTCTCCGAGGTCTGATCTAACTGGAAAAACTGTTCACAGCGATACAACCATAGCTTAACGTTTTCCCCGTCGAACGAAGGGAACTCGATCACACTCAACCTCATTGGTGTAACATTTCCTTCCCCTTCATGTCATGTCTGACTATTCTAGGGCGTGTGTTTTGCTATACCACTTACCTGCCCCCGTTTTGGCAATCCTAACAGAAGCACGGTTCGCAACTCCAAAATTTCTTTTTCTAATTTTTCCGTTTTGTTTTGAACCTCTGACAGTAATCGCTCACTCCTATCCTGAAATTCCAAGAGCATTCTTTCATACCAACTCTATGCTTCGAAGAATAGTTTCTCACTCTGACCATGCGCTGCCATGAAACCTTTCAGATTTTCTACTGTCGAAACTTTGCTCCTCTTGTACCTTTCGCCATTTTCGGTCTAGTTTCGTCATCTCTGATACCAAATTGTTGATGAAGTTTTGATTCAACTACACAATCGTACTCACACAATAGTATCCTTTGAGTAACAGAAAATACGTTTTTAGAGAGAGAAGTTGTTAGAGAAGATAGACAACAAAGAGAGAAAATGATTTCATTTCATTCGTAACGAAACATGTCTGTATAGTTGTTGGAGATTGCTTTAACACATATGCTAGTTATCTAATATGCTCAAGTACAAGACATCATCCTGAGGCTTTATTTAAACGTTGAGTATAATACTAGTTAATTTCCAGAGTCTTCCACTATCCTTGCTCAAGCTTCTTCGTCTTTGTCAATCTCAGCAACAGTGAGACTAATGTAACAACACTCAGAACCTTACAAATGAAAATAAAATAGTTGGAGCAAATGATTCAGGCCTCAATCACAAGCCACAGTAATAGTTATATAAAGGCATTCCAATAGGGTTCTTGTTTCTATGCAGTGGAGAAAAACTAGATTTTGCATACAGACTTCAACTAACAAGAGCATAAGTGTGATATGAACAAGTAAAACATAAAAGTAAAATTTAAGAAATCAGGCAAAAGATAAAAGTATCAACATGGTCATGGGGTAAAATAGACATTACATGCATCCTTATCCCCATTGATGTCATTATATGTGAGCAATAAACAAGTAAAAGTGACCAAAAAAAAAAATCAATTAACACCTAGTGTCATATACATCCATTGAAGGATAATACTTTATGTTCAAATTTACTGAAATATAAAATCAATGAAAGTCCATCCAAATTGGTTAAGAAAGCAAAAGGCTGAATTTAAAGTCAAACACCAACATAAAGGCAAAAAACCCATGTTACTCCTCCAAAGTAGTAGCATAAAAAGAAGTTATCACTAAGGAATAACTGACATGATCGTAAAAGTCCTTAAATTGTCTTATGCTTTGTAATTCATCTAATTCCCTACCTTCATAGCTACTACAGGCTTTCTCATGACTCTTCAACACAATTTAACAAAACCACAGTAAACATAGATACAAATCATACCACAAATGTTGCTAACGACTTGCCCAACATCAATTTAACTCACTTTGAATCAATTAAATTTTAACTTAGGCCTTTCCTGTCCAAAGAACTCAACATAGTTGTACACTTATTTAAATAATTTACTAATTCCACCAGGGCCAGCCTTTTAGACAGTTCAAGCATATTTAACTAAAGTCGCAGTTCTAAAGCTACAGAAAGTGCATACCTTCAACGCAGGGAATGAGAAACTTTCCCCAAAATCAGAGAAGGCAAAACCATAAAACAATTATACCTAAGCATGTAATATAAAATTTTCTCAAATTCCGGTTTACTTCAAACATGCATACAGAACAATTCTCCATTCTCGAGTTGTTCACCGCCTTCATTTGATTTTTTCTTTTTCTGAAAATAGATATCAGACTGATTATAACAAAACATTGACAAAAGCCCATACCGATAGCACTACCCAAACTGAGAAGATTAGAACTTTTGAAGTTCTAGATTTCAGGAAAACACAGACTTGGCTTGTTTGGTCAATGCAAAAACTTTCCATGAAAGTCCCAGATCCAAGAGAGCTTTATATCAAGAGTTCAAAGCAATTAGATAAAAACCCAAATCAAAATTCGGGACAGCTACGAGAATCTAGCACAAACCGACTTGAGCTTTTAAATTGATTGCCCAAAGAAACAAAACTTCAGCCCACATCTACATCAACAAAGAAACACACCAGTAAAGAAGCCGAAATCAGCCGGATCATTATTTCTTACCTGAACGGAAAAAGCATCCTCTTTCATTGCTCAAAAACGAAAATTTCGACTCTGGGTAGAAGAGAAATGAGAAAAGGTTAGAGCTTAACAAACAGCTAGGTACAGAACAAAGTAGTAAACATACCCAAAAAAAAAAAAGGAAGGTTGGTTTACATGCAAAGTAAAATGGTTAAGCTGATAAAATTGTTCCTAAAGGACAATAGACTTGCGGACAGAGAAATGAAGAGGCAGTCCAGAGAATGAGATGGGTGTGAGTCTGAGACAGAATAACAAGAAGAAGAGCTGAAGAGGCCTAAGTTCAATAACTTAGAAGAAGAAAAATATTAAAATACCAGTTTTTTCTTGAAGGCTAAGACAAGTAAGGTCATGCCACGTTAGTAAGAGGCATTAAAAATCATGAGATGGCATTTCACGGAGGCTATGGAGGACCACTTGTTAGCTTATCTGTCAGCAGTTAACTGAATGAGATTTTGGATAAAACATGACAATAAAAGATTCTTAAAGTCCACGTGTTGCGTCGGGCGTATCATATTCTGGGACTTGTGATCATTGGCCTATTACTGTCAAGTGTCAACTTGATGGTTACGTATTCAATATCTATCTGTCTTTTGTAATAATCCAAATTGAGTTTCCATAAACTTAAGTACAGGAACAGACATCTTATCAATGGGGTGGGAAGTTGGGATAATGTCAAACTTTGAGCATCTCCTTCCACTGTCATCTGCGTCAGAATTCAGAATGGTTAAGGAAGAACTGTTAAAGGTTGGAACTTTGGAAATGGTATATATGTATTTTCGTATGGGAAGCAACCTTCTTTTGGGGCTCCATTTCGCATTTTCTGAACCAAACGCTTAAACCCTTTTACATCAATAATTTCCTCGTATTCATACAATTGGACCATAAGCAATTACGAGGAGACACTGTACATCCAGCCATTTCAGGTCAGACACACATTCTGTGGCTAGAGATTAGGAAACAAACTGCAGTACACAACTGAATCTGAATGTTTGCTCCAAACAATCTGACCAATCTGGCAAACCAATAGCATGTTTAGCGATCACATCAAATTATAAAAAGCAAGAAGAAATCACACGGCAGGGCTTTCTTTCCCCCTCCCTCTACATCATTTACTTCGTTTATTCAAGGAAGGCAAAGTTTCAGATAAGGTTAGTATATATTGAACAATGCCAAGATTTCTCACAACTTCTCCCATGTCTGCAAATCAACAAAACCAAACTATCCCTTTGCTTCCACATCTTGATAAGCTCATTACTTGCATAACTCACTTTTGAGCTTATGTTTATCTTTCTATCCTTCCTTTTGCAATAGAAGTATTATCCCAAACTTTCTTTTTTCATTTATGGTATATTTCAAAATCCCTTATCTGATTTCTTATTTCTTTACAGCTTGCATTGAATCAAAACTCACGAGCCAACATTTGGAGAGGGCTTGCCATCCTGGAGATAGATCACTGTTTCAAATGCACCCACCAAGGCCTTAACCTTGCTCTTCCTGGTCTCAACGAGTTTACTTGCCGTTTCTTCAATGACGTTATTGAACAGACCCTGCGCATCTTTCCTTCTGTGAGCATCTTCTTGATGTCTCAGAGTGACCTTTTCTGCATCAGATTTTTTTTCATTTGTATTTCCTTCAGCCACTTTCCTACTGAAACTTATTCTGGCACCAGTTTTGAGCGTTTGGCCATCGGCCAACACTGTTCCTCGCCTGAACTTCAACTTCCTTGGACCATCATGTGCTGATTGGATTTCAACCACTTTCCCCCTCCTGAAATGTAACTTCACAGGTTGCTCATCCTTGTGCCCTGGGTGAACAGTCCCATCCTTCATTCTTCCCAACTTGTTTTCGCCTTTATATGTCACAGCTTCTCCAAAATGCTCAATGTCATCATTGTCAGTGATAGAGTCATATTCTGCTTCAGAAACGGTATAATCAGATTCCTCTTCATCATCTTCATCAGGGGTTAATGAGACAGGCGACTTTGGAAAGCGATGAGAGTCGGGTGACGCAAGTGGGGATCGGGATAATTCAACAGAAATGTTCTCATTGCACTCACATCCCAAATATTTATTATCAGTCTCTATCTTGATGACATGCAATGTCTTCTCCCGGACCTCACCATTTTTTGGGAGGTCAGCCTTGGAACTCTTTGGCTTGGACTGCTCAGCATCAAGCTTATCCAACTTGTTCCGATTCTTAAGTGAAGATGCAATTTTCAAGCTACTATTCTTCCTTGCATTTAGGTTTGCAACTCTATGAGAAGCCCTCGGAGATGCCTGTCCGATTGCAATCCCACTTGAAGAACTTTTAGGGGATGATGAAGCTCTTCTGTATGCTTGTATCTTCTTCACAGATGTCTTGGAGGAACCTGTGGTATGTGTTTTGATGACATCACTGTTGTTTTTGGCACTTGATAGTCTCAAAGCACCAGGAGACGATAGTTTTAACTTCACAGAAGAAGCACGGTCAAGATTGAAATTCATATCTTCTGTAAAATTTTTTCTCAATGAGACCCCAAGTTTTCCAGAAGACGGGGACAAAATTGAAGAAGTATGCTTCAAAGAGTAGTTCAACTCTTTAGCTTTTGGTGAAGATTGATGCAATAAGACCTCTAATTTTTTAGAAGATGATGACAAAACCTGTTTGCTGGTTATTTTTGATGAATGACTTCCCAAGTCGGATAACTTATTGAGCCTAATCACTGGTCTCTTCCTGTTTTCCTGCTCTAACTTATTCTTCTTCTTATCATAAGTTTCGTTTGATACTGAACTTTGGCCATCAACTGAAAAATCTGCTGAAAATCCCTTCTTTTTCTCTTTGATGACTACTTCTCTCAACAATGGAGTTTTGAGATCAACTAATTTTGCTAAAAAATCCTCATCAGAAGTCCTTTCGTCCAGAACTTCATTGCAAGATGAAGTCTTATTGCTAATTGATTTTGTTGGTAATTCCCTCTTGATAACCTCAGGAGTATTAGTTGCAAGGGTACCTGACTTAGCACTCGGTTTGACTTTAACTGCTGATGTTTTGTCCCTCGGTGGCTGAACCTCCTGTGAACCTGGGCCATAAGATGGTTTCTTCAAGACTTTTCTTATCGGACGTCTTGCCTTTTCTTCAAATTCATGTTTCCTCCCATATTTACAAAGGTCATGGCATGAGCCCGTAGAAGCTCGGAGATAGTGAGGCAGAGATGATTCTCCACGCTTTGAAGAACTCAAATTTCCCAGAGAGCTTCTTCTGGAATTAACTAAATTTGAATCATTGGAATTTGGGCTCACAGGTAGGCTAATGCTCTTCTCAGCCATCAGCTGAGACAAACTGAAAAGAGAAAACATATGGATTAGAGATCAAAGGGAACAAATTACGGCTTTTAAGTTTTAACGATGATGAATATGTTTCTCATATGGAACTCCACATAGAAAGATAGCTCACAATAGATGTTTGGATATTAACGTGAATTGAGAACGACGTCCAGCAAAAGACAATTACGATGCTCTGTGACAGGAAACAACAACGTATAATTGCCTTGAGATGAAAACAATGGATACCATGAATGATCAGCCATGTGAAGTACTCATTAACTTTGTGATCCTACACCAAAGAGCTTGAAAAAAGGAACAAAATTCAAGAGAATGCAGCTCATTTCTGAACTAAAAGCAACATCAAAACAAAAATTGCCGTGCTTTAGAATCTAGCCTTTCAATCATATTTGAAGCACTGTCATGGAGGATTGAAACATACAGAAAATAAAAAAGCAAAAGAGACAGCACAATAAAGTACTATAGCACTGATGATTGAACCACGGAATTAGAACAAATTTGAAGGCTTCGAATGAAGGTAACTGAACGAGCCTATATATAATTTAAAATCATTTCAAGTCCAGTTGAACTGTTGAGAAGAAACTCCAGAAAAGAAAGTCCGATGAAGAACAACAGATATGATTAGCACCTACCGTAAACTTATCAATTCCTTTCAGATGCATTAAAAAAATACGCTGATACTAATCATTCTAAGCTAAACAGACGTCGATGACGAAATGTATGAAAACGTTTAATATAGAAAAGGGATTATACAATCTTGAAAACCACAAACAAATGAAAAAGACAGCACCGTACAACCATCCACCGAAACCCAAGAACAACGTATGTCGGGAAAAAAAAAACACGAATAGCAAAAGAATGAAAGTGAAAACAGAGCCAGAAAAACCCATCATTAAAATCCCATTTAGAAGGGAACCATGTTGAGAAAAGGATAAATCCACATCGAATCCGCCGAAAAGATTTAAGCTTTAACAACGAGAGGAAAGAGAGAAGTTATGGGCATACCTCTAAAAATTAATACGTTGCTTAACCAGGACGCGAAGAAACTGGCAACATATATTTCCACAAAGGTGACATAACAATATGATTCCGCTTATCTGTTTCGTGTGCACTTTTGTTGGTTTCTCAATGTTTGTGCGTTCGTGCAAGCAATCTGGTTTTCCGTTTCTGGCGTTTGGAGAGCTTTCCTCTCCTGTATACGCGTTTGTGTTTGTTTTCTGTACACGTTAAGTAGAGAGAGAGAGAGAGTCGAAAATAAAAATATTTTTAAAAAACCATAAAATCTAGATATTGTAATCTCACAAGATCCTGGACAATGTCCGATCTTAATCACAATCAAGGTCAACATAGATTAATGTGTTCACGTAGTGATGAGCGTTTCATGTTTTTGATTTACAGTTCAATCCAAGCAACTAATGTACAACTCTCAACATTAAATCCAATATCCTTGGAATTATTTGCGGTAATGCTTATCACCTAAGTATAGTTATAGTTGGTCAATTATGGTTTTTTTTTTAATATTTCTAATCTGAGCGAGAAAGGGAATTGCTAGAGACTAAACTTTGTAGAAGTTCATTATGAAGACGAAGGGAAAAGTCAAATGTAATGCAAATAAATGCATCATTAGGTGGTTTGTTGAGGTTGTGGGGTAGCAACAAAATGAGAGCTTTGTGCGCGAGGAGGATATGGCATGCATGGGTAGGTACCCAATGTCAATGGTGTTTGTTGCAAGTCCCTCAAAAGAGAAAATAGCTAATTCAACTGGCTCTTCATAAGGGAGCAGAAGGCTGCAACTGCATGGAATGCCACAACTTAAAAGGAGGGACTACTAACTTTTCCAACGCAAAAAAAAAAAGACTGAGCCTCTTTTTATAATTGTTTATTGCATCATTTCTAACTTCTATGGCTGGCACCAGTACACATTGTATGTTTTGTTTCGTCAAAAGAAAGAAAGATGAAACGGACAAATTGAGTAATGGTAGAAAATCACATTGGATTCTCTCTCACTCACATGCTCCAGGTCCGGCGTGCTCTATGGGGCGAGCAAAGTCATACTCTAAGAGAAAAAGAGTGGTGGATTGGACCACATATAACCAATATCCTTTTCTTTCTTCTTGTTGTAAACTTTTGCTCGTATGCATGCATGTGGGTATGAAGTTTCATTTTAGGTGGCAGCTTAGCTTAGTTTTAGTTGAGGAGGATCAAAGTTCCATGGATCTCATTAACTGCTATTCTTCTCATGTATGATATGAAGAAGGCATAACATGAATGCCAAAGGAAGCATGAACCTACATTATTTTATTTTCTTGCACCAGAGAGGCACCATTTTGAAGCTACCTTTATTGTTTCTTTAGCTGGCACAAAAGTTGTAGAGAGAACTAGTTTTGTGAAGAATCTTCTCTTACCAGCAAAGCATTGGAAAAAGAGATCATGTCTGTACTTTTATCTTAAAGCATGTAAACCACAGACAGCTTAAAACCTCAAAGTTGATTAACGACTTGATGTTTCCCTTGATATATCTGCACAGCAGTGATCATCAAACTTTTGGATATACACGTGCAAATTTGAAGAGATGAAACTTTGCAGCCAACTTCATCGTAATGCTATTCTTTTCCGGCCGGAGACAGTCTTCTTCACAGCACCTATTGAGACTAGAAACTCATCCAGAGACGATAATGTCCTCATGTCATCTGGGGGAAAGTAACTGGCTGCTTTTCCCAAAAGTGACGTAAATAGAAGAGAGAGTGAAGGCCGAGCTCGCTCACCCAGTAGATCATCAAGAAATGCAAATGCAGCCAAGAAATCAGACCTGCTTGCATTTATTGGACCAGCAAAATGAGCAGGGATTATTCTCTTGAATTTCCAGTCTCGGGCAATGCGATCAATCCAATCCCTGACCTGTTTTTTAACAAGTATACATTAAGAAAACATTAAAACAATGGTACCAGCGCTGAATATTCAGTATTCTCACTTGACTTAATCAGGTTCACATTTACAATACAACTCACTAAATGCCCCATTTGGTTTAAATAATTACCATCAGCAGCTTTATGTATGAAGATAGATTGACGTGTGAATGCCTTCAGGCCTATGTAATCATTGAATAGAAGTAGAAAAGAATTTTAGGGAATGATCTAAAATATATACCTTCTCAGGAACTTTGCTGAATACCAGTGTCTTTACAATAGGTGAAACGATCAACTTTCGTGACATCTGAGCAAAGCTAGCATTAGGTTCCAACAAATTAGATGGACCGAGAAACAAGATCTGGAGGACCATTCTTTCCCACCCTGCACCAATGGAACTTATATAGATGTATGAAAATCTTGGATTGTTTTTTCTACTAGCCCTAGCTAGTGTAGAGGACTAACCTTTTTGACGGTTCATCTGGTTGTCAACAACAGTTTCCTCGGGAACTTCTTTTCCTTTACTAAGAATCTTTACAGCCAACCCATTATTTGCTGATGCCAACAATGAGTCTTTGCTAATACATTCTGGGGGCTTTTGTGGGACATAGATTACAGCATCCGTTACCAGTAGTGTTCTTGAACGCTTGTGATAGAAAGCTACCTCAACATATGGTCCAATTCCTGAGGCAAAATACAACAAATCTAGTTCTGTCATGATTTTTCCAAGCGAATATTTATTCATTGTTGTCAATAATATTACCAACTTCCGGTGAGCTTAGAACTTTCTGTTCAATTTCATCGGCCCATGGGGTAGACAAATCCTCATCTTTCAGTGTTTTAGAACGAAAGATTCCAAAAAACTCAAGTGGCAAATTCAACGGCCAACTCCACTGCCTTGGGGCTACCCATATTTGGGCCTTCGGAAATTTTCTAGAAAAGGGACCAACAAATATTTTATGCTCATAAGCAAACGTAGGCAGGACAATGTATTCCACTGGTGCTCCCAACTCTTTCATGAGCTGCAAGACATAATGCTTGTCAAACAGGCACCAGATTTTGCAGGACAGGCTTAAGTTAACAGGAGCACATGAAGAATAAGATACTGCAAGAACAAAATTTTATGTTAAAAGAACTGAGATAAAGATAGAAGTTTGCTGATCAGCTGGTTTTTCTAGAGAATTATCCAAAGTCAAAACATAAGACCTTTGGTTTCGGTTACTTGAAAATGTTAATTTTTTGTGAGGCTAAATAACAATGGTATCTGTTCCAAAGAATAGGCACTTTCTAAATCAAGGAAAATCAATCATAAGACAATAACAACCATATGTTGTATCTTATCTTTGTCTTCATCTCCATTAGTTTCCATATGCATATATGCCAGGCCATTAGCAAATTAGCCTTTTTGTATCCACTAAATACACGTAGTATATAGCAATGAAGATTCATGACGGATATGCATTCACAGCCTTCTGGTTGTGCCAAAAATTTTTTATTTGTCATTTTCTCTCCCCAATGAAGTGTATCCTTCTATAGCCTACGAATATGTTTCTGATCTATTAGCCTCTGAATTCCTTTACAAAACTATGCAGAAAAATATTAACTTAATTTAGCAGATTCTGTTATAGGAAGGAACACTTTAGACGAAGCAAAGTTAGGACTCAGATAAATGATTGATAAATTTTTTTATTAGTAAAATAAATAAGGCAGAACCTCAATACACTCCTTGGTCGGAGCAATGGGGGCATGTACCCATAACCCCCCAGATTTTAACTTGATAACAGTCATGCGAATATTTGTTGAGACACTGCTAAAGCCCAATGCCTGTTCTTGTTCAAATAGCCATATAAAACCCTTCACAGCCTGCAAAGTTTCACAGCAATATGAGCAAATAAGCTACTCGACAAAACCACTACACACACGTACAAGAATGGCGCCAGTAAACAAGTTGGAACCATTTCCCCATATTTTCCCATATAATAGAAGATACAACCCTTTCCTTGCCTATTGCATTAGTATTTAACTACAAATTAGTCAAGCA
Organism: Erythroxylum suave; assembly: GCA_027563595.1. Classification (NCBI taxonomy): domain Eukaryota; kingdom Viridiplantae; phylum Streptophyta; class Magnoliopsida; order Malpighiales; family Erythroxylaceae; genus Erythroxylum; species Erythroxylum suave. Next base: position 14,447,513 of record JAOSBN010000008.1, on the reverse strand, counting down.
GAAACTAGGAAAATATCTCCAGATGCAAATCCTATCTCTTGTGGCATACTAAACGTACATGTATACAAAAGTTAATATAGGGACACACATTTTTATACTCCACTAGAAAGTTTCATTGACGTAGAATTTAATGATCTAAATCTTTGATATCTAATTGTTTCTCTCTCTCCATGGGAGAAAGAACAAGGGCATCTTGCTACTCCAATTAATATAAGCAGCAGTATTCACATCAAGGTATGAGAAACAAACCAAAAACGAAATTGAATGATAAAGTCCTCAGGCTCTGTAAAGATACCTTTTTATCTTCCCTTTTGCATATGTAAACATTTCAAATAGAGCAGTGCCTAAGATTCCCTGTAATATGATGGATATATGCCGTCTATTATTGAAGAACTTGCAACAACATTAGGCTATCGGTATTCAAATAAGCTTTTGAACAGAGAGAAAAACAGCCTTTCATTATGACGGATCATATTAACCACATGGACATATTTGCTCGTTTTGTAAAGCCTACTTCTAGTTCTAGAAGGGCCTGTCAAACATGGTTTTCCCCTCCCATTTCGCTGCTTCTTCACTTATCTCTTTTAAGAACCTTTACAGCTGCAAGACATCAGCGATACAATCATAAAACCTCAAGTTCTGTCTGGAGAGAGCTTGATGTACAGCAATTTAAAGCTTCATATTGATCAAAAAGCACAAAGTTTTCTTTGTGTCTTTTCTTATAAAAGAAGATAATATTAACAGTTGCTAAAGGGATGTCAACATAGTTGGAGTAATTATCTACCTGCCTATTAACGATTAGAACATACAAAATTGTACATGTACGCAGCCCATTAAGAAGCATCAGACACCCTAATTTGCTTATCAGGAACAAGAGAGCATTATTGCCGTGACAACCTGCGACAGGTGACATGCTTAGCTACTATAATGATATCAGAATTTGTGGAATAGATCACGGGGATTGGTACATATAACTACAGGCACTGGGAGAATCCGTGCTTTACACAAGAACAAGAAGCCACAATCATCAAACCAAAGGCTTAGTCTTGTAAATATTTCAGCGTGATAACCCTAAAATCCAGAGTTATTGAGCACGATAACTTTGCGTGCCAAATTGAAGTTAAAGACACTAACCTCAGTTCTTATAGTTCGCCTGTTAAGGAAGGGGCCAAGAGGAAACGGAAACCCTGTAAAGTTAAGGTAAAACCTGCCACCACCGTTGTTTTTAGTGTCAGTTGAGGAGGCTGCGCTGTTTGTTGCAGCAACCACCAAGCTGATTTCGCCATTCCTTTTGTTTCTGGGTTTTAGTTGTGAAGAAAGACTCTTCAAGGATACACCATAAAAGCTATAACTTGGGTCTTTAGAAGGGATTGGTTTCTGCAAAATTCTTGATTTTGGGGAAGCAACAGTGATGGCTGCCACCATTTTTTTCTTTTACTTTCCTCCTAGTGTATGGAAGTTTTAGATTTCCTTTGTCACATGACCAGAGAGACTGAGGCTTATGGGTTGGGCATGAGGTCGGAGAGCTGCCAATCTCCAGGCTACGTTAATGACACGTGGAGGCTTGTCCGTGTTGGATTTTCCTACATGGATAATGGATTTGTCCAGGAAATTATTGTGGATGTTGGGAAACGCAAAAGAAATATGGCAACAAGGATGCGACGGAACCTTCTTAAACTATAAACTATGTCCGAGTTCATCTGGCCATATACATCGGGCCAACTAGCCCACAAAATTTTGGGTTCACTGTTGTCATGTAATGTATCTAAATATAGGGGCAATTGCTTCATTAGTTATGCTTCTTACTTACAAGAAACTAAAGATCGGGTCCTCTTGGATTGCCTCATGCAAATATTAACCATTTGATGTTGACTGAATGTGGATATGAAGTTTCCAAATGGATTTCTGTTGGTAGGCTCTTTGCAAGTTCTAGTTCTACCCTGGAAGTCCAGGAGTAGCTTTACAGTCACAAAACATTATCCGCCTGTACCTTCAAACATTTCAGAACATTAGCAGGATCATAAAAAGTGGAGACACAGCCATTGACCATATAATTTCATTTCATTTAAGATCACAGTAATCAAATTTCTAGTTTGGTTTCAAAATTGATACCAGTTGAGAAATATATCATTCACTCCACATTCAGTAATCATCTTTCAGCCATTCTTTGAAATGAAAGTTCACTTTTAGATAACCAAGAGCTATTAAAAAATAGCCCTCATATACATAATTTAGAAATATTAAATTCATACAGTTTGAGACTTGAACCTCCAATTAACATAGAATAGCACAGATTTCCACATGATAAAACAATGATTTATGTACAACAGAGTAAAGCATATTCTAAATTTGTAAGGTCTTGATCTCCATGCATAGAAACACTTGAGCCGCTAATAAATACAAGAGCTTCGCATATCCATAATGCAACCATTCACACACTGTAAGAGCCTGCCTCATTGACGGGGTGCAAACCTCTATTCGCAGCACTATAGTATAGGACCAAGGTAACCTTGTATCACGTAATGATTTCTCTGACAAGCCAATCCAGACTAGGATAAGAAAAGTACAAGATGAGGAATGATGGGATAGCAAATAAAAGAGTGATAAGAATGTACAGGACTAGAATGGCTGCACTGGCAGGTATTGCATATAAAATAATCAAAACGACTATGACAACCAATGGAAATTTGGCTGTTAGATGAACAAAGAAAATCAGAGACTTCTGAAGGGAAGAATTAATTCTCCCCATATTGAGGTAACTGTTGAAATCATTATGATTATGGCTTGTTCCTGATGGCCCGGGATGATGAATGTGTTGCACTCTCCTTATGTCACCAGCATTGACTTGATTCCCTTGGGCTGGATTGCTGTTGGATGACCAAAGAGATTGATGATCTTCACAGAAGTTGGAATGAAGCTTGTTTCTGTCACTGTTCTTGCTTTCAACCATCCAAAGCAGAAAGTAATTTTTGCGAGGAAATCTGAGATCCCCTTTGTAAACAACGCGGAATGATAATAGATTGCACCATGGACAGGAAATAAAGAGAGGAAGCTGAATTGGCAATGTTGGGAATTTCACAACTGCCCATTGGAGTCCTAGGATGCAGTTTTTACAAAGAGTATGACCACACCATAAGACATAAGGCACATTTTCCACTATGTTGAAGGATTCCCAGCAAATTGGACACTCTAAACCTTCTTCCCTGCTAACAACGGAAGATGCCTCATCATCAGAGGACTCTGGAGCAACTGGAGTCAGCCTTGGGAAACTACTCACCCCAACACTTCCAGCTAAGCAATTGGATGCAAAGTTCCACATTTTGATAGCAAAAGACCAATGGTGATAGATAGGGCATCACCGCATCTGACAATAAATGTCATAAATCGTAAGTCCCTACCTTGAGGGTCTGCCCTTGCTAATCATGATTAGCTTTATCAACTTCTTTGGGAATTTTTCCTGAACCAGAAAACAATAGAAAGATAAGAACATCAGATTTCAGGTTGTTCAAGCCCTTATTTCACAGTTTGGAGTCATTTCCAATATTATCATTGTGATATTTTAATAACACAAAAATTAATCAGCACTTGTTTTTTTACAGAATGAAAAGATATAATTGCTTGTGGCTCACTTTAGGGTGTCAGTGCAATAAAGAACTTGTAAGAAAGAAGCAGGAAATAGCCAAAATGGGTAGATGAATGAAATGGATAACATGCACAAGTTTGACTTGACAACATATCAATCAAAAATAATGCTATCAAATATCATGAACCTTTTATGAGTTAACTTTTTGTCCTTCCCGCGGAAGACAGGTAGGATACGTGCAATAAGACCACAATGCACATAGTACTGAGTAATGAATATTGTAGCAAAACATGAACCCACATTCTTCCTCCTTTCTTAAGACGAAAGTCTAACCAAAAGAACAAGCCATGGTCTCTAATACTAGAAAAGCTGCATCTAGGAGAGCAATGTATTGGAGAGCGAACGTTTATAGGCACTTAAACACCATAAAGGTGAAGAACACATCAAGTATTAGAGCCTTTCTCCATCTCCCTTAATGGCCATTGGAACTATTACAGATACGCCTTATCCTTTTGTTATATTCAAAATCTAATTCCAAACTTTCTTGAAACAGTTGCTCCATTCTGGTATTTTTGGCTCTCAATCTTGGGTTTTTTCAAAAACTAGTCAAAAAAGAAAAATGGCTGAGCCTTTTCCTTCTGAATCAAGCTCAATAGCCACTCTTACTGCTACAGTATTTTAGTTATGATGTGCTTAATCCAATGCCAAAATCATAAGTGGAATATAAACTACAAGACAATTTTCAATCACCAGAGATACCCAGCACATATTTATGTAAAATCACCCTTTATTTTTACTGGTAGGCAAACTAAGGGATTCCTAGTCCGCAACAAGATAGAAGAGAAGTTCCCAGTAAGCATGAGACCCAAATGCCGTAAAAAACCGCATAAACAACCCATAATCAGTTGATCAAACACGTAACCCGATCCCAACATATTTCTCACCTCTTAAATTCCCGATACAACAAATAAAAAATTGAGAATTCCTATCACAAAAGATCTAAGTCTCGGTTCCTAAGCTAAGAGAAAGACCAAAGATTTAACAGGAATTTGAAAAAATTAAAAGAAATCGTAAAAAGAACGCGTAACTCAAATCCAGACCCAAAACGAACAGAAAAAGGATTCCTCGAAATAACAAGCAACAATAATTACAGAAAAAAAAAAGTACCAACAGATTAGAAACAGAAAACAATATAAACAAAGCAGAAGACTTGAAGATCACCCACAAACAAAGATAAACGAAAGAACTTTTTTTAAAAAAATTTCATGGCAGCTAATTAAGACCCAAAATAAAAAGAGGTATCTAACAGACTCTCCGATCTTTCGGTTTCTGGACAAGATTCATACATGTGAATTGAAGAAGAAACTTACTAAGATGACTTGAGAGATCAAAAGCATAAACACCGATAGAAGCAGTTCCCGTTGATGCTTGTGTGTTTTATGTATATGTCCAAATGGCTTATATTTTGAAGGGAGCTAACCGTGGGGCCCGTTCCATTTTAGGATATTGTCAACTACTTGTCGACTGATCTGGAATGTCCTTTCCTTTTTCCTTTAAATAAAAAGAATAACAAATGGCCCTCTAATTAAACCGCACTAGCTAGGCCTAGATGAGATGGACCTGATCCTCTGCCCCCATTCGGGCCAGTATTTACCTGCCATTGTTGCCTTTGCCTTTGCTGCTGCCACAACAACACATCTCCATCTCCGAAACTCTTAAATGTCATTTCAATCACTTTCTGCACACCATCACCATCACCGTTTTGTTATTTTAATATTTAAAATTATATTACAATTATTTTATAGAATTTTATTGCTTTCAAGTTTCAACGATGAAAATTTGAAACTCTTTTTAAATCTCATTTTGAATTATAAGAACATTTTTTTAAATAAATAAAACTAAATTATCCTTCATTTCTACCCAATTTTCTTTTATATGTGTGCCCTTTTTAAGGATACTTTAGGTGCGGTTGAGTACTATTTCTATTTATTTTGTTATCATTTTTTTATTTTTTATTTTTAATTTCTGTTTTTCTTTTAAGTAAAAAAACTTATTCGATTATTAATGTTAACGTAGTTACATTTTTATTAATAATGATAATTACATATCAGATAAAACTTAAAGATAAATTATTTTTAATTATTTTAATCTTTTATATAATATTTGTTATTAAATTATCTATAAATATTATTTATTTTATTAAAATAAATAATTTATAAATTATGTTTTATGTTAAATATATTTTAATTATTGAATAAAATTTTATTTGAATTTATATAGTTTGTAGATATTTTAATTATAATTATATTTATATTTATTAATAATTACTAAGTTAAGTTAGTTTTATTTAATTATAAAATAATATTATTAAGTAAATTTTAAGGCTGAATGTTTTCTAGGTTTTATTAGTTTGATCTCTTTATATTTGATATTGTTGAGTTTATGTCAAGATTGAATTTTTTCGTCTAAAGATCTTATAGTTTCATTTTGAGAGATATTTTTCTTGTTCTTTCACTTCAAGAGATCGCATTTCTTTGCTCTACTGTCATGATTTTGATAAGGCTTAATCGGTAAAATCTTATGAAGGGTTACTTGGTCTATTCTCGTTGCACTTGGCTTTGTTATACTTGTTACAATGAAGTATTGCATTTTTTTAATAGTAGATTGATGCGTACAACCGAACGCTCAATAATTCGTTGATTTTAAAAACTCTTCACATTCGTATTTTCTTGATAATTTTTCTTTTTGTTAAAGTTCTAATTTTTGCTACCTAAATAAATTGCTGTGATTCCTTTGATACACATTTTTGGTAAATATTGTATTTTATTATTTATTTATTTTAGTTTTATTTATTTACTCTCTTTAACGTGTATCACTTATTTGTAATTTTTGTTGTATTATTACTATACTACGATTTGTTTGGTCACATTTACATGTGAGTCTACTGGAAACAATCTCTCTACTCTGTAAGGGTAAGGTTGTGTACTATCAGGCCTTTCCAGATCCCTCATTCGTGGGAGATTTAGACTAGGTGTGATGGTGATGGTGGTGTAATTAAATAAATATAATATTAAATTAAATTATTTATAATTCTTAGTGATAATTAATATATTAAATAACATATATTTTGTTGATAGTAAATCAAATTATAAAAATAAAATATCACTTTGTAGTTTTCATAAATTTTAAAGACGGAACAAAGCTAAAAATTTAAATAAATATTTTATAATAAATTTTAAAACGAGAAAATAAAAAAATATAAATACAAACAAACAAGTTCTTAATTATCATCCACTAAATTGCCAATTTGGCTGGGCATCTTTTGCAAGGAAAAAGAAGCCCAGCACCAATACTAACAAGCCTAGCCCAAGTAAAAAAGGGCTGATAAAGGAGAACAATCCATCCAACTTTCTTGGAGAGATCCAAGCAATTGAGATGAGCATTTTATTTTTATTCCTGGTTTATATATATCTCAATGTCTTTAAATTGAAAATGGTTTATACACAGACAATAATTAATTATGATTTTCAATAATCTTACAGTTAAGAAAATTGAGTTGATCCAAGTTAATGATAATAAAGAAATCCAATAAATAATCTAATTTAATGAACTAATGTTTTGTGAAAACAAAGAATCTTAATTAGTGCAAGTCGGACATGTATTGGGCTCATAATAAAGAGATCTAATAAAGTTATTATAAATAGTTACTAAAATTTCCTTTTATTTGCTTAAGTAAAAGTTTGTGGATATTCAAATTGTCTAACCAGTTAAGAGATTCACGTCCTAAGAAAGAAGTTAATAATATAAGGATAAACAACTTTAAAAAAAAAATTGTAAAGAAGGGTTTAAAGAGTTCGGTGTTCAAAAGCTCCTTCGTTGGAAATGGATACAGATCAGGTAATTTTTCGCATTTTCTGTATTAATACAAGTTCACGATTAATCATGGGTCGTAACCGAAGCTCATGTTGCATATTCCATTTCTAAAATTCTACTTATTTAAATTCACGATGCAACAAAAATGCAACAGTTCTACCCTAATCCATAGCACGCTCACTTCGCTTTTCTTAAACTGGTAGATGAAGTTTTAGTTACGAGCTAGCAAGAGTGCTCTAATTCTGTTTTTTTGACGTATGCATGTTACATTCTTGGTTTCTTGTAAACTAATCATTTCGTGGTGTTTTGTAGCCTTGAAGAGGCAGTTTAAAGAAGGAAGGTTCGTCAGTCTACAAATCCTTCGCTCCATCAATGTCAACTAGTCTTTTACTGGTTACGATCTCCACCGCAGAAGAAGACTTTAATATGAAATCCAAATAATTTATTTGAGAGTAAATGAATATGGAAAAGTTGAATTTACATTTTGGACAAAAGACAATGAATATATATAATTAAGTTGAATTGAGAGTGTTTTCTGAAGATATGGTGAAAAGTGGAAGGCTCCTAGCTGGCTGGAACTGTACGTAATCAAAAAACACATATAAGTCCACCAAAAGAGCATGATTGGCAATAATCCAAAGTAGGTGAGCACGTCCTTTTCATTCAAATTCATTGATTATATATCTTTTAAATTAGTGATATAGTTATTATCATTACTAACATTTAATTAAAGTCTCGCTAAATCGTGAAATATGAGACAGTAATTATCCAAATCTTAGTGAATTCACCAACTTAGAGATTGGAATGGTTACAATAGCATATGCTTTTGTTTTCTTTTAATCATGTTCGAATTTGAGAGCTTGATTGAAAGGAACAGATGATGATGGTACGATAAAAATAGTGAACTTTCAAAGAGGGTCAGGATGAGCAAAAAAGGCAGGACCGCGATTCTGATGATGACTACAAAAGAATTTGGTTACTCATGGCATCTTCGAGGTTAGAATCATAGATTGTCTGTATTCAGGAAACTCCGCTGTTGGCTTTTGGTATAGTCAACTCCCATGTGCTGGTTCAGTAACAAAAAATAAAGTTAAAGAAATTTAGTCAAATTCTAATATTTAAATAAAGTTAATATATTCTTGTCAAAACTCTTTACAGGAATGTTGATGCTAATTAAAGCTATGAGTTTGTAATACTTATGAGGTAGAAGAATGAAAGCAGTGATCCAGAAGAAGAGAGGAGTTTATAGAATACCGTACTAGTTGGTATCAGCTGAAAAATGATACAAAATTCTGTTTAAAGGTATCGGTCATCGGTACTAGTTGATACCAGTAATTTTACATGACACTAGCTAATATTATGAACTTCAAAAAATAGAGGGATTTTTTTGCAAAATTTTTAAATTTTTTCAAAAATATCCTCCTCCCCTCCTTTGAAAGATTTTTTTTAATTAGCTATTTAGTTCAACTTTCATTGTGATTTTTAATTTTTAATTTTAAAATAAATAAATATTTTTTATTATTAATAATAACATTAATAAAATTTTAAAATAAATTTTTAGTTAAATTTATTTTAATTAATTATGTAATATTTATTAATAAAGTATCAATAAAAATCATTTCATTTTTTAAAATAATTAATTTAAAAATTGTTATTTATTAAATAAAAATTTAAGTATATTTTAATAATTAATCAAATTTATTTAAAAATTTTATATTTTAAAAATATTTTTTAATTTAATTATATTTATTAATAATTATTAAATTAATTTTATAAATTAAATATAATTTAAAATAAATAAAGTTGTGTTTAATTTTAGGAAAAATTAATTGAATTAATTAAATATTAAATATTAAATTAAATATTTAAATTCTTATTAATAATTAATATATTAAATAATTAAATAATATATATTTAATTGATAGTAATTAAGTAATATATATTTTGTTTCAGGATTCAATTATAATTGGTTGTTTTTTATCGGGAACTCTTGTTGTAAATTGTAATAGTTAGAGAATTAAGTATTTTTATTGTTCTTTTTATTTGATATTTTGATATAATTATTATTTATTAGATGATGAAATTATTATATTTCAAATAATTTGTATTGTTCTTAGTTTTATACTTGCATGATGATTAAATGATCTTTTTAATATTAATTGTAATTATTACTTATATGCGAAATATGTGAAAATTAATGTTAATTTTATTATATAATTTTTAAAGATAAGATTGATGTAAAATTATAAAGTATAAACTACAATATGATAATGGACTATTTTGTTATTTAAAAAAATTTAGGAACTATTTTATAAATTTAAAAAATTACTCAAATAGTATTCGACATTAACCGATATTGATAAATTACTGTACCAAAACTCAATTTGATATCAATATTAGTTCGATATTCTTTAGACTATCAAATAATTGTAGCGACGAGTACTACTACTAGGTCTAGGTGGTCTATCAATCAGATTCAGATCTCTTTCAGTTTTGTTTTTCTTATTTGTATGCGTATCAATGCATGTGGTGGGTCCTTCTCAATATTGCGAATATCGTACTGAATTTGATATTAGATTTAGTTCTGGCACAGTATTATACTAATATCGGTCAATATTGGATATCGTTTCAGTGATTTTTTAAATTTATAAAATATTCCCCTTTTTTTAGAAATTGCAAAATATTCAATTATCATATTGTATAGTTGTATTGTATAGTTTATAAGTTTACATCAATCTTATTTTAAAAAATTATAATAATAAATAATAACCAAAATTAATATGAAATAACAATAATTTTCAAATATTTCACGTATAAATAATAACCACAGTTAGTATGAAAAAAGACAATTATCATCATATAAATATAAAATTAAGTACGATACAAAGTATTTGAAGTATTACAAATTTATCGTATAATAAATAATAATTACGTTAAAACATTAAATAAAAAGAACAATAAAGATCTTTAAATTTTTAATTATTACAATTTACAACAGTTCGTAATGAGAAAATAACCAACTAGAAGTGAAATATGACACAAAACATATATTATTTAATATTCTATTAATTAAATATATTATTTAATTATTTAATATATTAATTATTAATAAGAATTTAAACAATTTAATTTAATATTATATATTTAATTGATTAAAGTTAATTATTACTAAAATTATAGATAACTTAATTTAATTTAAATTTGTAAAATTAATTATTATATTTTTAAAATGTAATAAATTTTAGATAAAATTTTAATAATTAAAATATATTTAAAAGTAAATATTAGTTTATAAATACTAAAATTTAAATTATTTGTTTAAAAATAATTTTATTAATGAATATTATATAAGATGTTAAAATAAATTTAATTAAAAACAAGTTATTTTACAGTTTTATTTAATGTATATTTATTATGAGTAATTAAAAATTAAAAATCAAAATAAAAGTTGAAATAAATAGCTAATTAGAAATTTTGAAAAGGGGGGGAGGGAAAGGGGGGATGCGGGAGCGTAACTTTTGAAAAATTTGCTAAAAAGAGTTCTTTTATTTTTTAAAATTACGATATTAATTAATATTTAATCATTATTTTAAATACTTGTTGGTATCGACAAGTATCGATAATCGGCATTTTTTAATATAAATACTGTCCGATACAACAGGTATTTTTGAATACAAAATTCATGTCTTTGGTACTTCTCCTTTAAGTTTAGTCAAGCAGAGAGTGAAATTGAAACTGGAATGACACATTTCCGAACATATTCAAGTAACCGAATCACGATCAAAAGGAGTGGAATTGAAGCAAGACTTGGGAGCGCGTCACGTTCTTACATTTCACTCATACTTTTTTTAATTTTAAATAAAAATTAATATACGTGTTTTATTATTAATATTAAAATAAAATAAGTTATGAAAAGATATCAGTAGTTCATCGGTAGCAATCGTGGGATCTAGAAACATTGGCATTTTTCGAACCGTGAACGTCTCCTCGACAGTACGTTTCAGTTTCTGAACAGGTACAACAGCAAAAAGGTCGAAAGATGCCTTTGACATTCTCTCCCACTTCAATTATTACATAAGACTTCATCCTACCAAATATTACTTTTTTTTATGTGTAGTCAGTCGTCACTCGTCACTCGTCTTTTAATTAATTGAACTGCTAAACTGAAAGTCCTGATTCTGCTATTAATCGATTAATTACTTCACTTAAATTCACAAGTCAAATAAGGACTATCTTAACATTAGGAATGATCTTTTATTGCAAGTGATTTGTAATATGTAGCATAGACCATATTATATATTCAAAATTATATATGAAACGATTAAAAATGAAGGAATGCAAAATATATAATTTCCGTTTTATCTCTGATTCTGAAGCAGTTTTCGGGTATCAAAAGAGCTCCAATCTCGTTGGATTTTTATAGAAAATATTCACCGGTATGTGATCTAAGTCTTTCTACAGCTTTTTTAACACGTAAACTCTCTTAATAGGTTAGAGATTCATTATACTTACGATTGATATGAGCAACTGTAGGAGATCTTAATCTATATATATATATAATTTTCATATCGGCCTTCCTCATCACAAGGTCGTCATGGACCAAAGGAATCCATTTTCCATCCAAACTTCGACCCATTGATTTAGATAATTTATTGGGTCACTTTATTATTTTTATCTGGATCAAATTACATAAATTAACCATAATTTATTTGAAAGCTAAAATTACAATCAATTATTGTCCACTTTATAGAAAAATGACAAAATTACCCTTATGACAAAATTATCTAGCATTATCTTTATAGTTTGACCTTTCTATCTATCAATACTTTTATCGTTTATAGATTAATACATGATAGACAACCTTTAAAATTACTCTAAACTATAACGTTTCCTATGTAATAATTAAATGGTCCCTTGTATAATATATAATATTGGTTTCTAATAATTACTCATATTTAGCTGCTTTTACTATAAAGAAAAGAATATCATTATGCAAATCATATCAATTATTCAATCTAGATTTTATATCAAATGAAAAATAACCAAAATAAAATTTTAATGGATATTTTATGAGTAACTTTATGTAATCTCCTTACACCCTAATGATTGATCAAAAATATTGCAAATCCTTTCTTATAAGTTGCCTTTATGTTATTTTATAATTTGCCTTATAAATAAAATATTTTGCAGCTTTAATTAAACTAATTAAGTTATCGCTTCAAATCATCTAACATTGTTTTTAGACTATTTTATTAGCGTCTGGACGATAGATAAGAAGAGAAATAAATTATGTGCATTTTTTTGTATAATTTACAAATTAATCATCTATTTTAATTAATGGTTCTGAAAAATTTATATAGAATATTTCATATCAAACACAATAAGAGTAAAAAAAAAAGGAGTCATGAATGAGAGATAAAAACTAACTACTAGTGATATACAATTCGATAGATAAAACTAATTATTAGTGGTTAAGCCAAACAATCATTAGCCTATGTCCACTTTCTATTTTTCACCTGAAAATTCACTACCTTATTGATTTAACGGATGAAGTGAAATCTCATAACAACTCATTTATCACAAGTGACTGAGAAATCTTTATAATCGTCTTACTCTATTATAGGTAAAGAATCCTTTACAAATCTTACTTTACCATTTTGAAAATGTTAAATATAAAGTTGATAATAAGGATAGTAATAATGAAAATTATACATCAATAATACTATTTTAAGGAACATCTAAAGGCAATAATACTTGAAGGTAAGCTTTAAGTCCATTAAATTAAAGCACAAAAGTAATAATACCTAATAATATAAAAAGAGGACAATTAAGAAACTAGTGATATACTATATGAGAATGAAATTAAAAAGAGGCCAAATGACAAGAAATTATAAGCTTTACTACCAACTGCATAGGTAAACGGACTCAAAGAAGTCATGAAGGATCACAACAACAAAATAAAGAGGTTTTAGACGCTTATGCCTAGACGCATCTAATAAGTGTTTAAAATAGTATAAAAATTGATAGAAATTTTAAACATTTAGTAAAGATGGTAAAAGTTGTCTAAAAAATATGCTAAAAAAGTGTCCAAAACTTAGATTTATCATTATCAATAATATACTAAATTAATTTTAATTTAAATATGAATTTTGATTTACTTTGTCATAATAATAATTACTAATACAAATTCCATTTATTTCAATACAACATTTCATTATTAAAAACTAAATTGAAAATAAATAAAATCACCCTTCTCGATAAACTAATTAAGTTATCGCTTCAAATCATCCAACATTGTTTTTCGACTATTTTGTTAGCGTCTGGACGATAGATAAGAAGAGAAATAAATTATGTGCATTTTTTTGTATAATTTACAAATTAATTATCTATTTTAATGAATGATTATGAAAATTTTATATAGAATATTTCATATCAAACACAATAAGAGTAAAAAAAAGAGTAATGAATGAGAGATAAAAACGAAATACTAGTGGTACAAATCGATAGATAAAACTAATTAATAGTGGTTAAGCCAAACAATCATTAGCCTATGTCCACTTTCTATTTTTCACCTGAAAATTCACTACCTTATTGATTTAACGGATGAAGTGAAATCTCATAACAACTCATTTATCACAAGTGACTGAGAAATCTTTATAATCGTCTTACTCTATTATAGGTAAAGAATCCTTTACAAATCTTACTTTACCATTTTGAAAATGTTAAATATAAAGTTGATAATAAGGATAGTAATAATGAAAATTATACATCAATAAGACTATTTTAAGGAACATCTAAAGGCAATAATACTTAAAGGTAAGCTTTAAGTCTATTAAATTAAAGCACAAAAGTAATAATACCTAATAATATAAAAAAGGACAATTAAGAAACTAGTGATAGACTATATGAGAATGAAATTAAAAAGAGGCCAAATGACAAGAAATTATAAGCTTTACTGCCAGCTGTATAGGTGAATGGACTCAAAGAAGTCCTTAAGGATGAATAGGATTAAATAATACTTTCTATCGAACAATTTCTTATGGTATATATCTAAAATCTCTTCTTTATATCGTCATTTGAACGTTGTTGGAAAGGAAAATTTTAAACTTATTAACTGAATCAAAGAAAATCTTAATAGGTATGTGATGCGAGCACAACTAGCTATAACAAGGACATAGGCTTAAATCAATTACAAGAGTTAATGTTGGAGTTTGTAAAGATTTAGAGGCAAAACACTCATCTGTGGTTGGACAAGATCCTTAATCATGGGTATGGCCTAAACCGTATCTTAATTCACAAGGTTTCACAGTCTCCAGCCATAGGCATGTCTTGTACCATGCCCAATAACATCAGTTTATCCATAGCCTATATATTCTGGCTCATAGTAAGATCTTAGAGCATGCCTACTCGATACCTTAATTTTTATGTTTTGTATTTAAGCAATTTCTATTGAGTAGAAGACAATATTAAGATATATGTTTATTGAGAGTCATCAGAGCTTCTTTCCTTTGTTATTTTTAGAATTTCAAAATTATTGAAAAGAATTCTTTCTTTATGGTGATCAAATACGTTATGAATTTATTTATTAATTCTTTATAATCGAAGGGTTAATTTCATTACACATTTGCTTTAGTTTTCTTAGGTTGGATTCAAATTTGTTCGTGGGTTCTCTAAGGTGTATTCTTAGGACTGTTTACATTAGTTGGTACTAGATATTGGCTCTAAATCAAGTGTGGTTATCCTTTTCGCTTTTGTGTTATTCAAATTTTATTATCTTTCTATGTTACAATAAAGAGAAAATCAAGTTCTTTATGATTCTCATTCTATTAAATCACGTGTTTATTTATGAAGTGTTAAAAAAATCAAATTTCATCCTTTTTTGTTTTTAGGGTTTGTTTAAATCTCTTATTATGTTAAGGTTTTCTCTTCGTCAATTTATTATTTCATGTCTTTCATATCTAATTGTTTCAAGCCTTCTTGTTTGCACTTTTGTTGTTAAAAATCATAAGGTTGTGATAACAAAGAAAAAAAGTAAAAAAGAATTGAAGAAGTGTAGGAATGATTTCCTTAAAAAATCATTCCCAAATATAGTTTAAAATTTTGTTGTTGATCTTTTCTTGTTTGGTTTAGTTTTCATATTCTTTACTTAACTTGTGATATTGTCTCTTTTTAACCAATAGCTCTTAGGTTTTAGACTTTACAATATTGAATTGTTGTTTGAATTTGTCTAGTTTTTCAAAGAACTTATGAAGGAGTAAAATATGATTGGTTTGTAATCTTTGAGAGTTAACACACGTGATAAAGTGCATTGGAATTTTTCTTTACTAACTTTTCTTACATTTTAAAAATATATTTACCAAACGATTTTAAAAAATTGAAGGTGAAGAAATACTACTTGCACTTTTGTACCCACCATGTTGTAATAGTTTAAGATGATGAATATGATGCTTATGATGTGAACGACAGGTTATTGAGGCAATCCCATCACCTTGCGAAATTGTAAAGGAGACAAGATCCTTAAATTCTTTATGAAAAGAGGCTTATTAGATTATACGCTATCTAATACCTACTGAGGTAATTTGATTTAGTTTTTGAACTTGAAGGGGAAAAATTCAAGGCTATGAACAAAGTTTGACGTGAATGAGACATTACAACAAAATATGAAATTTAATGACACAAAAAGTGGAGTGTTTAGATGCTTTTTTGCGTCTTAAAAATAATTTTAGATGCATTATAAACCGTAAAAAAAAAAGTGTCACAAAAACTATTTTTGACAATTTTCTTAGACGCATAGATGCGTAAAAAAATATTTTTTTAATACATCTAAGAGTCGAAAAAACATAGATTTTGTACGCATCTAAACGTCGAAAATCTAAGTGTCGAAAATTTATTTATACAGATTTGTCGAAAACGTACATTTACGATAATTTTTTTAGACACATAAATGCTATTTTAAACGCTTTGTGTAAGCTTTTAAATGCTTTTTTTGTCGATATATTTCATTTTTAGATAGTTTTTTACGTTTAAAAATTCCATCATTTTTAGTAAAAAATAAGTTTACAATTTGCTTTTTGCATTTTTTAAGATCACTCACATACATATTATTATAATAAATATTACAAATTAATCGAAAATATGTAAAATTTATGATTAATGAAAGTAAATGCTAAAATGATTGTTCAAGGTCCTGTTGTCGATTAACGTGACGGAATCCAGTGAGTTGACTACGATTTTAAAAACAATGTTGTACTAACTAAGAAAAATTAACTATATTTATCATATTTTTCAATTTATGCATTATAGTACAAAGTGGATAGTCTATCATTTCCAAGAACTTTGATTTTGTGCCATATCTACCCTTTTAGGACATAAGCCCCTTCACACATTTCTGTATATCAACCTCCTATGCTTTTGGACAGGCAAGAATGTCGACTGTAGGATTGCTCATTGGCATTGTCACATGATTAAAGCAAATTCACCTGTAAAATGAAAGAAACTTTATTACCATTTCTGGGGAATAATCATAGAAACAGATAGAGGAAATCAAGAACAAATGTACCTTAACTATTTCAGACTTTGAGCTGGGACGCATATAAGCTGCCAAAATGCTTAAGTTGAAATCCTAGTTGCATGGAAAGAAAATAAATAATGGAGGTTTTAGCTTTATGTGATTAATGAATACATTGATAACCAATGTATCCAATAGAAGGTACTGTTTGAATGGAATGGACTTTCGTCGTTGCGAACTTTAGGGGCATCAAGTAGGTCCATAAATAACGAGTTTGAGAAGAAAGATACAGAGCTCCGAGCTTCTAAGTTAGTTGGAACATCCATTGCAGATTCTTTAGTTTTAAGCAAAAGAAAGAGTTGTTTAATCTAGAAACAAAAACACAAAGGGAAACAAGGATAGGAAAGTTGGAAAACTAAAAAGAGATAATCAAGGCAATTAGTCTGCAAAGAGACATACCTTCTCTTTCCATGCTTCTGTTACAGGATCAACTGCAAATTTTATAGCCCTATATGATGCAAATAATTGATACTTTCGTTGAAAATGCTTCGGGACTTCATTTCTAGATCGCCCATGGTTGGAATCCACCACACTATTCAAGATTGAAATGAAAAGATGTTAGAAAAAACCCTGCAAATTAAATTGTATCCAAAGAGATAAATAGTAGCCCTCAATGCAATCACGACATCGATATTGTTTTTTGCTGCAAAATGAACAAGTAAATAGTGACAAATTTATTCATAATGGTGAGCTTGAATTGTTTCCAAACCAGCTTTTAATAGTTTTAGCAAACCTCGAAGGCCTCTTAAAAAAAAATGCATAGGTAATGGATAGAACTACAACCCACACAGCAGCTGAAAGCCTGAAACAACCTTTAGAATATATCTCAACTTAACATAGAATGACATGATCTTTCGAGCTTTCCAACTAATGATTACATCAAGAGCAACTGCATCAAACAACAATAAAGGATTCAGAAAATTCCATCAGAGCATTTTTTGTATCATTAATATTGAAATTGATCCTAAAACGCAACGTAGAAGGAGAATCCAAAAGAAGCAAAACGACTGAAGCGGTAGAGAAGAAAACAACGTACTAACTAGAAAACAAAAATAAAACACATAATCAAAAGACAAAACCAAGATGCTAGATAATGCAACAGACGCAGCAGCAACAAAGAGGAGTAAAACACACAGCATAGTAGAAACCTCTCTCCCAACGTCTTTATACACATGAAAATCTATTTTGAAATTTTACAAAAATATCAGAAGCAATATCATTACTGGCATCTAAGTCATCCAATTTGATGATCTATTTTCACCAGACCATCCAAAACTTGCCTCACAAAAAACTACAGAGCATATAGCCGATTGAATTGAGTTCAATTGAAATGGAAAACTTAGAGCATAGAAACAAAAAACATAGGGATCTGATTAGTGCAAAAGTCCGAACAACAATTTGCAGAAGAAGCAAACAAAAAATAAGACAAATACGAGAGAGAGAGAGAGAGAGAGAGAGAAAGAGAGAGAGATCTATAGATAATGGTAGAGGAATCTAGGATTTTAAACAGGTCCAAGCCAAGGAATTCTCTACATTAATCCTAGGAGAAGATTGGTTAGAGTTCGTTGTTCGTGGTTAGCGAGAGCGAGAGAGAGAGCGATATGGCTTGTGTTGGTGAGAGAGAGAGAGAGAGAGAGAGAGCGAGATGGCTTGTACAAGATGACGAGCTCCATTGCTGTGTTGGAGGTTAAACCACAAGACAACGACCTCGGTTGCTGTATATGTCCTTTTCACATTAACTTATTTCAATTTACTTAACTACACGTGCATTGTTTTGGACCACTTCGCTTTCCCTTCCAATTAAATTAACTAATTGAAATAGTAATTACCTCCTTTTTTCCCCCTTCCAATTCCTATAACTTGGCCTTGTGTGTGTTTACTTGTGATTAAGAATTGAGACTCAAATTCCAACAATAATTTCTTTTTTTCATAGTTTAACGGATCAAGAATTAAGAATTAAGACTCAAGCTCTTGTTTGAACTATTTAATTTGGTATTATTTTAGTTTGTTATGTTTAGAAGTTTTAGACTCTTTTTTAGTATTTTTTAGACAAAATTTACTGTCTTAAATAAATGTCTAAAAACTCCACTAATTCCTAGATTATTTAAGACAATTATTAGATCCGTCTATACATAAACGTCTAAAAACTCCTCATTTTGGTGTAGTGAGAGTCAATACTTAATCACTCTAGTGATGATGAAGCTTGATATATTGTTAAAGGTGATATGTTTGTTACTGGGAGATTGTTAAGTTTTTTTATTAAGGAGAATGAGTTAGAGTAATAAAAGAAAAACAGCTTTTATAATAGATACATCATTTCCAATAAGGTATAATGTATGATCATGGATAATAATGTAGCTGATGTTACTTTTGTAAAGAAGTTCATTGGCCTACTATGAATTATTCAATGCCATATAAGCTACTATTATGAAATGAATGTGGGAAAAATAAAGTGAATAAATAGGTGAAGGTGTCTTTTTCTTTTGAAAGTGTAAACATGGGGCATTATATGATGTAGCACCTATGTAAGATAGTTAAATATGGTTGGAGGACGCATTTGATTATCAAGAATCAGTATGGGTTAAATAGGTATAAGTTACTAAACTAAAAGAAGCTTTTAAAGTATCTAAATCTCTTTTGTGTTTTTTATGATTTTGGAGAGAGTATCTTTTAGTTCAAAGTTAAAGATTTATGGACGAATCCTATTAAGGAATGAGGGTATGATATGAGTATGATTAGCAACAAAAGTGGATTCAATGCACATGAGCTCGGATCAATTATAAGAGTTACTACTGGTGAAGATTTGGAGGTAAAATACTCATCTTTGATTGAACACTACAACTAAAGACATGTCTCACACATTATTTTATCCAACCATGAGTGTGGCCAAAATTGTACCCAATGACATCAAATTTTCCAATATAATCTAAGTTGTGTCCTAGACCATTAGTTTTTATGTTTCAAAACATGTTTCTTTTAAGTGGAAGAAAATTATTGAGACTTATCTTTCTAAAATGTAAAACATGGGTCATGACCAGAACAATCCATGTTGGAAGTTGCAAGAGAAACAAACAAAGCTTGTCAAGTGACCTAAATTGACATGTCTCTATATTTTGTAAAAGTGAGTTTGACCTAAATTGACATGTCTCTATATGTAAGGGGTCTACCATAGGTCATTCTCCATAGATGATCACTCAAAGAGATTTGTAAAATCCTACACAATTTAGACCCATAAATTCATTTGACCACTTAACCTAAAAAGATTTTTGTATATATAAAATACAACACAAAGTGTATAGTATGTACGCTTACCTCTAACGTTTGGTTTTAGACATGATAATTATGAATTTTTTTATAATAACTATCCCCAATTGTTTTATCATTTTATTATTGACTTCTTTTTTGTTATTATGGGTTTGATTTATTTTAAATAGTTTATGATACTGATATATTCATTTAAATTAAAAACCAAATAATTAATTCTCCTAACAAATATATTTTTAAAATTTCAAAATTAATTCTTCTATCTCACTTGTCATATATATATATATATATATATACGAATATAGAAAAGCACCTTCGATCTTCATTTTCCTGGCCATCTTAGACCACTCTAGATTTTCTGTCCAATATTACTCTGTCTAACTGAAATACATCGTCATTTCTGCTTAAATTTTAAGCAACTCATTTACTGACAACTATCATGGGCATGACTTAAGTGTAACTAAAATTAAATTGATAAAAAAATAATACTAATTTTTAATTAAAATAATAGTAGTATAATTAAAATGATAAAAATAAAAAATTCACGCAATGTCACACTTGTGACAAT
Organism: Erythroxylum suave; assembly: GCA_027563595.1. Taxonomy (NCBI): domain Eukaryota; kingdom Viridiplantae; phylum Streptophyta; class Magnoliopsida; order Malpighiales; family Erythroxylaceae; genus Erythroxylum; species Erythroxylum suave. The sequence continues at coordinate 14,426,657 of JAOSBN010000008.1, read as the reverse complement.
TTTGTCACAGGTGTGACACAAGTTATAGGAGGGACACCTAAGTTACGGTGAATGCGTCACTTACATTTTAAGCAAAAATGACGACGTATTTCAATTATACAAAGTAAAATAAAGTAATATTAGACAGAAGATCCGGATTCGTCTTGGACAGTGATAATACACAATAAAATGACGACGTATTTCAATTACACAAAGTAAAATAAAGTAATATTAGATAGAAGATCCGGATTCGTCTTGGACAGTGATAATACACGGGTAGAATTGACAGGAGTCCACGGTACTGTATAGAAAGTGAAACAGGTAATTAGATGCGTCACCTCATAATTTCGACGGCACTGTACAGAAAAGTGACTAGCATCCAAACATTCATAATTGAAATGGAAGTGCTTCCTCATACCATTTTGCAGACTGATAGCAACATCTTATCTATCATTTATTAGGTGCATGGGGGACCATGCATGATTCTCGTGTTTACTCATGCAGGAACCAAGAACAATTACAACCTAAATTAAAAGGCTATTCAGGTCTTGGTGCTCAACCACATAACGCAGACCTTAATGAGTCCTACGTATTCCTGGTGTACAGCCTCCTAGCTCCTTCCTACATCCTGTACTTCTGCTTCATTAGTTCTGTCGCTTGGTAGTGTTCGACTAGGTGCTGGCAATTGCTTTCGATTGCCTACGATTAATCGTTTGTCGCAAAAAACATTGGTATAAATAAAGAGAATATGGCATGCAAGTAACCAAGTGACGAAAGGATGACAGCACCATTACTTCATGCCAACTTTTACAAATCACGGCACATGCACGTTGACGGTACCACAAAATTTGATTAATCGATGTATGTGTCTTTTGTCCTCATATGCTGAACAAGTGAAAATTATGTATTTGCCTACATGTCCTTTAAGCTGTTAGAAGTGAGGAATTTTGGTGTGGAGTGGGGTGGCCCAGTTTTGGAAGATTAGAGCTGAGTTTAGTGATACAAATATTGGTCTATCAGTGGATCATTTTCGAGTTTGCTACAAAAGGTACGGACGAACCGCACTGCCACTCAGACTGGTGATACAAACATTAGTCTATCAGTGGACCATTTTTGACTACTTTCGAGTTTGCTACAAAACGAACCCCACTACCACTGCGCATGCCGTTGTCTACGTACGTGTGCTCTTAACCACTTAACCTTCATGTGTTACGTGACAGGCATCTCTATTATAGTCCTTCCAAATAAAAAAAAACCGAAATCCTTTCCCTTCTAGCATCCTTTATATACCCCCGTTTCTCTCCTCTTCAGTCTTCACCACCTTCCCATCCCTTGCTTCCTCTCTTCCAATCATGTCTTCTCAGCCCAACTTCCACTTCTTTCCCCCAAGGTACGCCCTTTTCTACTGCTTCTAAAGTCTCTACTAGTTTCCTTATGCTCATACACACCCACCATAACAACAAGCTTTATAGTAATTCACCACTCCCCTTCAATAGGCATACATCTTAAGATATTTAAGATAAATGTCTATCTACGAGGTTAACCTTTATCTGTGCTCATGCAAGACCCATCATAGAAAGAACATATCTCTTGTTTAACCTGATGAGTGTGTATTCGCCACTTCCCTTCAAGAAGATTACACTTTGATATGTTTGGCATAAGGGTTTATACAAATGCTTATTTGCATTGAACATGAAACCTAGTTCTCTCTCTCTGTGCTCTTAGTTCTGCAGTATTATCGAACGCTTTACGTTCATCATCACAGGTGGATTGGATTATTCAGATATAATGGCAAGAACATCGGCAGAAATAATAGCTCCAATCATAGCACCGTCACCGGAGACAATCCAATCTCGTCCTCCGTCGAATGTTACGCCTGTACTCAGGTAGGCGCTCCGATGTTCCATTCCACCAGCTGCGACGGAGCTCACCAACCCGAATGGGAGGCCTCGGCTGGGTCGTCCTTAGTGCCTATCCAGACCCGATCCGGACCGAGAAAGAGCGTACCCGGATTCACCGGCCCGTTCGGGCTAGTACTTGACCCCCGCAGCAAACGGGTGCAGAAGTGGAACCGGACTCTTCTTTTGGCACGTGGCCTGGCACTGGCCGTTGATCCTGTGTTCTTTTACGCACTGTCGATCGGGCGACATGGGTCCCCTTGTTTGGACATGGATGGCAGGCTGACGGCTATCGTGTCCGTCGTTCGCACGAGTGTGGATGCAGTACACGTGTTCCATCTGTGGTTGCAGTTCAAATTAGCGTACGTGTCTCGAGAGTCACTTGTTGTCGGGTGTGGAAAGCTCGTGTGGGACGCACGTGCCATTGCCTCTCACTATTTGCGGTCTCTCAAGGGCTTTTGGTTAGATGCCTTTGTGATCCTGCCGGTTCCTCAGGTCAAATAATATTTTTACAGCATCATTGGCTTTCATCCAATCATGTTTTGCCACGTTGGATCATAGAAGATGAAAATTACCTTAAGTGATCGCAAGATGTTACAGTAGCCGTAACAAACCGATTAGGCTGGTGCATTATCATTTTGTTGCTCAAGGTTCCTTTGTATTTGTAATTGAGTTGAGAAATAATATGTATCTGTATTTCCTCATCTGACCATATTAACATGTTATTTACAGGCAGTGTTTTGGTTAGTTGTACCAAGGTTAATTAGAGAAGAGAAGATGAAGCTAATAATGACAATCCTTCTGTTCATGTTCTTGTTCCAATTCCTTCCTAAGGTGTATCACAGCATATGTATGATGAGAAATATGCAGAAGGTGACAGGTTATATCTTTGGCACCATTTGGTGGGCTTTTGCCCTCAATCTAGTTGCCTACTTCATTGCCTCTCATGTTAGTCACTTTTTTATCTTCGTCCCATGTTTACTTCAAGCCTCCACAAACTTAGAATGTTAAAAAATCATCCATTCTTGTATCCTTTTCACAGGTTGCGGGAGGCTGTTGGTATGTTCTTGCCATGCAACGGGTTGCTTATTGCCTCAACCAGCAATGTGGCAGTAAAGCAAACTGCAAACTTGCTCTGTCTTGCTCAAAAGAGGCGGAGGGGTGCTGCCAGTTTTTGTCATCAGCATCCACAGTAGGAAAATCATGCCTAGATGTTAACGGTCCCTTCAAATATGGGATTTACAAGTGGGCATTACCAGTCATTTCTAGTGATTCCTTGGCAGTCAAGATTCTCTATCCAATATTCTGGGGTCTAATGAGCCTCAGGTAATCACTACATAAATTAAACTCTTCACCTTCACTCTTCTCTATTATGGATGTAGTCTTTACTCTTTAATGGTTTTGTGTCTGTAATCACTTCAATCCATGTCCCCACCCTTTATCCTCTCACAATTTCACATTATGTTCTACTAAAATATCTAAATTAGGTTTTTCCTCTGCCATTTTGGCGCTCTATACTCTACTTGCTGTCTGTCTTCAAGGCCATAGCTAAAAAGTTAGTCTCGGCACTTAAAATGTGTTTGCTTTGATTTCTAATAAATTTGAAACTCATTTCAATATTCCAACTGCTGTTTTCATATTTTCAGTACCTTTGGCAATGATCTGGAGCCAACAAGTAACTGGTTGGAAGTTATATTCAGTATATGTATTATTCTTAGTGGTTTGTTGCTCTTCACTCTGTTGATCGGTAATATCCAGGTATGACAATCATAGGCTAATTTTTTCATTGCGCTTAATGTTTTCTTTCCTTTTTTTTTTTTGGCTTCATATAACCTATGATGAAAATTTTGTATTCATAAAGGTGTTGCACGCTGTGATGGAAAAGAGAAAAATGCAGTTGAGGTGTCGAGACATGGAATGGTGGATGAAGCGGAGACAATTACCTTCCCGATTAAGACAAAGAGTTCGCCGTTTCGAACGCCAGAGATGGTCAACTATTGGAGGGGAAGATGAGATGGCATTGATCAAGGACTTACCTGACGGACTTCGAAGGGACATTAAGCGTTATTTGTGCATAGAGCTCATTAAGAAAGTAACAAAAATTTACTATATCACCAATCATTTAAAATTTGCTTGCCTCAGATTAGATTCTTATTGTGTGTTGGTTCACAACATTTTTAGTGAGAAGGAAGAAATTGAACAAAGACTAATTTGGATCTCAGGAGTATGAAAGCTTAAACCTTTGAGAACCTGGAGCTCTTCTTTCTCAAATTTCTTCTGCATGGTTTATACTGTTACGACTTGTTAATCCAATTTTGAATGCAATGTTTAATCTTTAGGTACCTCTGTTCCACAACTTGGACGATCTTATTCTCGACAACATTTGTGACCGGGTTAAGCCCCTAGTCTTCTTAAAAGATGAAAAGGTGCATATTTTGTACTTTCCTTTTGTTCTCTTACAAAATTTTGTTAACTATTTTTTTTGGCTGCTCAAACCAGATAATTAGAGAAGGAGACCCTGTGCACAGAATGGTCTTTATTGTTCGAGGACGAATCAGAAGATGCCAAGGCTTGAGCAAAGGTATGTTGGCCTCGAGTGTGCTTGAACCAGGAGGCTTTCTAGGTGATGAGTTACTCTCATGGTGTCTCCGCCGCCCATTCTTGGACAGACTTCCCGCTTCATCTGCAACGTTTGTGTCAATAGAATCAATCGAAGCATTTGGTCTTGATTCAAACCATCTTAGGTACATCACAGATAACTTCCGCTACAGATTCGCCAATGAAAGGCTCAAGCGAACTGCAAGATATTACTCATCAAACTGGAGAACATGGGCTGCAGTAAACATACAATTTGCTTGGCGGCGCTACATGACAAGGACTAGAGAAGCAGCGAATGTTGTGACAGCAGTAAATGGAGGTGCTGAGCATAAGCTCCTGCAGTATGCTGCTATATTCATGTCAATTAGACCGCATGACCACCTTGAATAAGAGCATAGTTATTGCTAGCTAGCTTCAGTCTTTCCTTAGTGTTGCCTTGTCTTGTTTGTAAGCAAGCATGTTCTCCTTTTTACGTTGAAACCCAAGTTTATTTTACTTGTAAGTGTTAAATAGCATATCCTCTGGAAACTAATAACGGATTCAATCTGTTGATTCCCATATTAATGATACGTTTCGAGCTGTACATCTCATATTTACAGACATCAATGTAGCAAAATTGTTTTTGAGTCCGTAGATTTTTCTTCCATATGTTTCCTATGTCCAACGAAACTCCTTCCAACAATTCTACATCCCATAGTTCTAATGTAATACATAACATAGAACTTATTACGTGTTTACATGAAATGGTTAAAAATGAAAGAAATGTAGAATATCTAATTTCAGTTTTATCTCTGATTTTGATGCAGTTTTCAAGTTCCAAACAATCTCGAATCTCCCGTGATCTTTATAGATTATAATTTTCGACACGTGGTTTACACTACAAGAAAAATGTCAATTAGCGACGGACATTACTGACAGTGATGGAATTTATCGACGGACAAAGGCGTCGTAGAAACGACTATAGGTAATAATTTATGACGAATAACATAATGTCCGTCGGTAAATTTACAGACGAAAAATTTATGTAACCTTTGGTAAATTTCTGATGGTCTGTGTTTTTCCGTTGGCATATTTACAGACGGTATTATTTATTTCGTCAGTAAGTTTATTACAACATTACTAACGGTTATGTTTGTTCCGTCGGTGAGCATACCGATAGTTTTTCTACGACAAATCTTGTTGGTAAATTTGGCAACGGAATTGATCATTCCGTTGGTGACTACCGACGGTTTGTTTTTTTATCGGTAAGTAGAATTGATTTTACCAACGTACATTTGTTGTTCCATCGGTAAATTGACCAGAAATTTTTTTTTTAAAATATGTCGTCATTAAATTTTATTTGATGATCTTATGGTTAATGCATAATGTGAACAATTATGAATTATCCATGTCTAATAATTTGATTTGTTTATATATTTAATTTATTTAAACAGAAAGTTGATTAATAATATAAATTTAAAATTATCTTAATTGATAATAAAAACATTAAATTGTACATAATAAGTATTTATAATTTAAATGAAATGATTACAAGTATACTATTGATTTTGTAATTATGGATGCTCTGATTGATGCGATGAGGTGCTACCTCTCCCATTCAATTCATCTTTCTCATTACAAAGCTAAGCCATGTACTCCATCGACTGTTGAAACTGAGTCGTCAATATTTGCATTGTGTTTCAAAGCTCTTGGACTTTATTAGTTATAAACCGCCTACTAGATGTTTCTATACTAGACATGGAAGATTGCGAATAACATGTGTTCGTAAATGAACCTAAGCCGAATATCTTTCCACGACGGTCCCTACCACCCATTGTATGAAGATAGGTTTGAGTCTCATCAACATCTTCATACTTCTGAGATTGTCGTCGAATGCTTTTTTATATTTGGTCATATAAGAAGACAATGTTTATATTAGTAAGTGATAATTATTAAGCATTAATATTAAATCATAAATTTCAAATACATTTAGTTCTTTATATCGGGTGTTTACGAATATCACACCATTATGTTTCTTCAAGTGAGTGTGCAAAAAGAGTTGACGGGATGTAGGCCTCATGCCTATAGCCTTTTTATGCATAAGAATAAAATGTTATAAGTGAACTGGAATTTACAAAAATTTCGACAGAGTTTCGTCTATTTTTATGATATTTACCCCCTATTGAACAAAGAAAATAACTCAACAACACAACCATATATGACACTAGACATTTATAACATTATCATTCTCTATAATAGACATATTTTTATTCCAAAATTAACACATCAAATTCAATTGAAATATAGCAAAGTAAAAAGAATCAGAATATAAATGTAAAGTATAGATACTTATAAGTCTCTTTGCATGCTCGTGGTGGGCAATAGATCCTCTCATATGTATGAGAAGACCTTTTCCCCATGATCTTCCATGTCTGTTGGTACAATTATATTATGAAATGGACATTGCCTTAGGTGATGTCTAATACTGCTACCAATGACTCCATATTTGTTCATAAATATAAGGTCGTCGTACACGAGCCTTGTGTATGGCACCAACAAAGTACTGATAATGTGTATGTGCTCGTCTCTCCCATACTTTATAAATGGCTGAGTCAAATTCAGAATCCCAAAAAAGTTATTTCTGAAATAAAAGGAAAAAAATTGATAAATACTTATAATGTAATAATATTTTCTAATTAATGTATAAAAATTAATTAAAAAGAAAATAATATATATTTTTTATATCTCAAACTCCTGATAGTAAAATTTCTTTATGGCCTGAGGAGCTAGGCAAAACTTTGAGTTTCACCTTGGCAAACCTCTTCTGCCACTTAAGAGACTAAGCCTGTTTAGTCTATTCTTTCTCTTTCTTTCTAAACACTCTGATTTGTGCCCCTCTTCTCATGTTCGTTTGACCAGATATACCGTTGGCAAGAGATATTCTTCCATACATAATCCTCAAGATTAATCTTCTTCTTAAATTTGGATGTTATGTTTCTTGAGCACGGTCCAGATGGAATCAACCTAACTTAAAAACAAATAATTTATACCATTTTTAAAATTTAAACCTATAATTTAATTATAAACATATAATGTTTCATATATTTTCACTTATAGATTATTAACAATGGTGATGTAAGTTCTTCCATCAGGTCCTTCAGCTCCAGGTTGGTGCCTGCCTCCTTCATCCATATTGTATGCACCTGATATCTTTGTCGGTATAGAGGTAGTGGATAATGTAAGGGTGGTGGATGGTGTGGCAACAGGTACAGAAGGTGATGTCTTATTTGCAAGTGTAGTAGGTGGAGTGGGAGGAGGTGATTCAGTTTCAGCTACGAAATGTGATGCTTTACCTGGATAGTAGGTAGCTCCGAATTGTGATCTGAACCTTGGTCGCATTATATCCTCTTTTCTCTTTGGTGACATATTTCAACCTGAAATTAATATTTGATTGAATTTTTTGGAAATATAACAATTTGAATTCAATATTTTATACAATATATTGAAAAGGAAATAATTGATTTGTTGAATATAATATTCAATTACAAACACAAATTAATCACTATAATCACTTAAGTGTAAATCAAAATCATCTTCTTTTTCTGAAGAATTAGAATCAAACTCAGGCTCCTCTTCAAATCTCTGGCCTTCAGATAAAATTTCAACATATTCATTAGATGGATTGTTCAAAGGTTGATTATCCTCATATATGACAGATGCATTTATTTCATAAACATCTTCCTGAAACACTTTACTTTCAATTCTCTGTTTTCGTTTTCCATGTGATTAAAAAATAACTCTAGGTTAAACTTTGCAAACTGCCAACCAATATAACTTTTCTCCTGGTAAGTTGAGAAAAGGGACATAATATACCTGGATTGCTTGCATTGCCAACATAAAAGGTTCAAATTGTCTAAATTGTCTTTGCTTGTTGATTTCAACTATATTGTATCGACTATGTACTTTTGTAGCAACATTTGGAGTTGGATTAAACCAATCTCACTTAAATATCACACTTCGTTTTATTGGCAATGCAGGGTACTCAATTTCAAGTATCTTAATAGTTTTACCATAGTAATCCATCAATTCTCCTTGTATGCAAACTTTATTATTTATTATTGTCATACTATGACCATGATATTTTTTATGATATTCGTATCCATTAACGAAATACACCGGATACGATTTAACAGTTCGTAAAGGTTCTTTCGTAAGATCACATATGAACTGATTCTCTATTGGATTTTCTGAGGCTTATATAAAAGAAATTATCATATTAAATATTATAATGTCATTCGAACACTTAAATCTTATAGTTCAATCATTTTAATATTCTTAATTGAAAACTTACATATTTCTAGAACTATTGAGGAAAGTGTCTTCGAATTTCTTTATTGATGTCATCCTGTATTTTGTTAGGCCTTAACTCACATAACAATTTCTCATATTATCTAAAAACATTATTATGTATTTTAGTTATGAATAACACTAAATTTCAAAATCTAAATAATCAATTTCAACTTATTGCACGAAAGGTTTACAATCTTGACAATTCAATAAAATGTAACCATGGGCAATCTTAATTTCTTCCTCTGTTAACATTCTCCTTATTAAATGTCCATATGCTCATCCAGGATATGTAAAAGTAGATAAATTACCTTCAGCGTCACTCGTTCTTGGCAAACCTCTTGATTATGAGGAACTTTTCTTTCTCTTGTATGAATATGCGGCTCAAAATAATGTGAATAAAATGTACTAGTTTCCTCCACTAAATAAGCATTACATATAGAACCTTAAACTCTAGCCTTGTTTTTGACATTTTTGTTCAAGTGATCTAAATACCTATATTAGCGAATAGGGTTACACTAATTTAGTTATTAAAACATGTTATTACTTTAATTGCAATCATTTTTTTAATTACCTCTCAAATAAATACATCCATTGATATTGAACTGGACCAGCTAGTTTAGACTCGTGTGGTAAATGCACAGGTAGATGTTCTATACAGTCAAAGAAGCTTGAAGGAAAAATCCCTTCTAAATTGCACAAAATTACTGGAATTTCCTTTTCTAGTTTTTCCAATTTAGCCAATTTAATTTCGGATGATGTTAAGCTTTTGAAAAACAAACTTAATTATGTTATTACTTCCCAAACCTTATCTGGCAGCAATTCTTGAAACGCAATTGGAATTAGCCGTTGCATAAATACATGACAATTATGACTTTTCATCCCAAATAATTTGTACTTCCTCATGTCTACACACCTTGCCAAGTTTGAAACGTAACCATAAGGAAACAATATTTCCATTTGTTTTTGTCCAAAGTGTAACATGCTTTCGGATATTTACCGGTGCAAAGATCTTTATGCAACTCATTCCTTCTACAAAAAAGTTTCAAATAAGATCATGATTTTGCATTGTCTTTTGTCCCCGTTTCAATGTTCAATATGGTATTGAGTAAATTGTCAAAAATATTTTTTAATATGCATCACATCTAGATTATGATGTATAAAATTAGTTTTCCAATATGACAAATCTCAAAAGATGCTTCATTTTCTCAAACCAAAGTTTTTACTAATGCCTGTATTAATTTCATCAGCTTCAAATTCTGTAACTTTTAGCAAGCCTAATTTCTCAATCTCCTGCAATATCTCTTCACCAACTTTGTGAGCGGGAGGAGGTATTTTTACCATCCTATTCTTAATGAACTTTTGTTTATTGCGTCTAAATGGATGATTTGGAGGAAAATTTTTTTTGTGGTTGTCAAACCAACATACTTTGCCCCCGTTTGGAAGATAAAACACATCAGAATCATTACCACAATAAGGACAAGCTAATTTCCCTATCGTGCTCCATCCAGACAACATGACATAAGTCAAAAAATCATTAATAGTCCACATCAAAGCTGCTTTCAACTCAAAATTTTGTTTCAGAGACACATCATATGTCTCAATACTATATTCCCAAAAATGCTGCAATTCATATATCAATGGTTGTAAGAATACATCAATTTTATACTTAACATTTGTAAGCCTTGGCATAATCACTGTTAAGAACATATATGCTTCTTTTATACACATCCATGGAGGTAAATTATAAGGAGTAATTATGATTGACCATGATGAATAATGCTGGCTGAATTGACCAAAAGGTTGGTATTTATCCGTTGACAATACCAACCTAACATTTTGACTTTCAGCTGCGAACTCATAATGAGTGTCATTGAAATGTTTCCATGCCAATGCATTTGATGGATGACTCATTGTTCCATCTTTCTGTTAGTGTTCATTATGTCATCTCATGTGAGATGCAGTAATATTAGAAGTATATAATCTTTGATATCTTGGAGTTAGCGGTAAATAATACATCTGCTTATAGGGTACTAATTTATGTTTCATAAAACACTTTATAGACTTGAACCTAGATTGACCAGAAATTTTGCACTCTTATAATTCTATATCATCTCCCCAATACAACATACATCCTAATTTGTAACAATCAATCTTTTCAATAGGCAAACCAAAACCCCTAACAAGTTTCTTCATATTGTGAAAACTATCAACCATTGTATAATTAGAAGGCAATGATTCATTATACCATCCAAGAATTTTATCAAAACTAAGATCAGAAATATGCCCTTCAGACTTTATGTTCAATATTCGAGCAATTGAAGACAACTGAGTCATTGTCTCACAATTTGGCCATATTTCTTGGTCAGTTGACTGTAGTAAGTCAAAAAAACTATTTTGCATGTGAGTTTGGTTCTTCTTCAAGATTTTCTATATTTTTCTGAAAGGTATAACTGGCTACATCATAAACCATTTGTATGTAAGGATTTTCATTTACATCTACATTATTTGTTCTTAAATCCAATCCCCCCTTCAAACTCATTGAAGTTCACTAACAATTGTGTTGGGCCTCGATTTCACATTAGGCTTGTTTAATTTATTGTTGAGGTTTAGCTTGCTTAATTTTCCTTTTAGAAATTAATTTGGAGTTTT
>JAOSBN010000008.1:14396613-14415104 GCA_027563595.1 Erythroxylum suave | reverse complement strand
TGCCGAGATATGTTCACACACTCATATCCCATTCCAAATTACCATTTTACCCTTCCCATCGGGGATGGGATGTTACATTGAGAGAGTGAGTGGAAAGCATTCATTCATTTCGTGAATTAAAGGAGCTAGGTGTCTGCATTCACGCTTTTATTAAAAAGCATAACTGAATGTTACACACGAGAGAGTGGAGATCCTTAAAAAAGCACCACTTCATTCTTTAATCATAATTAAATGAATTGTCTCCATTAAGAGCTCACATTTATTCATATACGTTTATTTAGCATTAAAATGCTAAAAAACCTTGTCACTTCAATTACCAAGCATTATGGCTAGGAAAAGAGTGGAGAGAGATAGCAAATAATGCACCACACCATTTATGTATGCTTTTTGTTATCTTTTAAAAGCCATTAAACAATTTACGATGATGAGCATTATTTAAGAATGCTATCACCGAAAATTGATCTTTTAAAAGCCATTAAACTATTTAATGAAGACCATTACCTTAATGCCCGCTACACTACAATCCTTTCATACTTTTATTAACCATTAAACCATTTAATGATTGATGATTTAGATTTTAATTCAATTAACCTAATTAATTAAATCAAAATCTAACCCAATATTAGAAGTTCCTTTAGGATTATAATTAACAATTAATTAGTGTAAGCCCAATATTTATTTATAGGCTAAAGACTTAATTTAATTAACTATTGATTAAATTGTTTTGGTCTAATTGGCCCGAATCCAATTCGTCTATTTCTCTACAAACTGTCTCATTTTCTTTCCAATAACCTCAATTTATTTTTCTTACTTTCTTTGATAACCTTCCTAGAAGCTAAGTGGGAACCTAATTGGACTTAAATAATTCAAGCTCCAATAAGCTCGAAATTAATTTAATCTTATTGTAATTAGTTTCGACTTATTAACCACATGTCATTTCACTAAAGACAATTGGCTGAACTCTTAAACTACTTAAAATTATGAGAAAACTTATTTTAATTTATTAATACGATGTCCAATCGCAAACTCTATTATGAACCATATTATAGCCATCTGCACCATAAAGGGTTAAGTATTGTTTGCTCCTATGTTGGTTTTTCCTTCTAGATCTCCCCTTTTAATCTACATGGTGATTAGCACATAAGATCTAATCTTGTTGTTAAGACTTGATGGGTTGCTAGTACATCAAACAATTGGCGCCAGTTTAATCACCAATCTCCGTCAAACATCTAGAAGTGAGATATCATTATAAACTCTTTATTTGAGTAAATGTTCCCTGATGCATGCTTCAATTAGTAATTCCAGCATGCAAACACTGGATTGATACCTAGTAAAGTTCCATTCGGATCATATCAAGAATTATAACAAAACACACATGAGTTCAGCACTCATCAAGATTATGGTCCATAATAAACGAATGCTAAGATGTATGTTTTAAAACTAAAGTAATGCCCTACTTTATGCTTAAAAAAAACATAAGCAGTTCCATAGTTATTTAATAGTGCCATTACTGATAGTCAACTACTATCTGATTTGAAACTCATGATTCCTTTGAAGTAAACTTCTTTATTTACATAGAGGTAAATCGTAATACTACAATCTAAACCATAAACAAGCAACCAACTTGATTATTCTACTGTGAATCAATTAATTTAGATCCTAACAACTTTCATGTTTCCCATACATCTCCATATATGTGTATATTACTTATAAAGGAACCTTTGTACCTTATGACTAGTTATATTATGCTCATACAAAAAAAAAAACTCTTTTTTTATTAATAATAAATATTTTCATTACAACATTGTAACTGGAAGAAAAGCAAGTTATATGTAAATACACTTGCTTTCTACAACACTACATTTACATAACCCTAACAAAAGGATATTTAAAGAACAAGACAAAGGGACAGAAGGAACCTTAGCATCAGCCACTTTTGAGAAACTTAGAGAGAATTCATCAAGAGATAGAGAAAGAGAAGAAGGAAGAGAGAAGAGGAGAAGAAGCTAAGTTGAAATACTTCCTAGATTAGGGGTTTTCTGATGTCACTACCTCCTATTGTTTGTTTAGATCGTATTTCTTTTTTATTTCCAATTTTAATTGTATAGAATTGGAATAACAACTTAATGATAGGATTTTTGAATATTGAAGATGTTCTAAACTCACCTTCAGAGTTTTATTTTTGAATTAATGAAATTTGATTGTTGAAGTGTTTATTAGATTGGTTATGATTTAATTTTGTAATTGCGTAATTTGATAATAAACTAAGAAGGTGAATAGAATGAAAAATGTTTAAATTAGGCTAATGAGAGTTAGGTGATTTAATAGAATAATGATTGAATCAAATTGATATATTGTGAGAAGAGAGAACTTGCATTGGTTTTCGATAGTTTAATAGAGAACTTCAGAACTAATTAGGGTTTTGGGTAGGTTTTTAATTGAGAAATTATAACTTTCATAATCTGATTAGGGCTTATGATTTAGGGTTAATGGTTTAACTCTAGCGATAGCAGTTAACCTTAAGATCTTCTAGAACCAATCATCTAGTAATTTATGATCAGTTAGTGTAGCAGCACACTCTAATAGTGTATATTCCCAAACATACCGTCAATATTCAAGAACATACTCTACAAAGTTGGCATGCTAGGATAATCAGTCAAATTTAACATAAAATTTTTCACGCATCACATGCATCATTACCATTTCACAATAAATCTAATTCAAGCAACAACACATTTTTATTACAACTGAAGCTTGCTTTGGTTTGTTATATTTATAAATATACACATTTGTGAATGTCATTACACTTTACAATTTACATAAACAACGTACAATATTTATGGAATACAATTCAAATATATAAAAAATTCAATGAAGACTTATGCAGATGCAACTTGTTGAACCTCAGTCTCGGTACTTAATTCATGGGTATAACACACGAGACTTAGGTGACTTTAATAATTAAAAAAAGAAATCACGATTTGTGAAGACCACTATGTTCAATTTTTCCTAGATTAATATAGTTTATTCATGGAAGTTAGAGTGACTAATTCCATATAAGGTAGGGTAGTAGTTGTATCCCCCTTGTTGTCTTTTGCCTATTATCAGCTTTTACACATTCCAAAAGACTCAAATCCAGTAAACATTAAATATAAATACATAACCCCCAGCATAACAATTTATTTTAAATCTATCGAAGGCCATTATTCTATTTCCAACTGTAATTAATAACCGAACATAAATGATAGTTTTAAACATGTGCAAAAGGGAAATTCTTCAAATTTTGCATTCATTGCTTCATCAAAATAGAGTTTGTATATGGTTTTAATCACATATCAAAGCCACAATAGTAGCATAACATAACACATATCTGAATGCTCATGCTTGATATGTTTATAAAGCTATGAAAAGTAATCAAACTAACTTAGTTACAAAAGATAGATATCTTGGAGTTTGCTAAAGCTTTCAAGGATCAATTATCTTCTCATTCTATACCTTTGGAGTGGAAAATAATAGGGTGTGCTATGAAGCTCAATGGCGAATATGCTTATAGCTATTAGTGACAAGCCACACACAATAAAGCACACACAAATATATATATATATATATCTGTGTGTGTGTGTGTGTCATTTTAATCTGGCAATTAAATTATTCACAGTTCTAGCTCAAAGAACTTATAGTTAAAAATGTTATCACATAAATCATATCATGTATTTTCATCCATCAAAACCTAACACTCAATTGTATATTATGCCTAAAAATTCAAAATGAAATGTATAAACATAAGGGCTTGCGAGAATCCCATAGATGGAAATGGAGAAACCGAAGTTACACCCTGAACTAAATGAGTCCTATTCTTAGTAGCTCATGTACTGCAAGTGGGTAGCCGGGAGAAGGCTTTAAGCCAACATGCACATGACAAACAAAATTGTATCTCTTTTGCCCAAACACAAACAAATTTTGATGCTTAATTCATTTCATAACATGTTCATACTTTCATGCTTTTTATGCTTATTCCTCTTCTCAGTAATGCAAAATGCTGTAACTTCTTTCAAGGCGTAACATGATAATAAATCATAAAGCATTTTCCAACAATCACAATAATTCATATTCAAGCAATTAAGCATGCAAGCAAGTGAGAAATCAGCCTATCGTTACAATAACTATAATCATATTACTTACCGAATTGATTGCAAGTCTGAACTTAAGTTTGCCTTTCCTCTTACTTTTGCCTTAGTTTTTCTTAGTTTCCTTCAACAACCAAACATTCATTCAAACTAATATAAAAATAGAAAATCTATAAAGCTTTAATATCAAGAAAAAAATGAGCTTATACTTAATCTACTCATGGTTTATCTAAGTTAGAATAACTAAGATCTAGTTGAAAATCTATGAAAACCAAAAATAGGTTTCTTGGTCCTCTCCTTTCTCCCTTCATTTCTAGCTTGTCAAACTCATTCTCTCTAGTTCCTTCTTCCACCAAAGCAAGAGGAAAAGATGAAGGTTACCTCAAACTCAGTTGAATCCTCTTCCTTCTTCTTCTTTCTCCTTTTTCTTTCTTTCCTTCTTCTTTTTTTTCTGGTTCGTTTTGTCCTTCTCTTCTTCTAGTTACTTCTACGTTTTTCATACTTTCTTTCTTCCTTACTTGTCCTACATATCTCTCTTCATCTTTCTCATTTCTTTTATTGGTTATTTAAGACAATTTTTAGTCCTTCCAAGGTTACCCTTCCATATTTAGTATAATGCCTACTTACTCCTCTTATCTCTTGTGCCTATTACACTGTAACTTAAATCTAACATTTCTATTTAATACATGAAAACACATGTAAATAAATATATTAATGCCTATATTCCAATAGATTCTAATTTCAAAGAAAAACTTTAGGGTCCATCATAGTTGATCCCGACCTTTATCTCTTATTTGATTGCAGTGGCTAAACTCCATTTTTTTCTAACTATAGATCTCCTCTGAGCATGAAAGTCAACGTTGCAATTTTGGTAAATTTTACAAACTTAGTGAGCGAACCATCCTCGATGGCTCCCTTAAATCACATAACATAACAATTCATGTACAGTTCACATAATCACATGATTGATATCACTTCACTTATCAACATGTTGAATTAAATATCACTTTGTTCACTTATTTCACATTTCACATTTAAAACAATTCAATAAATCAATGCAATCAATTAAGCATGCTTGTAACTATCCCGTATCCATTATGGATATCGAGCTCACTAATAACTCTCCCTTATCCATTGGAGACACATGACTCATTATATATAATGAGCCTTTGGCTCTTAATCATGTTATAAGCTTTAAGCTCTTTTTCAGTGGCTACTCTATTAAAAACAACCTTTATCTGTTCAAGCATTCATGTAGTGGAATGCATCATATTCACATAGAGTCAATCAATCATTTGTGTTTAATTTACACATTCACACATACATTTTTCATCAAATTGATGTCTGACATTCAACAATATTGTTGAGAATCACTTATTTTGTCAAATTTACATCTGATAAGCACTTCCAAAGATTTTCATGCATCAAATGCCTCAGATATTCAATTTCTGGAATCAATACATTCACATCACATAATAATTCATTATAGAAATTTAAACAAAACAATTATTTAAAGTAGGCCATCTAGGTTAACTAACAGTATTCTCTAGATTGGCATTTACTTCCAAGATCCAGAAATGTCTGGATGTTGACGTTCTATCCTGTGTACCAACATTATGCAATGAACACATTGCACACACATTACTAATTACACAATCACATAAACATTAAATTATACACATATGTATATGTGTAATGTATATGCATGCTTCAATTAACAATTCCAGGTAATTATACTTAATCACATCTCTTGATCATTTAAACCCCATCATTTTTATGTGTCTAGCTTATTCTTAGGTTTACACCTCAAGAACACTTGGTAATTCCAGTATCATAAATCAATTATTCGTTATTTATTTTCTAGCATTATATGATCTCATAATATCCAATTCTCATTCACCTTTACTTAATATATATAGTTCATCTTCTTTAATTCACATTAGCCTTCATAGGATCACTTTCATTCCTTTAGTGTCTCTCATTTTCCAGATTTTTTCTCTTTGGTATCAATCATTCATTCCTAAGTTATAACCTCAATTATCACCTCACAAATATCTTACATTTAGTCACATAATCCAAGCATCATTCTAGGTTCAATTGAAGCTTCATTCAAGCCTAAACTAAGTCCAAATGCATAAGCACCTTATCCTTAATTGGTTCAACCATTGCACAATCAAAACATTACCATCCAAAATCATTAACCACAGTCGTGGAGTGCCTCCCCACGACCATGACAGAAGATGTTGCATCTATCCACATCCTTTTCCTACACTTTTTTCGAGATTTACTCAGGATATGTTTTGGGTGAATTTTTGATGGCCATTTACATATAGAAACTTAGGTTTCTAAGCAATAAGTTATTCTAAAACAATGTTCCAATATGTATTAAGTTTCTAATGAACTAAAGTTCATACAATTTGGTTAATTATTCCTAGAGTTATACCCAAAATACTACATACAATTCTTAAACAGGGATAGCACCCAGTACTCAAATTCAAGAAAAATTTCAAAACCCTTAATGATAGAATTCAATTTCAATTCCTTCATAAAATTATATCCACATGTATCTAGTTTAATCTAAATTAGAAATACATTTGGATATCTATAGATCTAGATATGGTCAAAATATAGATGCCTATTCAGTGAAAATATTCCATCTAACATATTCCAGAACTCTTCATCATCATCTTCGTCCTACTTCATCTCTTTTCAAGAGCATCACGTAAACATCCTTTTCTTTGGCTTTAAACTTACCAAAGAGATCTATGTTATTAAGCATAGAAAATAGAAAATGAAATCATCTACTTAGTAATCAAATTTTATGTACTCTTTCTACATCGTCATAATGTTCTTTCTATAGCAAACTCATCTCTATAACATCTTATGAACCATTTGTCACCATATTCATAAAAACAAGATATGAATGTGTTCATTTCTTTACCCACGTTCCAACATATATGCATGTTAAGTCATCAATTTGCATTTATTTGATACTTAATTATCTTTAATGTGTTGAAATTTTTATCTGAAATTACTGGAATTATCTTATAATTGTTTGCAGATGATTTTCTAAACCTTAGAGATGAAATTGAATAAAAAAGATGGAAAAGAAATGAAGAAAATAAGAAATTCCAAATCTGACAGCAATTCAGTCACTAGACGTGGCCACTTCTAAGGATGGAATAAATCTGCAGATCTATTTTCAAAAGTCAAATTTGAGATTCTCACCATCTTTGAAGATTATGTTGCCATCTCTCAAGGGGATTGACCACCTGAAATTGGGGGAGAAATCGGACGAATAAGTATAAAAGGAGAGAAAATTACTGTTCATGCAAGCTAGCTTAGAGATTTTTGTCTCTACTGTTTTCTTTCAGTCTTTTATGTTTTCTGCACTTCTTCCTTTAGTATTTTCATATTTTTCAGTAAAGGAACATGGATGGAGACTTTATGCTTTGTTATTTCTTTCGTTTTCAATTCTAGCATGAGTGGCTAAACTTTTTGTCTTGGTTGACAGGATCCATGTTATTTGATAGTATATGTGAGATGTTTTGAATAAACTTTACATTGTTAACATACATTGAATATCTTCCAATCTACTCTCTAATTGAATTCATTTGTTTCTACGTGTGCAACTAGGGATTAATGTGTTCAATCGCTACATTAACGAAATATGACGTTCAGTTTCGCTGATCACAAGTAGCAATTAGGATTTTCTTCTCTATGTTAGACTCAAAAAATTCTAAGGAGATATTTACTTGATTGATTGCATGCCATACATGTATTTCACTTGCTCATTGTTTCTTGGTTCGTAAAGCTATTATCTAATTAAGCCCACAATCGTATCTAGGTTGTTGTTTAATAAGAATGCTAGGATACATGTTTCTAGTTATTACTCTTAAGAGAAAATATTTCCAATAAATGTTTGTTAATGATTGCAATTTTATGTCGATGATCCATATTAGCGTGAT
Source organism: Erythroxylum suave (assembly GCA_027563595.1). Lineage (NCBI taxonomy): Eukaryota > Viridiplantae > Streptophyta > Magnoliopsida > Malpighiales > Erythroxylaceae > Erythroxylum > Erythroxylum suave. Next base: position 14,407,009 of record JAOSBN010000008.1, on the reverse strand, counting down.
AACATCGATGACCTGAAAACCAAGGTATTTTCCCATTAATTTTTTAGATTCAATTATTGCTTTTGATTTGCGATTTTTCTTTTAGTTCTTTTTATTTATTGTGTGAATTAAAATTCCCCCACCTTAAATTCATTACTTTGTTCCATTTGAATTCGTAATTTCGTTGCCGTTAAGATTCCTCATGGGAATGATATCCACTTATTGTTACTATATTAAAGTGTATTAATGGAAGTAATTTCTTTTGAATTTGGTTGCAGGCGACAGCAGTACTAAATTTTGGTGTCGTTGCTGGGGAATTTTTAACGCTTTATGTATTTTATGAGTTCAAATCAATTAGAGAATTTACAGTACAACCCTGAAATCGAGAAGACAGTGAAAAGACTTTGAAAACAGACCAAACTTCCAAAAGAGACCTAGAGAATGGATAGAATAGCCGTAGACCTCACTCTCGCAAACTAGCCGCACACACTGATGCTTAATAGCCTCATTGATTCAATTTCCCGATTTTAGGTGATAACAATACCTTTGAATTAAAATTTGGGTTGATTCATTTGTTGCCTATTTTCAGGGGTTTATCGGGAGAAGAACCGTACAAGCACTTGAAGGAATTCGACGTAGTTTGCATGGGAATAAAGCCGACGAATGTGATAGAAGAGCAGATTAAGCTAAGAGCCTTTTCATTTTCTCTAAAGGATGATGCTCAAGATTGGTTGTACTATTCAGCTAGAGAAAACATGCAAACATGGGCTGAAATGAAGAGACTTTTCCTCGAGAAATATTTTCCAACATCGAGAGCAGCCAAAATTTGAAAGGAAATTTGCAGAATTCGACAACATACGAGAGAAACACTCTACGAATATTGGGAAATATTAAAAAAACTTTGTGCTAGTTATCCCCATCACCAAATAACTGAGCAATTTTTAATTCAATATTTTTATGAAGGTCTGTCGCTTATGAATAGGAGTATGATTGATGCTGTAAGCGGTGGCGCCTTAGTTGACAAAACGTCGGTGACTGTAAGGGAATTGATCGCGAACATGGCTTCCAATGCCCAACAATTTGGAATACGGTCTGGGCATGGAACAAAAGTCATGACTGAAGATAACGTGGCCACGTTGGAGAAAAGATTGGATGACCTTACTTCTTTGGTGCCATAATTGGTGGTCATGAAGAAATAAGAAGCAAAGGTATGTGGCATATGTTCAATGTTAGGGAATGCTACTGATTTATGTCCGATTTTGCAGGAGGAAAACATAGAACAGGTGAATGCCAAGGGAGGATTTACGGGACCAAGTCAAAGGAAGTACGATCAATTTTCCAACACCTACAGTCCGAGTTGGCGCGATTAGCCGAATTTGCGATATGGAAATCCTCAAGGACAACAAGCGATCACAAATTTTCAATAGCATAGATAACCATACATGCCGCAACAAAATCAAAATATAGCATCCAATTTCGAAGATAAGTCTTCTTTGGAAGAAATAGTTCAATCTTTGGCCACTAACTCTTTGACGTTTCATCGAAATACTGAAGCAAGTATCATAAACATTGAAAATAAGATGAGCCAAATGGCAACTACTATTAATCGATTGGAAGCGAAAACTTCTGGAAATTTTCTGGCACAACCGAAGATCAATCCAAAACAGAGTTTGAAGGCTATTACATTGCGGAATGGTAAGGAACTATAGGAACCACTTTCGACAAAATTCCAAAAGAGAAGTAGAGGAAGAAATTACTCACATAGCACCTTCACAAACTGACTTGATGCAAAAAGGGGTGAAAAGCAAGATGCTCCAACCTCCTTTTCCAAGTCAATTTGCAAAAATGAAGAAAGAAGAATAAGAGAAGGAGATTTTGGAGACTTTCTGAAAAGTTCAGGTAAATATTCCTTTCCTTGATGCAATTAAATAGATTCCATGATATGCTAAATTCCTTAAGGATCTTTGTATGTCAAAGAGGAAATTAAAATTCGATGAGAAAGTCCAATTGGGAGAAAACGTTTCAGCAATTTTGCAAAAGAAAAAGCTTCCATCGAAATGTCAAGATCCAGGTACGTTTACTATCCCATGCCAAATTGGTGATTTGCGGATTGAAAGAGCTATACTAGATTTAGGTGCATCCATCAATGTTATGCCTTATGATGTGTATAAATCTTTAAATGTTGGACCTCTTAAAGAGACTAATGTGGTGATTCAATTAGCAGATCGCTCAAATGCTTATCTGAAGGGTGTGTTAGAAGACATATTGGTTCAATTAGGGAACATGCTTTTTTCGGCTGATTTTTACATTTTGCAGATAGGCATCGATGACGCATCTTCCTCCACTCCGATTTTATTCAGAAGGTCATTTTTGAAAATGACTAGAACCAAAATAGATGTTCATAATGGATCTTTAACTATGGAATTTGACGGTGACTTAATTAAGTTCAATATTTATAATACCATGAAAATTCTGGATGATGAATAGTCTATTATTTCTGTGGATTTTATTGATACATGGGTGTAGGAAAATTGGATTTTTGAAGACCAAGTTAGGTTTGGAATAATCCTTGAAGGAGGAAACACGTCACAAGGAGGTGAAGAGTCATTATTCTTTAATGGACAATTGGAGAACGTATCTCATTGGCAAGATAGGGAAGAATTGATGTTAACTAGTGAACCACCAGCTGCACCACATGAGACATCATCTTCCATGGAGACAATCGAACCCCTTCATCAGCTCACGTCTGTGGAAACATCAAAGAGGGTGGATAAATTGTTGCCATCGTTGACTAGCCCACCAACATTGGAATTAAAGAGCTTACCTATTCATCTAAAATACATCTTTTTAGGTGAGAAAGACACATTGCCTCTTATTATTTCTAATCAGCTTTTAGATGTGCAGGAAAGCCAACTAGTTAACGTTTTGAAGGAGAATAAAGAAGCTTTCGGTTGGACAATAGCTGATTTGAAAGGTATTAGCCCCACTCTCTGCATGCATCGAATCTTGATGGAAGATGAAGCGAAGGAGTTGAGGTAACCACAACGTGACCTAAACCCACCCATGATGGAAGTGGTGAAGATAGAGATTTTGAAGCTTCTTGATGTGGGCATCATTTATCTGATTTCAGATAGTAAGTGGGTAAGTCCGGTCTAGGTAGTACCAAAGAACACTGTTGTGACTGTGATTGAAAATAGAAATTGTGAGTTAATACTGACTCGTGTTCAAAATGGTTAGAGGGTATGTATAGAATATAGGAAGCTAAATTCAGTTACTAGAAAAGATCATTTTCTGCTTCCATTCATTAATTAGATGCTTGAAAGACTTGCGGGTAAATCTCACTATTGTTGTTTAGATGGTTATTCAGGATATCATAAGATTTTGGTGGCACCTAAGGATCAGGAGAAGACAACCTTCACATGTCCATTTGGCAGTTTTGCTTATCGAAGAATGTCATTTGGATTGTGGAACGCACCCGTGACTTTCCAACGGTGTATGATAAGTATTTTCTCCAATCTTATGGAAAATTGCATGGAAATTTTTATGGATGATTTCACAGTATATGGGGAGTCTTTTGAAATGTGCCTTGTCAACCTTGAAAAAGTGCTAAAACATTGCATTGACACTAATTTGGTTTTAAATCATGAAAAGTGTCATTTCATGGCTGATCAAGTCATTATTTTGGGTCATACTGTTTCGTCAAAAGGAATTGAAGTCGATAGGGCTAAGATAGATGTTATTCGATCTTTATCTTACCCTGCAAATGTGCAGGAAGTCCATTCTTTTCTTGGTCATGCAGGATTTTATTAGCGATTTATCAAGGATTTCTCCAAAATTGCGCAACCCATATATAGATTGCTCCAAAAGATGTGAAATTTGATTTCAACGAGCCATGCAAAAGGGTGTTTGATGAACTCAAGGAGTGACTCACTTCAGTGCCGATTATTCAGCCACCACAATGGGACATGCCTTTCGAGTTGATGTGCAATGCTTCAGATTATGCAGTTGGCATCGTTTTGGGCCAAAAAGTGGACAAGGTACCTTATGTTATTTATTATGCTTCTATGACACTTAGTGATGCCTAGAAAAATTATTTTATGATCGAGAAGGAGTTTTTACCTGTCGTCTTTGGATTGGAGAAGTTTCGATCATATCTATAGGGGATGAAGGTGATTATCTATTCAGACCATGCATCTCAGAAGTATTTGGTGAACAAGAAAGAAGCTAAACTGAGATTGATTTGATGGATTTTACTACTTCAAGAATTTGATTTGGAAATCTGCGATAAGAAATGAGCTGAAAATTTGGTGGTCGATCACCTCAGCAGGATCACACCAAGTACTGCATCTGATGTTCTTCACGACAAATTTTCGAATGAGAGTCTATTTGTAGTTCAATAGGTAATTCCTTGGTATGCGAATTTAGTGAAAATTTTAGTAACTAAGTCTTTACCTAGTGATTTATCTAGAGCTGAGAGAGATAAAATCAAGCGAGAGGCTAGATATTATGTTGTAGATGAGCCTCACCTTTGGAAATTTTGTTCTGATTAGATTGTTAGGAGATGTGTCACAAATGAGAAATTCCACCTATTTTACATTTTTGCCATTCAGCTGTGTGTGGGGGACACTTTGGTCCCAAAAGAACTGCTCGTAAAATTTTAGAATGTGGACTGTTTTGGCCTAAGTTATTTTATGACTCTGACATGTTTTGTAAGTCTTGTAATCACTGTCAAAGAATAAGTAACTTGGGCTCGAGGAGTCAAATGCCACTTACAAACATTCTGGTATGTGAGATTTTGAAGTTTGGGGAATAGATTTTATGGGTCCTTTCCCTTCATCTTTCGGTAAGAACTACATTTTGTTTTGCTACGGATTACGTTTCAAAATGGGTTAAAGCTAAGGCTACTGTATCTGACGATGCTAAAACTATTATTGATTTTGTTAAATTGAATATATTTGTCAGGTTCGAAATGCCTCGAGCTATCATTAGAGATCGAGGAACCCATTTCTGCAACAAAATTTTTGAAGCTTTGATGAAAAGATGTGGTATCACACACCGACTTTTTATTGCCTAGCATCCGCAGATGAGTGGGCAAGCTGAAGTGTCCAATAGAGAGATCAAATCTATACTAGCAAAAGTGGTGAATCTGAACCGAAAGGATTGGAGTCTACGATTGGACGATGCTTTGTGGGCATACCGGATTGTATACAAAACTCCTATAGGTATGTCGCCTTACAGTTTAGTTTTTGGTAAGCCTTGTCATTTACCTGTGCAAATTGAGCATAGAGCTTATTGAGCTGTGAAGCAGATGAATATGGATCAGGTAAAGGTTAGTAACAATAGGAAATTACAATTGCAAGAATTGGAGGAGATTTGTAATGAGGCGTATGAAAACGCAAAAATTTATAAGGAAAAAACTAAAGCCTTTCATGGAAAAATGATTTCTAGGAAACATTTTTCAATTGGATAAAAAGTGCTTCTTTATCATTTGAAGCTTAAGTTATTTCCAGGAAAATTACGATCTCGTTGGCTTCGACTGTTTATTGTTACTAACACTTTTTTGCATGGTGTGGTAGAAATTCAAAGTTTAGATACCTCTAAGGTATTTAAAGTTAATGGACATCACCTGAAACCATATTATGAAAACTTTTCGGTTAAGCGAGCGGAAGAAATAGAGTTGGTAACCCCAACCTATTTCTAACTGGGTGAGTAACGAAATATGTCCAGCTAACGACTTTAAAGAAGCACATTCAGGGAAACCTGTAAATTTTTTAGATTTGTTCGTGTTATTTATTTTCAGCAGTTTTTATTTTCATTTCATTATGTTTATTTCCTTAGTTAGGAATTCAAAATCACATTTTTAATTATGACGTTTCAATCTTTTCATTTTTAAACTATACAAAAATTAAAAAAAAAACAAAAATTTTGGCTTTACCGCCACCTCTCTCATTTCTCCCCCTTATTTTCCCTTCTGATTTCATCGAATTTCTCCTTCCTGTCTCAAATTCAAGCACCACGCACATCTTCACCCATCTTCAACACTCACTCCCCACTTGCCCATCATTCACTCACGTTACCCCTAGCCTTCCTTGCCCACTCAGCCATCTACCATAGCTTGTCCTTTTGGGATTTGCGTTATTGTCTTTCTCTTTTTCAAGTTGTCTTCCACGAAATTAACACAATGCCCAGGAAGAAAAGTGACTCCCGCAGGCTACCCACGCCTATACATTTTGCTGCTGATGTTTCTCCACCTTTCCACGCCATCGAACCACGTTGCGCGACATTCGCTAACACCTTGATTTTGGCTCTTCCACAATAGAGAAGCTTTCTTTAACTTTTGAATTTATTTTTATGCTTCTTTGACATTAAGGAAAATGTTGGTCTAGGTGTGGGCGAACGAATTGGAATTTTGATATGTGAATATTTTCAACTTTTGTGTGATTTTTGATGAATTTTGCATTGGTATGCATGTTAATTCGTGAGGCTTGGTCATAATAGTTTGGATGAGATTGAGTATAAGCATGAAATTAAATTGGGCTAAGTGAGTTTTAAGGTGAAGCATGTTGATTAATTGTAATAACTGATCTTATAGGCTTGGTCAAAATTTCGACATTTGAGTGAAGAGGTAAATTGTGGAATTAAGGTGAATTCTTGAATTAAACCTGTGAGCGAATTTTGAGCCCAAATGACATCGCTTTTATGTCATGCTATTTCTTTGAATGGTGTGATGCTCCTCTATTCATGTTGCCTTCAGAAATTGCATGGAACCGGTTTGAATTTGTTTGATCATATGGGATACAGAAATGATTATGGCCTTCCTTGTTTTTACACCCTTAGCTTAAAATTGACCCACCTACTTATTTTCCCTTGCAAACATTTTTGAGCGTTATCCATGTTTTTCAATCAATCACCTTATTTTTAGAACCCAAAAAACCCTATTAGCCTCACCCTATCACAATTTGAATGAAGCATTAAGTAATTTGGGACTTTTGTTTTGTATTTTATTTTGAGATATTGTTATAGGTACTTCTACTCATGTATTTATTATTTCTTCTAGTTTTTATTGTTTTCCTTTGATCCTAGCATTTTTTGAAAAAAAGAAAGAAAAAAGAAAAAATCAAAAAAAGAAAAGAAAAAAAGACAGGAAAAGAAAAATAGAGCACAGTAGCATGAGTTAGTATGAGTAGTTGTAACCTATGTGTCATGTGCTTGTCTTAGAATTTTAATTTGATTGTCCCTTTTACTTGATACTTTGTGAATGCTTGTGATTAACCTTTTGCCATTTTTACCTCATCGGTGAACTTAGCCCCATTACAACCCTAAATAAAGTCCTTATGATCTATTAGCTTATGTGATTTGAATGAATGACAACTGGTGAAATTGCAAGCCTATGGTAGTGCAATATGTTAGAGAGAGATTTGAGAGAAACACTTTGCCCTCAAACACTTGAGTGTTAAGAGTGAAATCCATGAGAAGAATTCGTTTTGATTTCATATTTGCTTTGAATAAAGATGTTTTATTTTGACTTCGTTTATTTGCATTGGTGGAAAGCGATTATGATATGTGTTGCAACTTAAGTCTTATTGGCCCAAGTTAATGGATTGTGTGTATTTAATCTTCTAAAGGATGAATTGATAAAGTGTAGTGGTTTGGCATGTTTGCTCGAGGGCGAGCAAAGGTTTGGTGTGGGGGAATTTGTTAAGTCATCAATTTGAACTTATTTGATACTTAATTATCTTTAATGTGTTGAATTTTTTTTTTCAAAATTAATGGAGTTATCTTATAATTGTTTGTAGATGATTTTCAACACCTTAGAGATGAAATGGAATCAAAAAGATGAAAAAGAAATGAAGAAAATCCGAAATTCCAAATCTGGCAGCAATTTAATCACTAAACGTGGCCCCGTCCAAGGATGGAATAAATCTGCAGATCTATTTTCAAAATTCAAATTCAAGATTCTCACCATCTTTGAAGATTATGTTGCCATCTCTCAAGGGTATTGACCACCTGAAACTAGGGCATACAATATTGGACGAGAATCAAGAAAAGATAGGAGAGAAATAAGAAGAAGAAGCATAAAAGGAGGGAAAATTACTGTTCACGCAAGCTAGCTTAGATATTTTCATTTCTGTTGTTTTCTTTCAGTCTTTTATGTTTTCTGCACTTCTTCCTTTAGTGTTTTCATATTATATTTTTCAGTAAAAGGCTAGGGATGGAGACTTCATGCTTTTTTATTTCTTTCGTTTTTAATTATAGCATGAGTAGCTAAACTTTTTGTCTTGGTTGAGGGGATCCATGTTATCCGCTAGTATATGTGAGATGTTTTGAATAAAGTTTACGTTGTTAACAAACATTGAATATCTGTTGATCTACTCTCTCTAATTGAATTTATTGGTTTCTAGGTGCGCAACTAGGGATTAATGTGTTCAATCACTAGCTTAACGAAATATAACGTTCAATTTCGCTAATCACAAGTAGCAATTAGGATTTTCTTCTCTATGTTAGAGTCGAAAAATTCTAAGGATATATTCACTTGATTTATTGCATGTCGTACATGTATTTCGCTTGCTCATCGGTTCTTGGCTCGTAAAGCTATTATCTAATTAAACCTACAATCGTATCTAGGTTGTTGTTTAATAAGAATGCTAGGATACATGTTTCTGGTTATTACTCTTAAGAGAAAATATTTCCAATTAATGTTTGTTAATGATTTCAATTTTATATTGATGATCCATATTAGCATGATAACATCGGTGACCTGAAAACCAATGTATTTTCCCATTAATTTTTCATATTCAATTATTGCTTTTGATTTGTAATTTTTCCTTTACTTCTTTTTATATATTGCGTGAATTAAAATTCCCCCCTTTAAATTCGTTACTTTGTTCCATTTGAATTCGTAATTTTGTTGCCGTTAAGATTCCTCGTGGGAACAATATCCACTTATCGCTACTACATTAAAGTGTATTAACGGAAGTAATTTCTTTTGAATTTGGTTGTACGTGACAACATTACCAAGTTCTTGGTGCCGTTGCTAGGGAATAGAGCATGAAATAAAACATAACATCTTCTGAATTCGGTTGCAGGATACAGCATAGAAAATAGAACATGAAATCATCTACTTACTAATCAAATTTTATGTACTCTTTCTACATCTTCCTAATGTTCTTTCTATATCAAACTCATCTCTATAACATCTTATGAATCATTAGTCACCATATTCACAAAAACAAGACATGAATGTGTTCATTTCTTTACCGACATTCCAGCAAATATGCATCACCATTTTATGCTCATTTAACCTGTAACTATTACCATAAAAGTTGTCATTCAACAAATCATGAAGAATAAAAATACACTTACTTGCTTTTAACTCAACTCTTCTCAAAACATCACATGGCCCTAGCTTCTCCACACCACATTGTCATCTCCTTTTTAAGATAGGCTAGGTTAGGCTTGCAGGTAAAAAGATGGAGAAGATAACATCTTAGGATAGCTGGTGAAAAATGGTAACAAAAGTCAATGTTAAGAGGGTGAGGATATGAAGATCATGAGTGGGTCATGAATAGAGAGAAGAAGAGATGAAGAAAATAACATTAGAAAAGAGAAGAGGTAAGCATGTATTAACCAAATAAAAGACCAAAGATGGTCTTTCAATGAAGCATACAAAAAGTGAGGGGTGTGGCATGGTAAGTGACAAGTTATGATTCTCACTTGGTCTCCTTAATAACTATTCCATTTATCTCCAATTTCTACTCCAATTATCTCCCAATTTTCTATGACATTTGTCATTAAATCCTTAAGCCATGTGCAAATTATTTCTATTATCATTTTGCACTTATTTCTAGTACTATAAATCAATTATCCTGCCACTCGGCATTTTTCTTAGTCCAAAATACTCAATTTTCAAAAATTCTCAAAATCTTACCAAATCTTCTAAATCAATATTCAAACTCTCTAAATAAATTTTCAAGACATATAATACACATTTCAATTTATGATCACTTTAAAACAATCATTTAGACTTGGAAATTGTCAAATGAGTGCATGAACAATCTTTGTAATCTGTGAGAAAATTCAAATTCACGTGTTTGTATGATATAGTATGCATAAGCATGAAATGCACTTCCTAATCACTCGTTGTTAATTCTTATTTATAGAAATCTAGGGTTCTACCCCCTTATGTGGAAATGGGATGTTACAACTCTCCCCTTTTAATAAACTTTGTCCTTGAAATTCTTCTTTGATTGTTCATAAAGGTAAGGGTATTGTTTCTTTATATGCTTCTCTGTTTCACATTTAACTTCATCACTCAAATAATTTTTTCCAAATGATTAGAACTGTCGGACCCCGTTTCCGGAACCCAACTACTTAATCATTATCTGTTCATCTTCATCCCTATCGCTCCTACTTCTTA
>JAOSBN010000008.1:14354878-14385685 GCA_027563595.1 Erythroxylum suave | reverse complement strand
TAATTACATTATATTTAATTAAAATATAACTATTCATTAATTAAAATATTATTATTCATTAATTAAAATATTGTAATAAATTAATTGAAATATAATTATTAATTAATTAAAATATTATAATTAATTAATTAATTACAATATAATTAATTACATTATATTATATTTAATTAAATTATGTTTTGTTTTAGGTTTTGAAGGGATGACATTTCTGACATTTCATTTATGTCTTTTGGTTATGTCTCTGTTTCTACATTCTTGTTCTCTGGTTTTGGAAGGAACAAAAATTTTATGTCTCTGTCATCTAAAGTCGGGACAGAAATTGGTTGAGACAGCAAGCAAACAGGTCAAAGACAGAATTTTTCTGTCCCTGTCATCTGTCCCCACCTATGAAGACATGAACCAAACGTAGGGTAAGTTTGAAGGGCATCACAGTTCATTAATATTGGGCATTTGAGATATAAAATGCCATCTTGTAAAAATTTCTTACCTCTATCTTTATCTACCAAAATCCAGTCTTAAGATTAAACTTTGAGAATAATTTTGCTTCTTTCAGGGATAATATTTAAGTGTTAATCCTGTGTCGAGGTAACTTATCATCTTGGAGAAAAATATTTAATGGCTTGTAATCAATCACTATCTTTTTCTTTCCTCGTGTACACTATGCCTTTTTTCTACGTAAAATCCTTAAAAAGCCTAATGAGACTTAGTGGGTTCAATAAACCCTTGTCTTATGAGGACAACGCATTCTTCTCTTTCCAGAGCCAAGTCATCCATATTCATTCTTAAAGAGTAGCCTTGATATAATTAATATCTTGATTTCTTTTAAATAATAATTAGATGAAGAATTTATTAGGTTCCGATCATGAATCTCATACATAATATATATCAAATATATGCAGTAGAAATAAAATAAAACCTTAAAAACTAGATCTACTCATGCATATAGATATAGAAAAACAAAAACATGAAATGTGAGATGTTTACATACCTTTCTGAAGATCTCCTTTGTTGTTTAATCTTCTCCTCGTTGCGTTGTTGTAAACCATAACAATCAATGCATACCATCTCTAATAAAAGTCCACACAGAGATAAAAGGATGAAACCTCACCAAAAGATGGCTAGAATTCTTTCTTTGTGCTAAAAACAAAAACTCTTGAGAGAGTTGGAGAGAGAAAGTGTGTTAAGAAAAAGAACCTTTTTATTTCATTTTTTTTCCAAAAGATGGACGAAAATCATCTCAATTTTTTGCACCATTTGGCATTCCACAACCCCCCATCACTAATGGAAAGTTATGAGAAGTGAACAGTCATAAATAACATGCATTAATGGAAGTTATGGGAAGTTAATGACCATGAATAACATGCATTAATGGAAGCCAACAACACTTGTTTCCAATCCATTCCATACAACGTTTTCTACAACGATCATATCGCAATCCAATCTTGAAACACTCTCTCATATCTTCAATCACCATTCAAGACCATTTTACTCATCCTTCGGATCTCCTGTATGTGTGATCCATTAGGTTCCCAATTATGTTGGCCACTTGAATTAACATTTAATTCAAGTAAGCCAAGAGTGCTATCTAACAACATGTCATGATCCCTAATTGTCCAGAAAGTTAGTGGTTTAACTATAAACCCCTCTATATGTAATGTTGCTATGCAATTTGTCCTTTCACCATCTATACCCCACTTAGTTTAGAGTATGATCAAAGTGTCAACTCCCACTAGACTGACTATGTCATATCTAATCCAAGTGATATTAGATCTTGTACTTAGGATCTCATTACTCTATGTATCATTGAAGACTCTCTTCATGACAAATATCTGTTCTAGCTAGAGACTCCTGAGTAATGACACTAACAAGAGGTCGTGGGTATCATCTCCTTCTATTAGGAGTGGTGAATCCTTTATTGGCTACTCAGTTACCTCCTAATACCTCAAGTTGTACCCAATCACCACCCTATGAGTAACCCTTGAAAGGCATCGATGAATGAAGTGAAAACACAAGATCAATATCCAAGATATCCTTACGCACCTCAAGTCAAGGATACTTACACCATTTCTATGATGAGACTATCATTGACACTGGAATTGAATATCCATATAATTGTCGCATAGTAGGTCAATCCAATATACTTACTACCCTTAGCATGTTAATTATAAACAACTTATGTCTACAGCTTATGAGATCTACTGTTTGATCTAATCAAGGAGTATAATATGTGCTAGCCTATCTAGAATAATGATATCCCATCTAATTAATCTTATGACTAGGGAAAGTTTAGATACTAACATAATCACACATGATAGGAATCTCATTATCATGATCTCATCATGATTTCCTCCATGCTATGTTTTGTATCAAGGACTTCATTAAATTAATTTAAGATCAACATCAAATCTATAAACATATGAACATTGAAATAATAAAAAATGACTTTATTAATCATAAAATGATTTTTACAATAAATGCTAAAGGTAATTGCCTTTAGAGCACTTATCTAACAAACTCCCACTTGCACTAACGCTAATCGCCTTGACATCTAATACTATAAGTGTGTACATATGACACAAAACTCTTTTCGAAGATAGCCGTAGTCAATGGATCAGTTATATTATAATAGGTGGGAACTCTCTCTATCTTGACATCATTTCTTCCAATGATCTCTCTAATCAAATAGTTGCGACTGAGTACATGTTTGGACTTCTAATGAGACCTCAGTTCCTTTGCTTGCGTTATAGCCCCGTTGTTCTTATAATATAATTACATTGGGTTAGCGATGCTCGAAACCAACCCAAGTTCTATTATGAATTTCTTGATCCAAACCGCTTCCTTTGTCACTTCTGAAGTTGCAATGTACTCCGCCTCTGTCATTAAATCAATAGTCGTCTCTTGTTTGGAACTTTTTAATTGACTGCACCACCATTTTGTGTGAATACATATCCAAACTGGGATCTGGAGTCATCCCTATCGAATTGGAAGCTGGCATCAATATACCTGCTTACCACAAGATCACCTTCTCCATATACCAAGAATACATCTTTAGTTCTTCTCAAGTACTTAAGGATATTCTTAACAGCCACCCAAAGATCCTCATTAGGGTCCGACTGATATCTACTCGTAACACTTAAAGCATACAATACATCGAGTCTAGTAGATAACATAGCATACATGATTGATCCTATAGCTGAAGCATAAGGAATCAAACTCACACGAGTCCTCTCTTGGACCATAGGAAGATAACCTCTCTTGTACTGCTCCATGCTAAACCTCTTTAGCATCTTGTCCATATATATAGACTGAGAAAGACTAAGCAACCTCTTAGATCTATCTCTATAGATTCTTATCCCCAAAATATAAGTTGCTTACCCAAGTCTTTTAAAGAAGTTCATAGCTAATCAAATTTTTACTGATTGCAAAGTGGAGAGTTTCTTATTAGCAATATGTCATCTACATACAGTACAAGGAACATGATTTCACTCCTATTATCCTTCTTATACACACATTGCTCATCCAGATTCTATAAGAAACCAAACTCTTTGATTGTCTCATCAAATAAGATATTCCACCTCCTGGATGCTTGTTTCTATCCATAAATGGATTTCTAAAGCTTGCATACCTTTTCTTCATTCATGGATATGAAACTATTAGGTTGTGTCATATACATAACCTCGGTTAGGTTTCCATTAAGGAAAGTCGTCTTCACATCCATTTGTCATATCTCATAATCATAATGAGTGGCAATGATTAGGAGTTTCCTAATGGAATTAAACATAGCTACTGGGCTAAACATTTCGTCATAATCAACACATTGCCTTTAACGATAACCTTTAGCTATAAGCCTAGCTTTATGGGTAACTACATTACCCTCCATATCAGTTTTCTTCTTGAAACACCCTATGGGTTTTATCCCTTTGCGTGGGTCAACCAAATTCCATACTTGGTTTTCATACATGGAATCTATTTCGGATTTCATAGCTTGAAGCCATTTGTCAGTTTCTGAACTCTTTAGAGCCTCTTCATAGGTACTAGGCTCATCATCTTCTATGAGCAATATGTCATTAAGTTCACTTATGAAAAATTTGTATCTCTCGGGAATGTGACGTATCCTACCTGACCTACGAACTTCTTGTGTGTTAAAAGGTTGAACTATTGTTTCATCTTCATAAACAATAATCTCAAGTCCAGGCAGTTAATCTGCATCTGTTTGAGCATCTTGAACTTCTACAAGTTCAATTTTGCTCCCACACTCTTCTCTTAGAAGAAACTTTTTTTCTAAAAAGACAACATGTTTTGAAACAAACACCTTTTGTTTTAAAACATGGTAGAATTGATATCTTATAGTTTCCTTAGGATATCTACAAACAGACATTTGTCAAATTTAGCTTCAAGCTTATATGACTGAATCCACTTCACATAAGTAAGACAACCTCAAACTTTCATATGAGGAAGATATGGTTTATTATTAGTCCATATCTCATATGGAGTAACATCAACTAACTTGAATGAGACTCAATTTAATACATAAACAGAAGTTTTAAGTGCATACCCCCAAAAGGATTTTGGTAAATTTGCTAAACCCTTTATAGACCTTACCATGTCTAACAAGGTTTGGTTTCTCCTCTCAGCCACACTATTGTGTAGTGGTGCGTAAGGTGGAGTCCACTGGGACAATATTCCATTATCCATAAGATAATCCAAAAACTCCTAGCTCAGTATTCGCCACCTTGATCCGACCGAAGTGATTTAATACTTCTCCCAAGTTGTTTCTCAACTTCATTTCTGAATTCTTTGAACCTTTCGAAGGCTTCAAACTTGTATCTCATAAGATACACATACCCATATCAAGGATGATCGATCATCAATAAAGGTAATGAAGTATATGAAATCACTTTTGGCATGTATAGACATCAGTATGTATTTGGTCTAAAAGTCCACTAGTTCGTTCACCCTTTCCCTTAAGGGTAACTTAGTCATCTTGCCTAATAAGCAAAATTCGCATTTGTCATATGATTCATAGTCAAATGATCCTAAACTACCACATTTGTGTAGTTTAGACATGTGTCTCTCACTTATATGACCAAGGTGACAATGCCATAAATAAGATGATTTCAAATTATCTCATTTTATTCTTTTGTTATTGTCGATATTTAGAACTAGATTAGACATATCCAATATATATATATATATATATATATACCATTGCACAATGTACCCAAAGCATATAACATTTCATTCAAATAAATTGAACAACCATTGTTATTGAAATTTAAATAGAATCCAGCTTTATTAAAACTATAAACTAACATTACAATTTTATTCAAAGCAGGTACATAAAAACAATTGTCCAATTCTAGTATAAGCCCACTAGGAAGAGTTAATATATATGTTCCTGTAACTAATGCAGCAACTCTTGTTCCATTGCCCATTTGTAGGTCTAACTCTCCTTTGTTGAGTTATCTACTGTTTTTAAGACCCTCCATGTTAATACAAATAAGTGAGCCACAACTGATATCTAAGACCCATATGTTATTATTAAAAACAGTATGAATATCAATAATATAAATACTTGAAGTTGATGGGGCATCAAATGCGTTCTTCTAATTTAAAGGACTCCAGATAGGCTTTGCAGTTTCTCTTCTAATGGCCATCCTTGCCACGGTAGAAGCAAGTTCCCTTCAAGGCAGTCTTCTTTTCTTTCTTGACACCTCCTTAGGGCCTACAGACTTCTTCCTCTTTTGGCTCTTTTTCTTCAAACCAGAAGAGTCCACCGGCATCACAACCTTGTCCTTGTAGACAAATGGCTTAACTATCTAAAGCATGTTGACCAGCTTAGGAATTGTGCTGGATATATTGTTCATCCAATAATTAAGGATAAATTGCGAGTAACTATCAGTTAAACTCGTCAGAATTAAGTCAATACGTAATTTATGATCAAAAAGAAAACCCAAGGAGGCCAACAACTCAATATAGCCATTCATCTTCAGTGCGTATTGCACTAAAGATGTCCCCTTAACCATCTTGGAGTTGAAGAGCAATCAAGAAGTCTCGAACCTTTTGGACCTTACTTGCTCATCAAAGAGCTCCCTAAGATGATAGACTATGGTATGAGCATCCATAGTCTCGTGCTACTTTTGCAGCGTCGGTGACATTGTGGCTATATAATACAACTAGCCATCTGGCTATCATTGAGATGCTTCCTATATGCCCTTCAATCATCTTCAGAAGCATCAGTAGTAAGGGGATCAGGAAGTGGTCCTCAAATTCCTAAGCCAGTCAAGGAAGTTTGGCCCAGGTAACTTGTTAGCTTCCATCAATGATCTTAGATTCACATTAGTACTCATGGTGTTGACTTGGGCAATAGCAACCTATCGTCAAATAGAGAAAAATTAGAATGTACTTAAATGCATGTCTATAAGGACTTTAATAACATGCATTATGGCTCCCACTATTTTCACATGTTCATAATCCTCAATATAAATCTGAGAGAGCTCGTACAGAAATTCTCTTAGTGGGTCAATATCTAATATCCCTAAGAATGACCTTGAGTTTACCCAACAAGCCACCTTAGTTCAATCGGTAGGTATCGATCATACCAATTGCATGTCCAATGCAACTATCGAATCTAGTGCTATCAACTGTTGATGTGTGTACACTCATTGGGCTATCAACTCTTGGCACGTGTACATCTAATGTACACCACCACCCAACTTCGCCTTTGTTTACGTTGATCTTGGGTTTACCTAACAAACCAACACTTCTAGTTAAAACTGACCTATTAATCTGGAAATCTTATTTCCATGGTTTGACCATATCCATATAGAGCAGGCTTGGATTTGCCCAATAACCCTAACTTTAAAAAGACTCTGGTTCTTTCTACATTAAAGGAAGGCGTTAGTTTTAGTATTCTAAGTGAGGGCTTTGACTAAGATCTCATCTAGCTTAGATGGTCTTATACATATAACGTATATAACCATCCATCATACAATCCCACACATTCTCCTAACCGTGCATTCTCTAATGCATATATGTAAACAAATCATTTTAGTTATGACATCTTAAGAATCCTATCATGGAAACCCAATCCAACACTTGGATCTAAGCCTAATCTAACACTTAGATTTACTATCTTCCTTTTACTAACTTGACTAAAATTACTAATGTATGCTATTTTGATTGGAATTAATATTAATCTAATTAACATGAATTACTAATTCAAAAAATTAATTCATAATTAATTTACCTTAAATAATTATTTGATGTCCAAAATTAAACAACTTAAATTTTGTCATAATGCCAATTTTTCTAGTCTTACTAGAAAAACTATATTAATTCAAAATTAATTTCTATATTTTTCCAAAATTTCTGGAACATCAAATCATTATTCCAAGCATCTCTAGGTCACTTCTTGATGATCAAAATAATTTAAGAATCACTTCAAACTTATTATGATCACTAAAACACCAATAAGACACAAAAACGACAAATATGACTTCTAAAATTTTCTGGAAATCAAAATTTGAGCAAAATCATTTAGGCATGAATCAAACATCAAATTAACACATTTTATCACATAAAATTGTTTTAGAGGTTCAGGAACCGAAATATAAACATACAAACAAATCAAACAAAATAGATCCTACAATTTCTGGAAAATTGTCTACATCTGGAAATTTGTTTGATAAAATTATTAAAACATTTTTAATAATTCTAAAAAAAATTACAGAGGCATAAACACATCCCAATATATTCACATAATTTTTCCAGAATCAAATTCCACGAAAATCATTTGTAACCTCATCAGTTTAGCCAATAGTCATCAAATGCCTAGCAGAAAGACAAATTTCATGCATGTTCTTATAAAGTAGAAATTAAATATTTTAATCACATTAAAAATATTTTCAAACACACTGAATCATTCAAGTACGTCTTATAAACAGATTGGTGAAAGAAAATCTTAAAAACGATTTTTTTATAATTAATTTAGAACAAAACATTACAGGACCCTAAGCCATCACAATCATGAAAATAATTTTCACATGTCATGTATTCTACATCTAACAAGGCACAAGATGACTTTGATACCACCGATCATGTGTCTCATACATAATATATATCAAATATACACAACAAAAATAAAACATAACCTCAAAAACTAGATCTACTTATGCATATAGATACAAAAAAACAAAAAGATGAAATGTAAGATGTTTACATACCTTTCTGATGATCTCCTTCGTTCTTTAATCTTCTCTACATTGGGTTGTTGTAAACTACAACGATCAACACAGACCATCTCTAATGAAAGTCCACATGAAGATAAAAGGATGAAACCTCATTAGGAGATGGCTAGAATTCTTTCTTTATGATAGCAAAGACAAGAACTCTTGAGAGAGTTAGAGAGAAAAAGTGTGTATGTAAGAAAAAGAACCTTTCTATTTCATTTTTTGTCTTACACAAGATGCACGAAAATCATCTCAATTTTTTGCAACATTTAGCCTTCCATAACCCCCATCACTAATGGAAAGTTTTAGGAAGTTAATCGTCATGAATAGCATTTGTTAATGGCAATTATGAGAAGTCAATGACCATGAATAACATGCATTAATGGAAGCCAACAACATTTGTTTCTAATCCCTGTCATACAACATTTTCTACCACGATCACATCATAATCAATCCTGAAACACTCTCTCATATCTTAAATCACCATTCAAGACCATTTTACTCATCATTTAGATCTTCTATGTGAGTGACCCATTAGGTTGTTGGCCACTTGAATTAACACTAAATTCAAGTAAGTCAAAAGTGGTATCTAGCAATACGTCATGACCCCCAATTGATCAAAATGTTAATGGTTTGACTACGAACCCTTCCATACGTAATGTTACCATGCAGTTTGTCCTTTCACCATCTATACCCCATTTAGTTCAGAGTATGGTCAAAGTGTCAACTTCCACTAGATTGACTACGTCGCATCTAGTCTAAGTGATATTAGATCTTATCTAGAGGATCTCATTACTCTATGTATCGTTGAAGACTCTCTTCATGACACATGTCTGCTCTAGCTAAAGACTCCCGAGTAATGACCCCAACAAGAAGCTGTGGGTATCGTCTCCTTTTATCGAGAGTAGTGAATCCTTTATTGGCTACTTAATTACCTCCGAATACCTCAAGCTGTACCTAATCACCACCCTATGAATAACACCCGAAAGGCACTGATGAATGGAGTCAAACCACAGGATCTATCCAAGATATCCCTAAATACCTCAAGTTAAAGGATACTTACACCATTGATATGATGAGACTATCATCGACACTGGAATAGAATATCCGTATGATTGTCTCATAGTAGGTCAAACCAATGTATTTACTACCTTTAGGAAGCATCTATATGTTAACTCCAAACAACTCATGTCTACAGCTTATGAGATCTACTGCTTGATCTAATTAAGGAGTATAACATGTGCTAGTCTATTCAGATTAATGATATCACATCTCATTAATCCTATGACTGGGGAAAGTTTAGATACAAACATAATTACACATGATAGGAATCTCATTATCATGGTCTCAACATGATTTCCTCCATGCTATGTTTTGTATCAAGAACTTCATTCAATCAATTTAAGATCAACATCAAATCCATAAATGTATAAACATCGAAATAATATAAAATGCCTTTATTAATCATAAAATGATTTGTATAATAAGTGCTAAAGGTAATTACCTTTAAAGCATTTCTTTAACAGAATTTTGAAAATTTCCTTAAAAATTTTGGGTGATTGAATTGATAATGACATATTGATATCTTATATGTCCATATTCTTGAGGAACTTCTTGGAGACCAAACATATTAGAGACAGGAGTGTAGGGATAGAGAAAATATTTAAATATGATGCTCTTAAGTTAGAATTTGTAATTTCTTTGCTTAAAAATAGATATCCATACCAATTAACACATTTGTTCATGAGAGATTGCTGCCAAGAACTTTTATCCATACAATACAATATGGAAAGAATTGATTATGATTTTTCCTTTGGTTATGAGTTCAATTTTAAAGGATTTTCCATATACAACAGTGAAATATTCTTCATGAGATTACCATACTTGAAAGGGAAGAATATGAGGCTTGATTACACTCATGCACAAGCAAGTGGCCATATATTCTGTACTTTTGATAGGATAATGGTACTTGCTCATTAGAAGTTGCCCTTCTATATGTGGTATGGTATATGGTGCAACCTTGGAGTTTACTTTTAGATAAGGCTTCTTCATCATATATATTTGATTTTATACTTCTATAGAAGAATCTCTTTCTCCCTAAGTTGACTTATAAACAGGGACTTGTTTGTTCTTCAAATACAAACTCAATGTCTACATCATCCTTTATTGGTATAATATTTCTAATAGATTTTAAGATTTTTCCCATAATATTAGGTTTTCCATAAAGATAACATCAATATAACTTGTTAGCTTTAGGGGATCTCTTCTGGAAGAATCTGACAATTCTCCCTTTTCTTTTATAAGGTCATTGATGTTTTGTTAGCCTTATCTTATAGAAACTATACTTTTTGCTTGTAAGAACATCCCACTATTTCCTTACACTTAATATTTAGATAGGGCTTTTTGTAGGCATGTCTGGTTTATCCACCATTATGGTTTTGAAGAATTTTTTTTGTTCACATAATTTGTTGATAGTAGCCAGAGCTAATTATTATATTTCTCCTATTGAGATTTATGCCATGTCATGAGGTAGAGAGTTTATCATCCTTTGCAGCTCTGGTTGGAGTTCACTAGGAAGGAAGGCAATAAGTGTATATCAAAGATTGCATCATTAAACCTATTTAACATGTATTGTTTTGCAAACATTTTCTGAAAGTATTTATGAAGTTCTCTCTTATCTGGTGAGCAACACTTCACTTTGAAGTATTCTTAATGACTTTGCCTATAAATTAATTGAAAGTCTTCAATAAATTCCTTATGGATTATTTTTAACAGGGTTCCTACCTTAAAAGACCTAATAGCTTGAAGCCTTTTATATTCTCTTAGACTTTGAAACCATTATGGCAAGTTTCCACTCATTCTAGAGCCAAATTCCATTAGGATTTCTTTAAAAGTAGCTTCTGGACTAGTCATTTGTAGGTTGATCCATGCTGTGAATTCGTGTATCACGTCTCTCCATTTAATAGGTAGGATATCATCAAATATATACTATAGTCCTAAAGCTGGCAGGATTTTGGTCTTTAAATTTTGTTGTATTAGTTTTGCATATTCTATTTTAGGATCTTCATCTGTGTTGTGAAGGGGAATCTGAAATGGCCATCAAGATTTATGATAGTTGTGAGAGATCAGCCATCTAGTTTATTTTATAGCTAATCTTATAATGTTGCAAACTTAAGATAAAGAGATTAATGGGAATTAGCTAAAGATGAGTTGGTTCCTTTTCTTTTGGAGCCATAAAGCTGGGTTCTTCTTTTGGTTCCTTTTCTTAGGTTTTCTTTAATTTTGGTGTAAGATGGACTTGAATGATCTTTTGGTTTCTATTATGGTTTAGGGGTTTAAGGTTTTTCTTCTGGGAGTACTGTTAAAATAATGGGTATGAAATTTTGAAGATTTTTCTATAATTTAAGGCTTTTGGATATAATGGACTAGGATAAGAGGTTGATCTATAGGAAAAAGTTGCATGAGGGATTATGTATAATTTTTACAATTTTTACTTGACTCTATCTTTCTCAGTACTTTACAATTTCTGGATAACTCCTTTTCTTTCTTTAAAAAACTTTGGGCTATAATAATTCTCGTCTACATATATATTTAATTCTCTTTCATATATTACCTCTTTATTAGTTGGAGGTAAGGCTGTGTACTGTTAAGCCTCCTCGACCCCACTTCTCAGCGAGAATCATATTGGATGTTGTTGTTGTTGTTATATATATTTAAGTCCGAATCAAGTTGTCATGCCTGATGAAGCAATTTTTAATGTAACTATTGAATCTAGAATGATATCGAGATTAAATTAGTATACAAGTATGGTGTTTGTGCATTTCATCCTTCTAGTCTTAAATCAACACAGTAAATATGTTTTGAGCAACTATGTTCTTATTCTACCAATTTTGGACTTCTTTAGTAGGGGTCACTAGTGAGTAGGTGCGTTGAGGAGATACCTGTATAGGGATCAAAAATGGGTGACTTTACCTTAGTCATCTAATTGGTCTTTCTCTCTAGAGGAGGGAACTCCTTTTCATAATGCTTTGATGGTTACATCATTAAACAAGGATTTGGTTGTAGAAGTTTTTTGGAACAATATGGATGACTAGAGTAAGTCGGAATGTCATCAGGAATGGCTATATCCTTCTTCTTTTAGAAATTGTTGGTCTTAGCCTAGGATTTTTTATGCCAATTCAGGGCTTAGAGTCATCATCATCATCCCTAAACTATCTTTGTACCTACGGATGTTGGGGTCTGCATTTCTTCCTTTAATGATCCTCTGCTTTAGAATCAATGTATTAAGCATCTTCTTCCCAACATCTACAATCTAGATGACACATAGATGGATCCATGTCCTAAAGAAAATGACCATTCATGTGACTGATATAAGAATATGTCCAATCTACTCCAATCGAGTGAATCATAGGGTTACTTCTGGGTTCTTTATAAGAGAATGCTAGGGAGATCATTAGAGTAGGTTGAGGACTTTCTTACCCTGACCTTTTATATATGGATTTAACATAGCCATCTTCAAATTGTCTAAGGAGTGGTGGAGTAGTCGTATGGATACAGTGGAATGGAATTGCCATGATACTAATTTCTAAAACAAAAGAGGTTATTTTAGTCCTTAACGATTTTGATTACTTGTAAGTGCCGGTTTTGGATGGAAGACTTGCAACAATTGGATAGAATCACCCCGTGTCGACTTGGAACGACGTAGTTTGAGCTTTCCTTACGGCTCCGTAGGAGCTCCGGTCTGTTGCTCTTGCCGTGGGACAAGTATTAGCTAGTCCTCTCCATAACCATTATTAATGAAACTCCCCTCTTCTAAACCCTTCTAGCTTTCCCCATCTCTCCGTTTCTTTACCGGGAAGACAAAGTTCCCTTCATACATACGCAAAAGCTCAAATCTTTCCCTCTGTATTTAAAAGTTACTGTTTTTTTTCAACTATTTCCTTCCATGGCTTCCTCAAAGCCCCAGCGATCTCTCCAGGAACTTGAGGATATAATTCTTAGAAAAATCTTACTAATCTCTCTCACTGGTCCTGTGAATTCTGATCCTCGACTTGTTTACTTGGAAATGACTGCCGCGGAGATCCTCAGCGAAGGTAAGGACTTGAAGCTGAACCGCGAGTTGGTGGAGCGAGTTCTCATCGACCGGCTCTCCGGCGAATTACCCGAGGTCGAGCCTCCGTTCCAATATCTTCTCGGATGCTACCGACGTGCGTTGGAGGAATTGAAGAAAGTCGCTAACATGAAGGACAAAACCGTCAGGTCGGAGATTGAACTGTCAATCAAGCAAGCGAAGAAATTGTTCATTTCTTATTTGAGAATCCACTTGGGAAATCCTGATATGTTCCCGTCGAATTCTGATGCCGTGAAGTCCAATGTATCGCCACTTCTGCCTTTGCTTTTCGCCGCCGTGGAGGACGGGTTCGGCTCCAGCGGGACTCAGCCGCCGCCGCCGCCCGGGTTTTTGGATGAACTGTTAAAGGAAGGGGATTTCGATAGTGTGGACCCTATTTTGAAGGCGCTTTATGAAGATTTGAGAGGGAATGTTATAAAGGTTTCAGCTTTGGGGAACTTTCAGCAGCCACTTAGGGCATTAGCGTATTTGGTGGGTTTTCCGGCTGGAGCTAAGTCTCTTGTGAACCATCCGTGGTGGATTCCCAAAGGAGTTTACTTGAATGGAAGAGTTATTGAGATGACCAGCATTCTTGGTCCTTTTTTTCATGTCAGTGCATTGCCTGATCACACGATTTTCAGAAGCGAGCCTGATGTTGGGTGGGTGGAATGGAATCTTTTGATTTTTGTGGCTGTGATTATGTTCATGGTTATTATATGTTCTTCAAGTGTAATGGCTAGGATGATATTAATGCCTAACTGCACTTTTGTGTCCAGGCTGCAGTGTTTTTCTGATGCATCGACACGGAGGGCAGCTGATTTGTTATCCTCTTTCACGACGATCAAAACTCTTATGAATAACTTATATGATGAGCTGGTGAAAATTCTTCTCACTTTTCTTAAAAATAGTGATACCCGTGAGCATGTCCTCCAGTATCTTGCTGAGGTTATAAATAGAAACTCATCAAGAGCCCAGATACAGGTATTTTTGGTGCCACAGTCCAAAGTTGTATCTTTTAACAAGTTACATCTGTCTCATTGAATTATATTAGTCGCCATCTATGTCTACTGTGTTTCTTTTATAACGTCATTCCAAAGTGTATTTGGCTTTGCACATTCTGATGCACCCAAAAAAAAAAGACGTAGTTCAAACTTTTTTGCTTATATTGTGTCTAACTTTCGGTACAGGTGGATCCTATATCTAGTGCAAGTTCAGGCATGTTTGTCAATCTAAGTGCTGTCATGCTTCGGCTCTGTGAACCATTTTTGGATCCACATATGACAAAGAGGGATAAAATTGATTCAAGATATGTATTTTATGGTAACCGTCTGGATCTAAGGTGATGACACTAGAAAGGCAGGATATATCTTATAGTCGCTAATCCCCCTTTTCTTGATATTTTACTCTTTTTCCTGACTTCAGAGGGTTGACGGCGCTACATGCATCCTCAGAGGAAGTTGCTGCTTGGATCAATAGGGATAATCCTGGGGCAAGTGATGCCTCTACGCAATCTGGTGATCACAATAATCGCTTGTTACAATCTCACGAAGCCACTAGTTCTAGTAGCAGTGCTGTTGGACTGCAGAGTGCATTACCTGCACCAAATAGTGGTGAAAGGTTTACATTTATCTGTGAATGCTTCTTTATGACAGCAAGGGTTCTCAACTTGGGTCTGTTGAAAGCATTTTCTGATTTTAAGCATCTAGTTCAGGTAATAGATGCATATCTATTTATCTTCTACATTTGCGTAGTTGTAGTTTTTTTTTTTCAATTTAGCCTAGCTTGAATGAAAATTCTCATGCTTATATTGAATTTATCATCCTGATACCTTGCTAGTGACTGAATCAACATCGTGATAAATGTTTTTCGCTTCCTTTTGTCAATAACTATCCTTTCAGGACATCTCCAGATGTGAGGATACACTGTCCACATTAAAATCCATGCAAGAGCAATCACCTGCTCCACAATTGCAGCAGGATATTGCTCGCCTTGAGAAAGAACTGGAGTTTTATTCACAGGAAAAGCTTTGCTATGAAGCTCAAATATTAAGGGTAAACTATCCTTGCCTGTCATCGTTGCCCCTCTAAGTCAAGCAGTTCATTCACTTCGTGATCAAATGGTACCTGATGAGCAAACTGAAATATGTTTGATTTTTCATTAAGATTTGCATTTTGTTGGTGGGGAGGAGAATAATGGTAACCAAATGTTTAGGCAATATTACTGAGAGTAATAACCAATTTTACCAGTATGATGGGTGGGGTTAGATGCAATTGTATATCCTAATACCAATTTAATTGATAACAAGAAGACACTAGGGAGGGATCAGGGAAAACTGAACTGGAAACTTAGGAAGATAATGAGGGTTGGGTTCCGAATATTTTCAAATTTGTGTTTTGTTTACCTACATCGACTAGATCTATAAGTAAAGAAGTTGAGTCAAATTTCGTGTTTGGAAAAATATTGCACAGAAGAAAGTCATGAATTATTGGTTAGGCTTCTGTGTAGGATTTAGATAATAATACGGAATTCTAACTAAATCCTGTGAAATAGGAATTTTAACCACTAAAAAGTGAATAGCCTTGTACAAGGAATCCCAAGCAAGATCTTATTCATAGAATTCTTTTGTCGTGGTTGTGTTATTTAACAGTTATTAAATCATGTATTAGAAAATGAGGTCTATTTTGATGAAATGATTGCTTAGCCTTGGGCTATTACTTGATGTACAAGTAAAATGGAGGTCCATTTTGATGGTATGGTCATTTAGATTTGGGCTAAAGCATATGAAATCACAGAATGTGGAAATCTATCTCTTTATTCGTTCAGAAAAGCATATTGCCTATTGCTTTGTGTTCTACTGTTTGCACAGAAAATAGGGTTTTGCTTTCTATTTTGATGAATAATTCAATCCTAGCGAGGAGCATAAATCTTTTGACTGTTCATTAGTTGAAAATAGCATTTCCGCATCTCTAATCACATCCCCTGCTACCACTTCCTATTGTTCTTCCTCCAACTTGGACTTTTTCTTACTATGGATCGTAGAAATGATAAATGTGTGAAATATTTTTGGCTTATTCTCTTGTTGGTTCTCCTGGTTTTTACTCTTCAGGATGGAGATTTCATTCAGCGGGCACTTTCTTTCTACCGCTTGATGGTGGTTTGGTTGGTGAACTTGGTTGGTGGATTTAGAATGCCTCTTCCATCAACTTGTCCCATGCATTTTGCATCTATGCCCGAGCATTTTGTTGAAGATGCAATGGAATTGCTCATATTTGCTTCCAGGATTCCTAAAGCTTTGGATGGTGTCACACTGGTAGGTTCTGCTCATGTTTAGATAATATGAATAGCCTTCTCA
This sequence comes from Erythroxylum suave, assembly GCA_027563595.1. Taxonomy (NCBI): domain Eukaryota; kingdom Viridiplantae; phylum Streptophyta; class Magnoliopsida; order Malpighiales; family Erythroxylaceae; genus Erythroxylum; species Erythroxylum suave. The sequence continues at coordinate 14,368,992 of JAOSBN010000008.1, read as the reverse complement.
ATAAACTTGTGTATGTTGCTTCTCTGGATTTTGATTCTGATTTTGATTTTCATCTTATTCTTGTTTGACAGGATGATTTTATGAACTTCATTATCATGTTCATGGCAAGCCCAACATATATCAGAAACCCGTATTTAAGAGCGAAAATGGTTGAAGTGTTGAACTGCTGGATGCCCCGTAGAAGGTAATTTGATGTCAACTATTTTTAATGTTGCTGAGTTTGCGAAAAGCTGGTTACTGACAGTGCTTGGTTTACATTTGCAGTGGTTCATCTGCGACAGCCACTTTATTTGAAGGCCATCAGTTGTCTCTGGAGTTTCTTGTAAGGAACCTCTTAAAGCTTTATGTGGACATTGAGTTCACTGGTTCTCACACGCAGGTGATTGTTTCTTCGTTTAGTTCGGAATAATTGTTATGCTGGCAAAATAAGTTGCTTTATCATTTTACAAGTGTCAACTAATTACTGTTAGTAGATTGGTCCCGGACCTTCAATCAATTGGTAACCACCGGTTCTTCAGCTGGTTTACGTGGTCCTGCCTTATTGCATATGTTTGATATGTGTCCATTTATGTCATGTCCTCTTATTCTCTTGTGTTTTGTGGTCATGAATAGTTATAAGCAACTAAAGAAACATTTAGTTCCTTCATTTAGTTAATTGGGTCAAGAGGCCTCTTTTCCATATTGTGTTCTAGATTCATTGATTTTTTGAGTTGGTCCATTTGCACCTCAACGATAGATATTATTAGGTATTTAATACCCTTGATATTTATCACATGCACAGTGTCATCTGATATCGCCTTAGTTACTTAAACAGATGTCATCCGATGCCCATCTCTAGATCATAGTCAGCACATCAGCTACTGTTGTTGTTAATTTAACTCCATAAACCATGTTTCAAGAGTCTGTTCACATTTGTATTTTCAGTCATTGTCTGTTTGTCGTACGTTTTCTGTTTTTCACTCTACTTTCAAATAGAACATGCATATCCTTTATGTGATTCTAGCGAACGGACTTGAAATGTCTTAGGTTGTAAACAATGAGAATGATAACTTCTTTTTTCAATTTGATGGGATATAAATTTATCTATATCAATCCAGGATAGAAATCTTCCACAATACGCAATTAAAGGAAAAAAAATTTCAACATCTTTCCATGTTTCATATGCCTTCTTACCTGGTTAACATGTTTGTTTTTTTTAATCTTCTGCAGTTCTATGACAAGTTCAACATTCGGCATAATATTGCAGAACTTCTTGAATATCTATGGCAGGTTCCTAGTCATCGTAATACTTGGAGACAGGTAGAGCAACAATGGTTAGAAATATATGCTCATTTATTCAGTTGATTAGGCATATCTTTTAAACCCACTGTTTTGTGCTATTTCAGATTGCCAGAGAAGAAGAAAAGGGTGTCTATTTGAATTTCTTAAACTTCTTGATCAATGATAGTATATATCTGCTAGATGAGAGTCTGAACAAAATTCTTGAACTCAAAGAGTTGGAAGCAGAGATGTCAAATACTTCAGAATGGGAACGCAGGCCAGCTCAAGAGAGACAGGAGAGAACTCGCCTTTTCCATTCCCAGGAGAATGTCAGTTTCTATACTCAATAAGTGCATTTATCTACCTTTGTAGTCAAAATACTTTATCAAATAAATAATCTGGATTACTTTCAGATCATCCGAATTGATATGAAGTTGGCAAATGAGGATGTGAGTATGCTGGCATTCACATCAGAGCAGATAACTGCACCTTTCCTACTTCCTGAGATGGTAATGAAATGTTCCTTCACTGCTCCAGTGATGTTTCTCCTTAGTTGCAGGTTCCCTTTAATTTGTTTTGTACTTAGGAGCTTTGCATCTTCCACTTTGGACAGGTTGAAAGAGTTGCCAGCATGCTCAATTACTTTCTTTTGCAACTTGTTGGTCCACAAAGAAAATCTTTGACTTTGAAAGACCCTGAGAAGTATGAATTCCGGCCAAAACATCTGCTTAAGCAGGTTAGCTCTCTATCAGTGTCAGTTGCTCTTTATCTTTATCTCTTAGTGTATACAAACGGGGGAAAAGAAGTTGTGGGGAGGGGCTAGGAGAGGGATTTGGGGAGCAATTGGGAGAGTACAGAGATTGGAAGACCACGTGTATGATCTTCAGATAAGTGCACCAAAATGACTGAACAGTACTGTACTACTGGGTGAATCTATAAGCCTCTCATTTATCTTATCCCTAAATTTAGACTTTTGCAACTAGATGATTCTTACATAATATGAGATTGCTTTCAGCTACAATGAGCCAGGGGTTTTTTTTCCTTTAAAATAATGTAAAATTGCGTGTTAAATGCTTTTGAAGTATTTCTGTACATTTCCTAATTCACTTCTATTTAATCCATCGAAGATCGTACAAATATACGTTCATCTAGCTAGGGGTGATGTAGAAAAGATATTCCCAGCTGCCATCTCAAGGGACGGCCGATCATATAATGAGCAGGTAAGCTGCTGTTAGAAAGTTCCAGAAAGATGGAATGCTGTCATTCTAATTTGTTCTCAATTCTGTTAGCCAGTCATAGATAATCTGACACTATTTTCTGTGTCCAGTTATTTACTGCTGCAGCTGATGTCCTTCGAAAAATTGGTGAAGATGGAAGGATTATACAGGAATTCATTGAGCTTGGTACAAAAGCTAAAATTGCAGCTTCTGAGGCAATGGACACTGAAGCTGCCCTGGGTGATATCCCAGATGAATTCCTTGACCCGATCCAGGTATGGCCCTTGGCTTTTCTTTTGTGTATTTCTATGTCATAATAGATCAAGATTGTAATTGTTAGTTTAACTCTGTCATTAGCTCTAGCTGGGGCAATGATGATGATGCTACTACCAGTTGAAACATAAAGAATTGACATATACAACACAAGTGGACAATAGAAACATGGTTATTTAACACCCTTTCCCTTTTTGCAGTACACGTTAATGAAGGATCCTGTGATCTTACCTTCCTCGAGAATCACAGTGGACAGGCCTGTCATTCAAAGGCATCTACTTAGTGACGGTGTAAATCTCCAATTTTCAAGTTTTCTTTAAATTTGTTTCCAAAAGGGCTCAAAGATTAAGTACAGTGAGCTGTCTCTAACTCATTGGCTGTGACTTGCAGACTGACCCATTTAACCGCTCCCAGCTTACTGCTGATATGCTGATTCCGAATGTGGAGTTGAAGGAAAAAATAGAGGAGTTCGTGAGGTCCCAAGAATTAAAGAGGCATGGGGAAGACTTCAGCATGCAAAGCACAAAAGCTGCCATACAAAACACCACAGGCGAAATGCTTATTGATTAGGATTCTACTCTAAAATCAACTTAGCCAAAGGGGTACAACCGTGACCCACGCTGAAGTTTAAATCAATTCTTGCCAACATTCACGCCAGGAGATTAACTTTAATTTGTGACATAGTGTACTGAGGTTATATTTTCTCATAAAGCAACGTAAAGGTATTCATAGTGATGGCAAGTGGATCATATGAACTCGTACATACACATTTAGTGTAAATGCTGTAAAATGTGTTGACAACAAAACCTGCAATAATTCATTCTTCTTGACCGGTAAGATTAACGTACGTCTTATTCTGCCCCTTCTTTTTCTCTTCCCTTATGGGGGAGGGAGAGTTTGTCACGGAGATGCATATGCATACAAGCATTGGACGATGGGGTAAAAGATTTTTGGATTTCTGTATGTTAACATGTCACTGATATTCTTTTTTTGCGGGAAAAAAAACTGGTTGTGTTCTGCCATTTCTATCTATACCCACTTTAATGAACCGATTCTCTTTTATTTATAACTTTGGTGACCTTGGAATAACTTTCATCCAATCCAAAATATATAAGATTGTTTACAGGGTATTGGCGTGGGCAGGTGTATAATCCATAATTAGCACCCCACGAGCTTAAGCTTCACAGATGCCTTGTATTGTCAAGGTTATCATGATTTGTGCATCACTAAAGTAGTGCAGTCTCTGAAAGTCTTTATGATGCGTTGTTCAGTGTTCATTTCTCATGTTCTAACGTAAGTCTTTTGTTTGTCTGAGCTTCTGAAGCGGAACAGAAATCTCCATGGACCAAAGTTGGCTGTAGGTTCTATGGGTGCTTAAGACCACAAAGGTTGAGGAAGATGAGAAACGAGACTTGGAAGATGTGTTAATGATATTCCTTTTCGGAAAGGACAAAAAGAAAGATTTGGATGAACTAGCAGGAGAGTTATCACAGCGCGCAATTTGGGGGTTCATTAGTAATCGTCAGTGATGGAAACTAGTTTAGTTGTAGCCGAAGTGTGTTGTATGCTTCTGCAAAACCAGTAGCTAGCTGTAGGTTCCCTTTGGTCCTCTCCTGTTTGTATTTTGAACATTTTAATAAGACTAAAGTTGACCAGATTGTAACTCCCTAAAATTTATAATCAGATATACACAATTTCATTGATAGCGAACAAATACTTATAAAACACCCCTCACCCCTTTACATTTACACCAAACAAGATTCCGGGAAAGACTGGAAGGTACTCCTACTCCCCTAATGAATGGTTGCTGTACTTGTGGGATCTTATAAGATTTTGAAGGTGTAGTGTAGTCAGTTCTGCCACCAAGTACAATCAAGCCATCATCTTGCTCTAAACCAGTTTACTTAAGAAAAATGTCGGGTGTTAATGAACATAAATTTGTTCATGTAGTTCTCATGACCAGTGCTGGTGTGGGTCACCTCGCACCTTTCCTTCGTTTAGCTGCTTCACTGACATCCCACGGAGTCCAAGTCACCGTTATAACCCCACACCCGACAGTTTCCTTGGCTGAGTCACAAACTTTGTCTCACTTCTTCACGTCCTTCCCTCAGATCACCCAAAAGCATCTTAATCTCCTTCCAGTTGATCACAAGCATTCTATAAACGCGAATGACCCTTTCTTTCACCATATTCAAGTCATTCGGCACTCGTCTTCCCTTCTTTTGCCTCTACTGTCCTCACTATCCCCACCTGCTTCTGCTCTTGTCACAGACATGAGTTTGGTTGCTGCAGTTATTCCCATCACCCAAGTTCTTGATCTTCCTAACTATGTTTTCTTCACATCATCTGCTAAAATGTTAGCACTTTTCCTGTCCTACCACACCATATTTGGTTCAAGACATACTTCTGATTTGGGGAGGTCAGATGTCATCAAGATTCCAGGTCTAGAACCAATACCCAAATCATGGATTCCTCCACCACTTCTACAAGATGAAGATAACCTCTTCAAAATCTCTTTCTTTGAGGATGGTAAGAAGATGACAGACTCAAGTGGAATTCTTGTCAACACATCTGAAGGATTCGAGCAAGAAACACTCCGAAAGCTTAAGGAAGGAGAAGTTATAGAAGGGCTACCATCAGTCATTGCCATTGGACCACTTCCACCGTGTAATCTAGGGAGATGCGTGCCATTAGCATGGCTTGAAGGTCAACCGGCTAGATCAGTGGTCTATGTAAGCTTTGGCAGTAGGACGGGTATGTCAAGAGAGCAAATCAGGGAAGTGGGCGATGGATTGGTAAGAAGTGGTAGCAGGTTTATATGGGTGGTAAAGGAGAAAAGAGTTGATGTTGAAGATGATGAAGACCTAGATCAGGTACTAGGTTATGAGCTGATGGATAGAGTGAGGACGAAGGGACAGGTGCTCAGGTGGTCAAACCAAGTGGATATATTAAGTAGCCCTGCAGTTGGTGCATTTGTGAGTCACTGCGGGTGGAATTCAGTAATTGAGGCTTTGTGGTATGGCGTGCCCATCTTAGCATGGCCACAACATGGAGATCAGAAGATCAATGCAGAAATCGTGGAAAGAATTGGAATAGGGACATGGGAGAAGAGTTGGGGTTGGGGTGGAGAGATTCTAGTTAATGGAGCCAAAATTGCAGAAAGGATCAGATACGTAATGGAGAATGAAGCATTCAAACTCCAGGGCATGCGCATCAGAGATGAAGCTAGGAAAGGAGAGTGCGTATGTGGAGATTGGAACAGGGGTTTGATAGAGCTCTGTGACATGTTGAAGGCTTGAAGAATTCGGCATCAACACCTCATTTATCGCCTATTTTGTTCGTCTTCATATCCCCCTCAGGTATGATTGTTATCATACATGAAATGTAGAACGTTTGAAGTATATCACAAATAATTGTGGAATCACTTGCACAAGTTTCAACTTGAATACAACTTAACATCCTTATCGCTAAGAGAATTAAACAACAAAATAACTCAATCACCTGATGATCTTCTGCATAAGTTTATGATCTTCTGTATAAGTTACTTCACCCTGCTTTCCTTACTAGAGCATGGGCCATCATGCTTGGATTTCGTTGGCCAGCAGGTGGCAAGGAATCCACTTACTGCCAAAACAATCTAAATGCGTCAAAGGGACTCACAAAAGCTGTTTATTCCAATGTTGACGGCAACAACTATGCTGGTGATGTCATGCTTATTGAAACAAGTGAAACGAAAGTTGGGAAGACCTGTAAATCACTTGCTGTCAACCTGATTCAAAGAGCCCTATGAAGGGGGTGGTACTCTGTTATGCCTTCATATAGAGGCAGTCAAGTTGGGCGAATATGCTTCTTCCTTCTTTTGATTAAAAGTCTTGGGTGAATCTGGATTATAATTAACGAGGAGCTCTTTAGAAGAAGTTGCTATTTTCCAAGCCTGATATATAAATTTGGTTATTGATTAAAGTGGTTTTGAGTTCATCTGATGCATTCAAAAGTTCAGAAATATCACATCATAGAAAGGAAACCCACTCGTGTGGACCAAGTTCAGACTGTTCATGCAATAAAAAACATCCCATGTAATCACAACGATAAGTCTCTGTCTTATCATCATCAACACCTAATTGAAGTCTTATTAAGACGCCAAGCTTGAAGAAGTCCTAATCTTGCCTCTACACAATAAAGAGGTTATTTTCAGATGATATTCTTAAATCTCTATTATAACACGAGTTATTTGGTCGTTAATCATTTTGTCTTGTGTTCTAATTAATTAAAATAACGTTTTCTTGAAATTGTATGGTATTAGGAAATTTGTAATTTCTCAAGTGGCTGTTTTTAAAATTAAGTTAAATTCATACCTTTAATGAATAATGGTAGATAACGAAATGAAAGATTCAGTTCGTTTAAGCGAAATCAATTTAATCCTCGATTCCAATTTATTAAGCTCAAGTCAATTAGTCATCCAAAACCCTAACCCTAGGTATTAAGTCACTAAACCCTAATTGTTTCATTTATAATTAAAAATCTGTTTTAATCTCTAAGGCTCATTCTAAACATTTTCTCCATTTCGATGTATTAAGACCCGTTCTACGTATTATGTTCTCGTAAGTTTTGTTACAAACTCTTATATGAGCATTCATTCATACATTTTCGTTTCACAAAATCTATATTTTTACGTATATATACATTTTCTAATCTTATAATTTAGATTTATAATAACTTTTGAGCACAATCAGTATCATCTTTTTGTCTCTTAATTTATCAACAGCTAGAGCAAAACACTCTTCATATGAGCATTTTAAAAAATAACGAATTGAATTAAATCCGTCATCCTAATCAGCTGGTTATCAACATTCTGATATCGTCAAATATTTCTCAATTTGCTAAAAAATAATTGATCAGTTATTTACCAAACAAGACATATATTGTCAGCTAGTCGTTAATACAATCAGCTAATAGTTAATGTAATTACTTAACATTTATATTTTATTATGATTAAACTGTTAATTATTTTATAAAATTTAAGGGACCTTGAGTTTTGAAAAATAATATAAAGAAGTTACTTAATTATTCCCAATTTTCTAACATGAACAGTGTTGCCCTATCTGGTGAATCTTTAAACATGACAAAGGATTTTACGACTAGAAGAGCCTTATGTAATATAAGATTTTATTTAGCTACAATGAGCAGAGGGGTGGGTTCCTTCATAATCATATCAAATTGCAAGTTTAATGCTTTTGAAGCTTTGATGTACCTATCCTAATTCACTTCTCAGACTCAGTTTTTGCATATACATTACTATAGCAAGGGTGGCAGTAGATAACATATACCGAAATTGTCTTCTCAAGGGATGGATAATCATAGCCCCTTACTTGACTGTCTCATGAATTATAGCTTTTCGGATTGATAATTCATGTGTTAAACTTGACTTGATTGTTGAAAATTTTTCAAAAATGCCCTGTAGCTAGATAATTCTTATCATGGATGTTTCTTTTATTAACATGATGTCTCCCTACACTAGCTCAACCTCTCTTCATTCTTATTCTTTCTTCAATGCCAATGTCAATTTTTTGAAACGATAGTCTGCCTTAGCTTATGCAAAACAGGCAAGAAGAATTGCATAATTTATCTAATCTGGATTGGTTTGAATTTCATTGGGATTCTTTTAGATATTTATATTTATTTCCTTGCCATGTCTCAGCTACCAAATATGAGAATTCTATAGTGCTCTGATCTAATTCAGGCGTGATAAATAACATAACTTTTGTCTTAGTTTATCTCAAATTTTGTATTCTTCAACTTGTTCTTTTTCCTTCTTAGAAGAGAAATTGTTGCTAAGGAAAAAGAACAATCTCAAGGAATGAAATACAATGGAACAATAAGTAAACGTAAACCACGGAAGAGGAGGGGAAGGAAGGAAGACGAGCATGATGATGTATGTTTCCTGTCCAAGAATATTCAACTATTTTAACCTGTTACTTGTTAGGGGGCCCGGGATTAAAACCCACTAATCATCAATTTATGGACTTGCCTAGTAATAACGCTAATATAATTCGAAAATATAAATGAGATGGAAATAAAAATGAAGGAAAGAAAAACACCCAGATTTTACGTGGAAAACCCTCAGAATGCAGAAGGTAAAAAACCACAGGGGCCAATTGGCAAAAAATCCACTATGTAATCATCCTGTTACGTAGATGCCGACAGTAATTGGACACGAACTTATTTTCAGGAACTACCACTCTCTACTTGGAGACCCAGTATATTAAATCTCAGTTATTAATATATCTCACACCCTGAAACACTCTTCGTAATTACAATATATAGTTGCCTTGTGCTGTCTCTGTAGAGTACAATATTACTTTATTTTACTTCACTCTCTCACGCACTCTCCTTCTCACTCTCACTCCCTTGTTTCTTCTCTTCTTTTATCTGTCATAATTGCCAAGTGAAAGAGTTCTATTTATAGAGTGAGAGCCTCACCAATAATGCGTTAAATTTGGAGAAAGTCATGTGATCATGCGATGCACTAAATGAGGAGAGAGAAGAATGTTGTGTGGCCTATAAAGAGAAGATTTGTTCGGTGTATGAGAGGAAAATTTCTTTCTTGTGTGGCCAAAGTGTTAAATGCTCTTGACCACCAACAAATCTCCCCCTTCTGGCCCCACGAGGCGGAGATTCTCTGCCTGACTCCTCACTTGAAGTCCATCCTAGCTTACTTCTCGTAGAGCTGCAGCTTCTCTCTAGGAATAAACTTCATAAGCATATCTGCAGTGTTCTTGTTTGTATGAATCTTTCTCAGCTGTATCTGATGATCCTCGATCACTGATCTCAACCAATTATATCTCATGTCAATGTGTTTCCTCCTTGCATGGTACACTGAGTTCTTACTTAAGTTTATTGCAATTTGACTATCACAATATACCACGTACTCATCCTGCTTCAAGCCCAGCTCTCGAAGAAATCTCTTCATCCACAACATTTCCTTCCCTGCTTCTTTTATTGCTATGTACTCTGCTTCAGTGGTGGATAAGGCAATACACTTCTGCAACTTAGATTGCCACGAGATAGCAAAAGTGAATAATTACCCCGAAGTAGGTTTCCTACTATCAAGGTGTTGGATCCCGTTTCCGGAACCCAACTCTTAATCGGAATACATATATCATAACCCAACATTTAATCGGAAATATAATAATACTCTCCAATCTTTACTTTATCATACTCTTTAATACATTCATTTAATTCTTTTCTTGCAGCTGGTTCTCATTATTCATAATTCTTACCTTTCTCCCATGACAACTCACTTATGTATCAACAATTCTTGATCAAAGTTTATCATCTCAACCTTATCCTTACAAAAATTCATATTTCTACTCAGCATCATCCATACGTGGCTCATAATTCATTTACATCAGAAGGTAATAGTTCTTTACAAAGTTGAAGTGGCATATCAAACCATAATACATCAATGTCTCAACATCCTAAAATACATAAGATACTTGAACTTAACAATACTTGAAATGCAACTAAACCTTCATGATTACAAAATCTAGCTTATAATACAAAAATATGCATAATCGGAGTTAGGGCTTGACTTTCTTTCACTCCATCTTTTGCTCATCACCTAGACATGGGGATAAGAGGGGTTGAGCTTGAAAGCTCGTGGGTAACAGTTTATAATAAAATATAAGAAAAAACTTTTGAAACCAATTTACTTGCCATAAAAAACTTTTATGGACTCTATCAAACACGTCTCTCAAAATTCCTGTCAAAAGTTCACCATAGTGCAAAACATGTATGCATTCATCATGTCAACCATATCATGAGCACATAAGCATATTAGAATGGTTTGGGTGAATCCAAAACAGAATGTACTATACATTTCCCCTAAGGGTCCTGTGTAGCCGTGAACAGAAAGTACTATCGCAATTCCACTTAATGGTCTTACGTAGCCGTGAACTTATGGGAGTCCATGAAGGAACTCCATGTCATTAGCGGGCAGGCGGGAGAAGCCTTGAGACAAGTGTACTTGACTTAACTTAGGGGACTACCACAAACCCACATAACACATATATTTCATAATCTTGTAACCTTGTTGCCCAAGATGACACATTTTCTTGAAAACTTTCATGTTCATATGCTTGCTATATTTATCTTGAAACTCCATTCTTGAAAACATGATTTCATAAACATGTGTCTTTTCAAAAGAATCCTTTTGCAAAATCTTTTCATAAATCAATAACAAAATTCATGTAACAAACATATAACAATTTCACAATTCAACCAAGAAGCAATAAATGCAACACTTATGATGCAATTTAAAAATATTAAACTGTCTTGAATCAAAGTACACAGTTAGTAGCTTATTTACTCTATCATAAACATGTACCCACCTTGAATTCTTTGTTTATAAACTTGCTTAGGGATGTCTTTGCTCTTATTCCTCTTGCCTCTTTGATCCCTTTACATAATAACAAAAATTCCACTCAATAGGGTTTTCAATTGCAAATCCCTCAAGCACAATCACTAAAATTTGGTTATAGAATACTTAAACCCAAACATTTTCTAAACTTCATGGACTAAAATCCTTTAAAAAATCCAAAAGTTTGAAAATGGTTTTACCTTCATTCTTTACCAAATGAAGGGATCCTTAGCTCAAATGGAATCTTTTTTCGTCCTCTTCCTTTTTCTCTTCTTGGACAACCACAAAATCTCTCTTGAGAACGAAGAAAAATTAAACCCTAGCTTGTTTTTTCTTCTTTCTCTTTCTCTCTCATTTTCGTAATTCTCTACTGCTTATCCTTCCATTCACGTTTTTCTTCTTTATTTATAAGCAAGACAACACTTCTTCCAATTATGCCCTTACTGATTGAGAAATGTCTTATTTGTCCTTCCATTTATGCCTTATGTCTTTTATACTTAAGTGTCTTGCCAACAGTACCCTTGAATATTCTGACATAACACTTTATTCTAGAAAAATCTTTTCTATTGTCTTACATTTCTAAGGATACCAAAATCCATCAATTCGATTCAGAAATCTGAAAGTCCTAGAAACTGAAATAGATTTCAACTTCTTCATACCCTTTATAGCTTCATGTCTCTAGTTTATCTTGAAACAAAAGAACCATCTCATTTGGAATCCTATAGATCCAGATGTATTCAAAATACTAAAGCATATTTAGTAAAATATCCAATTCCCACTCTTCCTACCTATACACTTACTTTGATTCCATCCATCTTTTTTTTTTTCCAAATCAACACCAGAAGCTATAATCTTTCGTGGAGACGTAAAAAGAAAAGTGTTAGGAAATCCAAGGGTTCAAAATTCACTTCATTTGAAGGCCGGATAGCAAAATTATGGCCGAAAGAATCAAACAAGATTTGGTCCTTAATCATGTTGGATTAAGATCATCTTAGGACGATTTCAAAGAAGACTTATAGGTCTATAAGTTTTTTGAAGACCTTATGAACGAATTCTATCATCTGAAGGGTCAAAGATGAACCAGACGATACAAAATGAATAGTATACAGAAGAAGTTTCAATCATTTGGGCAGAAAGCAGACGAAACAATAATCAGAAGAAGCAATAAGCAGACAAATACAAAAAGACAAAAGAAATTTGTCAGAAAGTAGACAAAGCAAAAGACAGATGAAACAGAAAGGCAGATGGAATTAAAAACATAGACGAAGTGCCAAAACATAGATGCAGCGCTAAAACATAGAAGGAGGGCCAAAACATAGACGGAGGGCCAAAACATAGACGGAAGGCCAAAGACAGACGATATGCTAAAAGGAAAACGATAGAGGTCAAACACAGACGATAGAAGGTCGAACACAGATGATAGAGGTCGAACACAAACGATAAGATGTCAAACACAGACCATAAGCAGAACACAGACGATAGGCAAAACACAGATGATTCCTTGCGTCTATGTTTTCCTTGCATCTATGTTATGACGTCATCACAGACGATAGGAGGTCAAAGCAAAGTCAAACACAGACGATTCCTTGTGTTTGTGTTTTCCTTGTGTCTGTGTTATGACGTCATCATAGAGGATAGGAGGTCAAAGCAAAGTCAAACACAGACGCTAGGCAAATCACAAACGATTCCTTGCATCTGTGTTTTTCTTGCGTCTGTGTTATGACGTCATCATAGAGGATAGGAGGTCAAAGCAAAGTCAAACACAGACGCTAGGCAAATCACAAACGATTCCTTGCATCTGTGTTTTTCTTGCGTCTGTGTTATGACGTCATCACAGATGATAGGAAAATATAGAAGAAGCAAAAAGGCAGAAGATACTTCTTCTGTTCTAAGGATCATAACTTTCAGCTCAGATGTCAAAAAATTTCTTGCTATATATCGTTGAAAAGCTAAAAGAAAGATCTACAACTTTTTGAAGGCACATTTGCCTAAATAAGCCTAGATTAATACAGATTTTCCCAATCTTTTTTTAACACAATTCATACTAAGATCACCTTTTCTACTTCATTTATTCCTCATTCTCATCTCCATTGTAAATCAATATCATCCATAATAAACTTTTAATCCATGATCAATCATGAACACTAATAACAGAACATACACATATGTACATGTTCTTCATCAACTTACTACACCAATTCAATTTCATTTTTGTTTTCATTATACTTCTAACTTTCACTTTAATGCTTCTCATTTGAAAATCTCTTATCCACTAAAAGACCAAAGCAAAATATAAACCTCTTCACATTTCTCATTAATTAGTTCTAGTCTTCTAGGAAAAGTTTGGGGTCCAACACAAGGTCTACTGCCATATCTGCATCAGCAATCCTTCAAGAATTGGCTTTGCATTGCCAAAAAAGAGGCATAACTTCGAAGTACCTCTTAAGTATTTGAAGATCCACTACAAGAAAATTGCAGTTTAGCGACGAAAAATACCGACGGAATAACCAAATATTACGTCGGTAATAAGGTTACCGACGGAATATACCGACACTGCGAAAACGTCGGTGATACGACCGTAGCTAACTTTACCAAAGGAAATTTAGCGAGCGTCGCTAATTTTAGCGACGGAATAATGACTTCCGTCGGTACAGTTTACCGATCGGCAAACCAATTACGTCTGTAAATTAGCGACCGAGAAAACGTTCCGTTTGTAACATTACCGACGGAAATACACTTACCGTCGATAAGTAGTCTTCATTATTACCGACGGAGAACCAATTTCTGTCGGTATATACGATAACAACATACCGACGGAAATTAACTTCTCCGTCGGTAATGGTTATTATTAATTTTTTTAATTTGTATTTTTCATTATATTTAATGATAAAATGTTACATTTAATTTGTTAATGATTGTAACATATAAATTATATTTAGAATATA
>JAOSBN010000008.1:14322515-14350556 GCA_027563595.1 Erythroxylum suave | reverse complement strand
GTTAAGCGACCATTACATCACAATAGCTTAAGCTGTTGTGTGAGGCCAACTTAATTGGGTTTATATATTCTCTAACACACCCCCTCAAGTGAAAGCTCTTTGGGCTTGAAACTTGCACAGGTCTACTTTACCTTGTGCTTAATTTTTATAAGTGGGTGGTAGGATTCGAACTCACGACCACTTGGTCATAGAGGCTCTGATACCATGTTAAGCGACCATTACATCACAATAGCTTAAGCTGTTGTGTGAGGCCAACTTAATTGGGTTTATATATTCTCTAACATAGACGAGTTCGAAAGCGCATATAATTAACAAAAGAGTTTCATTTTTTACCCGTATCATACTCCAGGAAAGAGGCCATAATATTTCCCAAATTAATCGCTAATGATTCTGAAGCAAAACCAGGTGGAAGATCGTGTACTCTAACCCAAAAATTAGCATACCTAAATTCTACATCTTCTGGATTCTCACCCTCACTTATCTGGTGTACTAGTAGAATGCAGTTGTTAAAACTCCATGGCCCTCCTACCATCATTTTCCAAAGATCGACCATATGAAAAAATTGAAACAAATAGAGCCCCTCCCCTCCAAAAGGTTTGATAGAACATGCTTTAATGGAGCGCCAAAGGTTGAGGAGAGTCCTTTCCATGGCTTCAAAGTTAATGTTTCTTTCTCCCAAAAATCTACCTAACAGACTCAGCTTGTAATCAATATTGCTTCCTTCTATCTCCGAAGCCTTAATAACAAGTTCAGCATCTTCTTTCTCACGAATGGACAAACGTTGAAACTCAAGCTCCATGGCTAAAAGCAGATTCCCGAAACAGAAAACCAAAGCAAAAAGAGTTGATTAGCAAGACAAAAACATGCACGACGGCATGACGAAACTTGCACCCCTAGAGAGAAAAGCGACAAGACCTACACCAAAGCCCTTTCTTAAACATCTACGAAGCAACAAAAAACTTAAAATCACTAACTCATCCATCTTTCAAACAATATTTCACTACATTATATTATAAACTTTTTCATTCTTTTCAAATAATTTTTTAGTTTATCATATTTCATTCTATTATTAACTGTTTTCTTCAGTTCATTTCATTATGTTTTATCCCATTAATTGAAATCCACCTAATCTCATGCTTGAGAAAATAATTTTGTACAAACTTTCTTGCTGTCCACGCTTGTTTAACTTTTAAAATGCACGTGCAGATATACATTCATTTCAATCATAGCAACATAGTCATAGTTGTCATATTTGACTCACACACTCGTCGGATATATAAGATTGAAGTTGCGACCGAGTAAAAATCAAATCAACGCCTTGCACCAATACCTGTTTACTTTGAAAATCATGTCGGGTGCTAATGAACAAAAACAAACTCACGTAGCTCTCCTCCCAAGTGCTGGTATGGGTCACCTCACACCCTTCCTTCGTTTGGCTGCTTCACTGACAACCCACCATGTACAAGTCACCATTATCACCCCACGTCCAACAGTTTCACTGGCTGAGTCACAAACTTTGTCTCACTTCCTCACATCCTTCCCCCAAATCGCCCAAGTGCAGCTTCATCTCCTTCCACTTGATCACAAGCAATCTGGTAATGCAGATGACCCTTTCTATTTCCATATTCAAGTCATTCGGCAATCATCTGCCCTCCTGTTGCCTCTACTGTCCTCACTCTCCCCACCTGCTTCTGCTCTCATCACAGACATGAGTTTGGCTGCTGCAGTTATTCCCATCACTCAAGTACTTAACCTTCCTAACTATATTTTCTTCACATCATCTGCTAAAATGTTGACACTTTTCCTATCCTACCACACCATATTTGGTTCAAAACATACTTCTGATTTGGAGGGGTTGGATGCCATCAAGATTCCAGGTCTAGAGCCAATACCCAAATCATGGATTCCCCCACCGCTTCTACAAGATAAAAATAACCTCTTGAAAATCTATTTCTTTGATAATGGTAGAAAGATGACAGATTCAAGTGGAATTCTTGTCAACACATCTGAAGGATTCGAGCAAGAAACACTCAGAAAGCTTAATGAAGGAAAAGTTATAGAAGGGCTACCGTCAGTCCTTGCCGTTGGACCACTTCCACCGTGCGATCTGGGGAGATGCGTGCCATTAGCATGGCTTGAAGGTCAACCGGCTAGGTCAGTGGTCTATGTGAGCTTTGGCAGTAGGACGGGCATGTCAAGAGAGCAAATCAGGGAATTGGGCGACGGATTGGTAAGAAGTGCTAGCAGGTTTATATGGGTGGTAAAGGAGAAAAGAGCTGATGTTGAGGATGATGAAGACCTACATCAGGTATTAGGTGATGAGTTGATGCATAAAGTGAGGGAGAAGGGACAGGTGCTCAAGTGGTCAAACCAAGTGGATATATTAAGTAGCCCTGCAGTTGGTGCATTTGTCAGTCACTGCGGGTGGAATTCAGTAATTGAGGCTTTGTGGTTTGGTGTGCCCATCTTAGCATGGCCACAACATGGAGATCAGAAGATCAATGCAGATATCGTGGAAAGAATTGGAATGGGGACATGGGAGAAGAGCTGGGGTTGGGGTGGAGAGACTCTAGTTACTGGAGCCAAAATTGCAGAAAAGATCAGATACGTAATGGAGAATGAAGCATTTAAACTCCAGGGCATGCGCATCAGACATGAATCTAATAAAGGAGTGAGAGTAAGTGGAAACAGTAACGGGGGTTTGACAGAGCTCTGTGACATGTTGAAGGCTTGAGGTATTCATTCAGCATCGAATCCTCATTTATCGCCCATTTTGTTGTCTTTATATCACCTCAAGTATGGTTGTTATCATACATGACATGTATAACGTTTGACGTATTCCACAGTTCATTTATCACTTATTTCTTGTTTGTTTACAGTTTCATTTTGTACCAGCTGTGGTGCTCAAAACTGAAAATGCCAGGGAAGGGCACGGGCAGGTTCACAAGTACAGGGAGAAGGTTAGCATTAGTTTGGTAAAAAGAGGGAATCAATTAAAGCATGCATATATCAAATCTAGCCAAAATCTCATCGGCATCGTAATCGCTTCAAAAGGACTCCATTATTATATTAGCCATTGGCAGACAGTTCTAAAGGAAACTCCTCAAATTATTACATAACAGAGGTTGCAGGTAGAATACATGCACGGTTGTGTGTCTTGATTTCTATGAACGTTGCTCTATTTTAAACAGAGATACTTCTCTTTGAGATGTAATCGAACGTTATACCATTCCGTTGAAGACGTTCTTGGAGATCAGTCGAGCCAAAAACAATCCCAGGGGGAAAAACTCCACCTTTTGGTAGATTATCACGTTGGCTCAGAAGAATCAGGGCACATTGAAGCAAGATGATTGGAGTTGTCAAATAACCAATTTCAGGTCCCATCACTCTTGTCACAACTTCAAGATCAGGTTTGCTTTGCTGTGAAACATGGTTTACATCACTGAAACCTCGACCAACAAACCACATCTTAAACGAAGCACTTCTCACCTCATCCTCAGATGGACCTTCCTTCCGAAACCACCCCAAGCTGAAAACTGAAGGAAATTTTAAGAGAAACCACCTACCAATAGAAGTTCTGCCCAAGAGCCCAATGAACATGCCAACTGCAATGAATCGAAAAACACCCACAAGAGTTTTAGAGCCTATTTTCACCCCAAAATGGACAGGCTTAACCACTGACCAGAAAGCCTCCCTATTCTTAATATGTTCAGCACTCTCATTAATGCCAGGAAGGCCGGATGGGTTTTCTGTCAAGGTTGTCAGGGTTCTTCGAACTACAATAGAATCTGCTGAAGGTAGCTTTACTGCCCAGAGGCCAATTTCCTTCTGGTGGTCTATCATAGGACCTCTAGGAGGATGGGGGCCAGGAATCTGAAAAGTTGCAAGCAAACTTAAAATCAGTGAGTTCGGCTAGTGGTCAAAGTGTCAATGTTAAAGCAGAAATTACTGGATATAACATATTGATGTAGATGATAGTTGACTATCCTTTAAACACAAACCATTCCATCAAACATCATCAACACTACAATTAGATATAGAATTGAAGAAAACATTCAGTAAATAAACATAGGATGCGAGTATAGTCTCCTACCAACATATCAAAAGTCTGCTAGAAACTAAAATTGGCAGCTCTTTGACAGCTTCATGGTAAAAAATCAAGACAATTGCCATCACCATTTTGTCCTGATTGTGCAGAACTAGGACATGACTTTTGCATCTAAAGATGGAATACCAGAAACAGCTCCTAGTTGACCATTTGGCATTATATCTTTGTCGTAAAACCTTAAAAGATTCCGACTTAAAAGTAGCACCCGTTAGCATAAAAGGCTGACATTATTGCTAGACTTGTGAAGCTTTCAATCTTGGTTTTGGCCAAACAAACAGCAACAAGAATCCAATTTAATTGAAACACCCTCCACATTTGTTCCTTTTCGTAGAAAGGAGATCTACAGCTAAATTTACACAATGTCATGCCACTCTTCCACTTAAGTAATTCATGCTTCATGAGAATGATCAGAAGGATCTACAGTATTCATTAATGCTTTGTAATTGATGTCAAAAAAACACAACACAAGCCTCCTACTACTATTGCCATCCAAACCAACATAAATCAAATTTAATAGCACCCAGGAGCTCCCCTATTCAACAATCATCACATGATAGGACCACAACTACTCTGGCCAAATAAGATGTGAAAATAATCACCATCGGCCAAAACTATATTGCTGCTGCAGCTTGCACTCTCCAACCAGTCAAAGAGATTTTTTTTAAGGGGCAAACACCTTTCTTCTAAATTCATATGGCATTTATAGGATTAGGGACTCTTAAACAGAACCTCCATTCTTTTAGAATATGTACAAGCAAAGTTGTTTTATCCAAAATTTTTTATTTAAGACCCCAAATTCTTGTAATGAAGAAAATATATCAACTTATCATCAGTCATTATATGTTTTATTGAATTACTTCGGTCAAAAGTTTGATTGATCATAATCGTACTTCTGACGATGATTTATATTTGAATGAATTATATTTTAAATTCAAAACTTTATTCAATTTTATAATAGTAAGAAGTTCAAAAATATCAATCAAATAACAAATGTTTTAATTTGTTGTAAATATAACTCAGAGGTTAGTGGCCATTCGTCTGGCTAATGTGGAGAGCCACAATACGTAGCATTTCATATTCATAAATATTTATGTTTCAGCTAAACATACAAATAATTACAAAAATTCCTCAAAAATTCCCCAAAAGGTTCCAATTGTGGGCTTTCCGACAAATCCATCTAAAGCCATTCTAATACTCCTACTTCTCTAATTCTATTTGTATGTTGATCTAGGTAACAGTTTTCAAGCATATTATATTGGTCTCCATGATAAATCCCTGATTACGTATTCCTGGAGGAAGCCACGTGCTAAGCAAGAGTGAATCAGCAGATTAGTTTTAATTAATCATTTAATTGTTTTATGTCTGTTCTAAGTGCTGTAGGATGTAGGAGTCAGTTATGTTTACTGGTTAGATGAGAATCTTATTTCTAGATATGCTTCTATTTCTCTGTTCTATTAGCTAGAGGGTCAGTCATTTTAGGCACTTAGTTGTTTCATTTGTCTATAAATATTATGCATTACAAGATGCAGGGATATCAATGATAATTCAACTCATTCGAATATTTCATTTGTGAAGATTCTCCTATTGGCTATTATTCCTTCTTTAAGTGAGATTCTTGCTTATAGAGAGCTTAATAGATTTTTATTCCACTTTTATCTTCTAAAGTACCTAGTCTCTACCAATTTGATATCACAGTCGGTTCGAAGATGGTGAATACATGCTCATCTTCTTTTGATCAACCAAACCCACAAAACACCGATAACCCACAACAATCACAAAACCCACAAAATCCTCCCACTGACCTGTTTGAAGCTCTTTTGTTACAAGTCGCTAACATGGCTACTCAGTTGAGTAATCTCAAACCAAAGATGATTGCTCTAAAGATATCCTCTAGCAAGACTCCTCGTGCTAAAGGCAATCACAGTAACCGAGAAAGGGCGAGGCACATGTGCAGAGCTCCAATGATGAGGACGATTATGACACACCATGGTGGCTGAAAAATCCATCCAAGTGTCCATCAACCAAGATTGAGTTTCCCAAGTTTGAAGGTGGAACCCCAAGAGGATGGATTTTGAAGGCGGAAAAATACTTTCGATATTATCACACCCCTAATAAAATGAAAGTAGACATCGCTGCCATGTACCTTGAAGGTGACGCTCTTGATCTCTTAGCATGGATCAACACCGAACGAACTTTGCTTTACTAGGAGGAACTCACAAAGACGTTTCAAGAGGATTATGGTCCAGCAGAATTTCAGAATCTAAACGAGTATCTCTGTGGCTTCAAACAAATAGGAACAGTGTAAGAGTATCATCAGGAATTTGCTAAGCGATCTACACGAGTGAAGAATTGGCCATAGCACTGTCTCTTAGGTGTTTTCCTCAACGGCTTGAAGGAGGAACTCAAGGTAGACATGTGCATCCGGAAGCCAAGAACGATTTACAAGGCGATGAGAAATTTTAGCCAGGTCACCGTTGCAAGGCAAGTACTTTAAAAATTATGGAAATCACTAAAAAAGGAGAACCAGTAGTTGATTTTGAATCTGAGAATGAAGAAGATTCAGAGATGCAGGCCAAAATCTCCTTCCATGCTATCCTGGGCAGTAGCTTAAGTTCAACTATGAAGCTACAAGGAATACTGAATCAGAGGAAAGTAATTATTCTTGTAGACAATGGTTCTACCCACAATTTTGTGGCTCAAACACTTGTTTTAGAATTGAAGTTGCCCACTCAATATATCGCATCATTCGGGGTCCAAATTGGAGATGAGTCCTTGATTTGCTCCAATAAGGTGTGTAGACGGCTTCAAATTTAGGTTCAAGACTTCAAGATCGTGGGTGATTTCATTTCATTCATTCTTGCCGGTGTTGACATGGTTTTAGGAATTGAAATACTGGCTTCCTTAAACACCGTGCAAGCAAATTGGTAGCAAATGTTCATGATTTTCTAGGTTGATGGCCGAAGATACAAACTGCAAGGGGTACCTCAAAGTTCAACTTCTAATATAGAACTAAGAGTAATGACCAAGCAAACTGAGTCTTTAGGGAGTTTGAGTCAGAAACTCACTGACATTGATGGACTACTCCAAGATTTCTCAGATGTATTTGCTGAACATACCTCTCTGACACCTCTCCGCAGTCATACTCATGCCATCAATCTTCATCCTAATGCTCAACCTCCAAACATACAGTCATTTAGATATCCTTATTTTCAGAAGGATGAAATTGAGGCAAGTTGTTGACTTGTTATCTAAAGGATTCATTCGGCCTAGCTCTAATCCATCACGAGTCCTGTGTTGCTAGTCAGGAAGAAGGATGATTTATGGAGGATGTGTATTGACTATCGGGAACTCAATCACATCACTATTTTTGATAAGTATCCTATATTCAATGTGGATGAGTTGCTCGACGAACTCCATGGTGCTGCCTACTTCTCAAAGATTGATCTTCGCTCAGGATTATCATCAAATTTGAGTTCAACCTAAAGATATTCATAAAACGGCATTTGAACACACTCAAGCCATTATGAATTTATTGCGATGCCATTTGGCCTCACAAATGCTCATTCCACATTCCAAGCAGTAATGAATGATCTCTTCCGTCCCCATTTGAGGTGTTTTGCTTGGAGTTTTTCGATGATATTTATGGCCCCTCTCTTCTTCTTCGTAAGTTTCATTTGGAAGTGGCCTTTAATTCATTACACTCACATGCATTTTATGCTCATGCTAAGAAGTGCACTTTTGCTCAGCAACAAGTGAATTTTTTAGGACACATCATCTCATAAGGACGTGTTGGCGTTGACCCATAGAAAATCAAAACCATACAACAATGGCCTTCTCCAACTAATATCGAAGAAATTTATGGTTTTCTTGGACTCACAGGTTATTATAGACAGTTTGTGCAAAATTACGAAGTGATTACAAAGTCACTTACTGATCTACCCAAGAAGGATGCATTTTGGGAACGGGCTGAAATTGCATTTCATAAGCTCAAGGATGCATTGACAACAATGTCAGTCTTGAAGCTAACAGATTTTCACCAGTCTTTCACTATTGAATGTGATGCTTCTTTGGAGGGGATTGGAGATGTTCTCATGCAACAGGAGCACCCCCATAACGTATTTCAGTAAGGGACTCTCTTACTCTAATCGCTATAAGTCGTAAATTATTGGCTCTTGTGCTTGCAGTCCAAAAGTGGAAACATTACTTAATTGGCCACCATTTTTATGTCAAGACTGATCACAGCAATCTTAAACACTTGCTTGAGCAACGAATTTCTACAAATTCTTAGCAACGTCTAATTTTGAAGTTGCTACCGTTTGACTTCACTATATTATATAAAGCAGGGAAGGATAATGCAACAGCTAATGGGATCTCCCGGAAATCACAAAAAGCTGATTTCTTTTATTTAATCATGCTTGTACCTCTAGATTATTTTGTTTTGCAAGAAGCATATCTCTAGGATAATCAAACCAAGAATCTCATCTTTGACCTACAGAAAGATTCATCCTCGCATCCAATTTTTAGTGGTCAGCCAATAAGATCTTTTACAAAGGCAAGTTGGTAATCGATTCTAATTCCAACTTACGTGCAACTCTTTCGGTTAAAGCACACGAAAGCCCCATTGGTGGACATCTTTCGGTTATTTGAAGACTTTAAAGAGGCTTTTAGATCAGTTTTATTGGCCTCACATGAAGAAGGATGTCAAGCTTCATGTTCAACAATGCTTGACTTGTCAGTGCAACAAATATGAAACTCTTGCACCTGCTGGTCTTTTACAGCCACTACCCATTTCAGAAAGAATTTGGGAAGTTATTTCCATTGCTTTTGTAACTGGGCTGCCTAAATCTCAAGGTGTTGACACTATAATTGAAGTAGTTGATCGCTTGAGTAAATATAATCACTTTTTGCCACTTTCTCATACGTATACAGCTAAAACAATGGTTGGAATCTTCTATAAGGAAGTTGTTCGCCTCCATGGCATACCTCATTCAATAGTTTTTGACCGAGATTCAATTTTGCCAAGTCTTTTTGGCAAGAGTTGTTCCGTCTCAGTCAAACTCGTTTGCGGATGAGTAGTTCCTACCATCCTCAAATTGATGGCCAAACAGAAGTTGTTAACCAATGCTCAGAGGCCTATTTACGTTGAATTGCTCATGAATAGCCCAAAAAATGGAGTTCATACTTATGCTGGGCTGAATATTCATACAACACTGGTTTTCATGTTTATACAGGCACTACACCTATCAAGGTGGTTTATGGCAGAGACCCACCACCTCTACATCCATTTGTGAAGGGTGAGACTACCAATGTAGAATTAGAAGACTAGTTATTGATGAGAGATGCAATGCTGAAACTGCTAAAAGATAATCTTGTTAAGGCTCAAGCATGTATGAAATATCAACAAGACAAGACGCGTAGGGAACTTTCTTTTAATGTTGGAGATTATGTTTTGCTACGCATTCAATCCAAGCAGTGCTATGAGAAGCTATCTCCTAGGTTTTTTGGACCCTACAAGGTTCTGAGAAAGCTAGGTTCAATAGCTTATGAACTGGAACTTCCACCAGACGCACGAATTCATCCAATTTTTCATGTCTCCTCGCTTCGCCCTACTCACGGTGTTCTACCACCATCATCACCAGCTCCACTACCCATTTCTGCTAAATGGGAACTACAATTGCAACTTGATCACAACTGGACTTCTATACATGATTTGTAGCTATTAGTAGCTTGAAGAAGTCAACCTTTTGAAGATGCTACTTAGGCTATGACCTCAATGCTGCTCAATTTCCAGATTTCCACCTTGAGGACAAGGTGACTTTCGAAGGGGGAAGACGTGATAAACCCCTGATTACATAATCTAGGAGAAAGCCACGTGCTAAGCAAGAGTGAATCAGCAGATCAGTTTTAATTAATGATTTGATTGTTTTATGTCTGTTCTAAGTGTCCTAGGACATAGGAGTCAGTTATGTTTACTAGTTAGTTGAGAATCTTATTTTTAGATATGCTTCTATTTCTCTGTTCTGTTATCTAGAGGGTCGGTCATTTTAGGCAATTAGTTATTTCATTTGTCAATAAATATTATGCATTATAGGATGCAGGGATATCAATGATAATTCAACTCATTCAAATATTTCATTTGTGGAGATTCTCCTATTGGCTATTATTCCTTCTTTAAGTGAGATTCTTGCTTATAGAGAAGTTAATAGATTTTTATTCTTCTTTTATCTTCTAAAGTACCTAGTCTCTACCACTTCATTTTGCAGGTGTTAAGTTCTCACAAATCCAATCTCAAGGAGAATAGGGAAAAAAAAGTTAGGTTTTCAAGTACCAATGTTGACATCAAAACTTTAGCCTCTTGTCTCTGGATGATAGTCTTCTACTCATAAATTGTTGTTGATAATCCATTTTTCCTTGAAAGAGTTCTAATGGTTAGCTCTAAAACCTGATTAGTTTATTGTCACAGAAATACAAATATTATACCTCAATTCACATCTCCTACCTCTGTTTTATATACAATGAAACATTATAGTTTATGTACTCATCACTTTTTTTCATTTCTTGGTTTTCTCATGCAAACCCAAAGTTGTATCCATAATACAATTCTTCTCTAGTTCATGTATTTTCAGTTTGAGAAAGGAAAAAAGGTGGCTCTCAAAGGCAGAGGAATTTTGGAGGTAAATCTTTTGAGTTAAGGAAAAAGTTGGTAAAAAATGCATAGAAGTGCTTAAGTTTGTACTTCCAATCATTGGCATAAAGCCTTCTTCCAAACATGTCAAGGAACAACAAAAATAATGTCAAACAACAATTGTCTTACATTGTTGATTTGGCTCCATCTTTGTTATACTCAATCCATCAAACTGAGAATTAACTACAGATATGGTGAGAATAAAAAAGAAGAATCTGGAAAGGAGACGAAAAGAGACAAGGAGGGGAATCAGAGACTTCCAAAATGAGGAGAGAGAAAAGAAAGTGATTTTGTTATTGCCTAATTTTTTGTTCATTACACAATGGCCATAAAAATATTACCAAAACATTCATCACTAAACTAAAGCCATGTAAATAAGCCTGTTGCGAGCATTTAATTGGAATGATGTGTTTTTATTTCCTTAAAGAATTCCTCTTCAACGTCATTCTTTATTTATTTAACTATTGTTGCCACTCTTGCATTTTGTCTTGTTCAATTTCTCGCAACATTGCCCCTTCCTTCAAGAACCTTGTCCATGTGGTTGGCTTCCGAAAAGCTTTTTTGCAACAGAAAAAAGGAGTCCCCAACTTGCGTTCTCTATTGAGTTGTATGTCTTTTGGAATATAAGATTTGTTACTAATTTGTTGTTGTGCTTGACCACCCTTTCGTCCAATATTATTTTTGGAGCTCGATATACCGTCATGAATCTGGTTGGGGAGATGATATTGGCATATGCTTAGACAATACCTCTAGAGCTAAGAAACGTGAAATGTAGGATGACTTGAGAATTTAGCTCGCAATTGGAGCTTGTAGGCCACCTTTCCCTTCTCTATGATTATCACAATCCATAGTATAATGGGGATAGTTTATGGTTGCTCCTCTTCTAAAGTTAACGTTATTTATGAAATTGTAGCTTCAAAAACACACATTCTCCCACTTCGAACTTTTTGTCTACTCTCTTTTTATCTACTTGCTACTTCATTCAATGCTAGACTACTTTGAGACGGAATTTAGCCATCAAGAGTGCTACTTTTCAGTTTCTCAGCTTGATCCGTAGCTAAGATTTTGGAATCAACGACACTAGCAGTCGATAACCATAGAGAATTTCAGAAGGTGTTGAATTGATAGTTGAGTGATAGATGGTGTTATCCCACCATTCGGCTAATGATATCCAAGCAGGCCACTTGTTCTAAGAATCATTGTAGAAACATCAAAAATAGGTTTTCAATACCTTTTTAATACATTTTGTTTGTTCGTAAGATTGGGAGTGGTTCGTAGAGGAGAAGTTGAAGTTAGCTACTTGACGGTTTCTTGCCAAAAAGCACTAAAGAATAATGAGTCTCTATCAATCATAATTGCCCTGGGCATTCCATGTAGTTTGAAGATGTGGTTGGTGGACACTTGCTATTTTTCTTAATAGCAACAAAATGAGACACTTGCTAAATCAATCTATAATCACAAATATTACTGATTTACCTCTAGATAAAGGTAAGCCTTCAATGAAGTCCATGCTAATTTCTCTCCAACAACCTTCAGGTTTGCAAAAGTCTAGGATATGCAACAATTTCATATTTGTTGTTTTGACGAATTAAACACTGCTTAACATAATTCTTGACATTCTTAGCCAAACCTCTCCAATGGAATACATTTTGCACTCTTTTCATGGTTGTTGCTATGCCTAAATGTCCTCCTTGGGTTCGATCGTGCCTTATGGAGACTAGTGATATGTTTAGCATTTATTGCTTTACATTAAAATCAACCATTGGTTGCTCCTCTTCAACTACTAATCCTTCGTCTCCTATCATGCAGAAGTGAAACTTTTAATTCTCTTTTTTTTTTTGCATGTTTGCCCCCATTGTGTACCTATTGTTAGATCATAAACATAATCCTTTTGCTCGCATCTCGTCGAAGTCCTTGCTGCTAACCGTTCTCGAGGTTATTCATTATGGTAATTTTTCCTTAACTTCCAGGCATAGATAGGATTCCATCCGCTTGATTATATTTGGTGGCAGTTGGTCCCCGTACTACCCCTTTAGATGGCATTCCACTTCCTAAGTCACCTAGGTTATGAGGTGGTTTGATATTTCCTTTAAAATGATGCAAATTGGTGTTAATTATGACAACCTCCTTGTTTCCTTGCAAGCAATTGTGTTATTGAAGATTTTGGGGGTCAAGTAGCTTAACAGCTAATTCCAACTTGGATTTCAAACACTTTAAGAAAAGTCCCACCACCCACCAAATAATTCTTAGGTAGTGATAGTTTATTAGAATAACAATAAAACTGTGCACAATAATCTTGCATAATGCCTTCCTAATTCAATTTCTTCAAATATCTAACTAGGTTTTCAAATATATCTTCATCAAACCTCTTATTGATGGTGGCTACAAATTCCTCCCAATCCACTTGCCCATGCTTGCTTCTATTTTTCAAAAATAGTCAGTACCATTCTTGAGCTCATCCTTCTAAATCTGTAGCCACCATTCTTGATATTTTGCTAAATCCAATAGGTACCATATATCTATCACTTTCAAGAGGGATTTTAGTCATACTACAAGCATTTCCCTTTCCCCTTGATGTCAAGCAACAACTTTATTATATCTTTGCATAAATTTATTAAACATCAGTTTCAATTCCACTTCCCTTTCATATCTATCAATTTTGAATTTTCATCAACAGTTTCTTATTTCAGGCTTATGCTTCAGTCAAATTACTAACATTTTCCTCCAACCTTCGCATTAATGCTCCACCAATGCCTTCCACTATTGATGCCGCAATCAAGGTTTAACCACTCATACTAAATGTTATAGTTAATCCATCAAATTGAAAAGTAACTATGGAAATCGTGAGAATAGAGAGGGAAATTAAAAAATTCAAGAACAAAGAGAGAGAAAGGAAAAAAGATTTTGTTATTGACTGATTGTTGTTCATTAAACAACAATCATAAGAACATAAACCAAAACATTCACCAGTGAACTAAAGCTATGTAGATAAGTTTGACCAAAATGATGTGTTTTCGTTTCTTTAAAGGATTCTCTACAACATCGTCCTTTGTTTGTTACTATTGTTGTCTTTCACATGCTTCCTCTCGTTTAGTTTCCTACAACAATCTTTCAACTTCAACTCTCCTACAAGAAGAAAGGCACTAAAAAATATGAAAACTTGGAATGTCCTCCTTCTAAAGCTAGAGACGTCCGTGTTCCGAGCCTGGAAAAGAATTGCAAGATCCTATTCTTTTGAAATTTGAGAAAATTCAAATGATCTTGTTTCTGAGCATAGTGAGGCACTTGATCTTGAGAAATCAAACAAGATCAAGAAAGAGAAAAAAATGGTGCATTAAAAATGACAATATGGAGCAAGACATTTGAGATATCGGTTGATATGAGACACTTCATCGAAAATAAAGGAGGAATCAATCCTCTTTGGGCTGTTCTATACTTGTGTCTTCAATTATTTTCGATATTTTAATTTTTAAATTATTATTAATTTATTAAATATTTTTCTTACTAAAATTTCATAGGTAGGCGGTGGTTCACGTCAACAGTCAAAAGTAAGAGATGACAGTGGAACATATTTACAAAAAAAAATAAAACATTTGACTGATATTTTATTTGATCCATATTTTTTGTATTTTAGCATAAATATTCAAATTTAATATATAATTTATTCTATATATTTTCACTCTCATGAAAAAATTAATCCATATATGGACAAATGGACATGTAAATTCAAAGCAAAGATCAACTAAGGAATGAATAACTTATGATCCTACAACAGGAAAGAACCATTAGATTCAGAAGAGAAAAGCATCACAATGAGGTATGTTTCATGAAATGCATGTGCAAGCAAAAACCATGAGAGCATCATCAAGTCCAAATAGCAATCGATCTTAACTCCCATATAACAAGAATCGAATTAAAATCCCTTACCACTGGCCTTGGCTTCTTGGGTCGAGACCGTCTCAATTCCTGTAACTTATCTACATTAGCCACCCCCAAGACAGCCGATTCGTATGTCCCAAAGTTACCAACAATCCTTCTATCAGACTCCAAACTCAAATAGGCCTCAATTTTGTTTGGCGCAGACGGAGCAACCCACTGTCTGGAATTAAACATCCAACCCAATTCAGCAGGAACAGAATCAAATCCACATGCAGAAACCAGTAAAGAACCACTCTCCACTGCCTTCTCATGAAACTGCATCTCGATTCTCTCCATAAACTCAGGCTCTCCAGATATGTCCAAATAATCACACCTAGCAGTATCAACATCAAACAAAGACAAATGAACTTCTCCGATCACACAAAAGATGCATCAAAAACCATGATGTTTCAATCTTTAGATATACACACCCAGTCTCGGCACAAGCGGCGACGACGGGCTCGCCGTGCAGGCGAAATGGGCCCACACAGTTGAGTATGAGCTTCGTTTGGCGGCAGAGTTGGCGGAGGGAAGAAGGGTCAGAGGTGTCAGCGGTGAGAATGGAAATCGTGGGAGGAGGGGCGGGATGCGAGGCCCATTGGATGGCCTGGGTGAGTCTAGCAGGACTCCGGCCGGCAAGGGCAATGGATTTGAGAGGAGAGGAAGGGGCCTTAAGGAACTTGAGAGCTTCTCTGACAACGTATCTACCGGTGAATCCCGAAGCTCCCAGGATGATTAAGTCAAAGGGAGGTTGGGCATTGGAGTCCATATTTTGAGAGGTTGGGACTTGGAAGGAGTGATTTATAGTTATAGATAGTTGGGTTTTCGGGTTTATACAAATGCGTGCCAGTTATTGCATTGTGTTACCTGAATTGCAGGTGATCTATAACAGCTTTAAGTCGGTGATGCAACAGGCGAATTCGGTCAAAAGAGCGATCGATAGGTATGCGATAGATCCTATGAACTTCCCAAGGCCCGGGAGCGAAGTAAACTTGCACAGACGCTTATGTTTTCGGTGGAAAATAATAGTAGTCGTTTAGAGTTAAGACTGCAAGTTGGTGTAAACTTGATCGGGTTTGGTTTAATCTTAATCGCTGACCCACTGGCAAGTTGGTGTAAACTTGATCGGGTTTGGTTTAATCTTAATCGCTGACCCACTGGTATTTATAGATGTAACATGCTCACTTGATCGGGTTTGGTTTAATCTTAATCGCTGACCCACTGGCAAGTTGGTGTAAACTTGATCGGGTTTGGTTTAATCTTAATCGCTGACCCACTGGTATTTATAGATGTAACATGCTCAGGGTTTCTTATTTTGTTAAATATATGCATTCTTCCTTTTGTTTTTTAAGACGGCTCAATTGAACCTGTGACAATAATTCAAAATCTAAATCAGACTGACCGGTTCAGTCGAGCTAAAAATGAACCGATATTTAATTTCTACTAAAGGCCTGTTTGGTTGGATATTAATTAATAGAATGAAACGGAACGGAGCGGAACGGTTTATAATAGAATGGAATGTGATACAGTGAAACATTGTTCGGGAAGAATGGAAGGGTTCATAATGTAATATAGTGAAATGTTGTTTGAAAGATGGACGGAATGAAATATAATGTGTAATAAATGACTGTTATATCACTTACATTAAAATAATTATTACAGGAGGTTTATTATTTTATTATTAATTATTTAATATATTATATTATATTAAAATTTATTTTATTTTATTCTACGTGATTTATATTTAAAAATAATTTATTTTTATTTTTATTTATATAAAAATATATACACATAATTAAGGAATTATTGTTTATGTATTTTCTATTTTCATTAATAAAAATTTTATTAAATTCTATTATTTTATATTAGTTACATACAATTTATTATTAATTATATAAAATATTATTATAAATTATTTAATAAATTTTATTTTATTTATTTATATTTTTATTTATATAAAAATATATACAAATAATTAAAGAATAATAGTTTTTATATTTTATATTTTCATTAATAAAAATTTATTAAATTTTATTATTTTATTATTAATTATATACAATTTATTATTAATTATATAAAAATATTATAATTAATTATTTTATTTTATTTTTTTTATTCTATCCTATGTGATTTATATATAAAACAATTTATTTTTATTTTTATTTATATAGAAATATATACAAACGATTAAAGAATAATTTGTATATATTTTATATTTTCATAATAAAAATTTTATTAATTTTATTAATTTTTATTTTATTATTAGTTATATACAATTTATTATTAATTATACAAAAATATTATTATTAACTATTTAATAAATTTTATTATATTAAATGTTATTTTATTCTATTATATGTTATTTATATTTTTAAATAATTTATTTATATTCATATTTATGTAGAAATTATGTAAAAAATTAAAGAATAATTTTTATATATTTTCTATTTTATCAATTAAATTTTTTTATTTTATTATTAATTATATATAAAAATAATATTATTAATAATATAAAAATAATATTATTAATTATTTAATAAAAATTATTATATTAAATATTATTCTATTCTATTTAATATAATATTATGATTTGGTCACAGTTGGTATTACGAAAATTATTGAAGGTATATTAGGTAGTTTGTATTTATTAGTTTACATTCCATTCTAAAGCTCCCAAATCGGAGGTTTCTTATTTTCACTGTTTAGGATGGAATGAAACGTAACATGAAACACTCCGCTTCTATCTCATTCCATTTCATTCCATTATAAAATTTCCTTTCAAACAATGGAAGTATGTTACGTTCCATTCCGTTCCATCCTCAACCCTTCAACCAAACATAGCCTAAGGCTAAAAATTGGTCGATTAAATAATAAATCGGCAGTTTTGTTTGAACCAATAAAATTAGAAATAAGTGCTTGTTTGGTTCAGTTTTTTGAGGATGAAAAAGTACTTTTATTTTCACTGCAAAAGTTATTTTTAAGAAAAATGAGTGTTTGACTGTAAAATTCAAAATTATTTTTTAATAAAAATGGCTTTTTTAGAAACTAAAATACAGCTTTTTAAGAAACCCAAATTTAGAGCTTTTCAAAAAAGCCTCTCATTTTAGCTTTTTCAAGTAGACTTTTTTCATCATTTACATTCATGACGCAAACATGCTCCTTCGTCTTTTGCGTTCGGTTTTCTCTTCCTTCTTCAACTTTCGTCTTTTGCTTTTTCAAGTTACCTTAGTATTAAGGTATGATTATTTGCGTTGTTTTTGCAAACCCATCTTCACAAGGGAAAAGTTGACCACCGACTTCTCAAGGGACACACCCATCTTCTTAAGGGAACTTCTCAAGGGACACACTATCTTCTCAAAGAAATCTTCTGCGCAGTTATTTTACAAACCCATCACAGGTGAACAAAACTTGCATTTCGATTAATTTTTGATTTGTGATTACTGGTATGATTTGTGGTTTCTAGCATTCTCATGTTAAAGTGTTATTTAAAGAGCGAAAGGATTTTTGATGCTCTAGATTTCTTTGATACTTTGCGCCATAGAAGGAGAACCATTTGGAGAAAAGTTTACAACACTATGATTGTTGGTCTCTGTAGAGTCAACAAAGTGGATTTATCTTTAGATTATTTCAGAAAAATGCAGAATGAGGAATATAGTCCAAGCATTAAATGCTTCGAGGAGCTTGTAAACTTGTTATGTTCGATTAAGAGAAATGACATGGTAATAGACCTCACTCATGAATTAGAGAAAGTGGGGCATCCTATTACGCCCTTCATAGGTAACACTTTTTTGTTGCATTCTTTGAGGAGTAAAGAACTTTATGACGCATGGGTTCAATATAGAGAGGCACAGGATAAGCTCCCCCGCAATCTGTCAATTCTTGGCCAACTTATCTGTACATTTTCTGGCCGTGTTGTTATGCATCAATAAAATGGCGATTTGGAAATGGAGATTCAAAGATGCTTCCCGGTTAATGTGTACACTTTTAACATATCGTTGAGTACAATAAGCAAGAGAGACATAGACTATGCTTGTGAAATGTTCAGTAGGATGCAGTTTAGAGGATATAAGCTAGATCAATGGACGTATGGCATCTTAATAAATGGCCTTTCTGAGAACAAAAGGACGGCTGAGGCTGAGAGATTGAGGGATGAGATGTTTATATTGAGGGATGAGATGTTTAGGAAAGGTTTGATCCAAGCGAATGTTTCAAATAATTGACATGATGGTAAGAGGATCTTCATGCCAAGACTTTTATGTCCTACAATTCTTTTTCTACACGAAAGAATTGATTAGTTGTCATGCAGTTTGTATTATTGTGTTCCCTAATCTTCACTGTTACCATCACCAATGTTTTGTGGGAAACATTGCAAGCAAATACTGACATGTCAGTAGCTACTAGCTAGTTTTAGCGTGTACATAACATTGCATCAAATGAATGTTGGAAAGTAAAGAAGTTCAATAATTCAGGGACAAAATCTAGTAGTGTTCTTAATGATTTTTTAGTCATCTATCAAGAGAAGCTTTATATCTTTTAACGTGATTTTAACAAAATGATTTACTTATGGGAGTTGTAGGTTTTATATTTGGCGAGGAAGTTCTATTGTTACTTCTCAAATCTTAGACTCTAAATTGAGCCCATCTACAAGTCTTAGTAGAAGAGAAATGGTAAAATAAAGTTTATCTTATGCATTTTTTTTAATGTAATATCTTAGTTTTTACCTATAGTTGTGTCTGCTTCTCCTTATCAGGTAACATCAGTTTCTTCTTCGTGATCTAAGTTTGCATTTATCTTTGTTATGAATTGCCATTACATGCAAAGTAAGTCACCTTTAGGTTTTAAAGGACTTAAAATGCTTCTATTAAAGCATTTGTCTTTGTTTTTCTCTGCTAGAGGAGTTTAAGTTTTCAATTACATTCTCTCATTTCCAATGTAATTACTAGAGCTAATAAAAGAAGCTCTGAATTAGTAGTTAACCCTTTCATCTTGATTATCTTTACTTTAATATTGTTGATACTTTTGATTATATCCTTTGTTTTTATGATGATTTTAAGATCTTCTGCTTCCTAATTTCTATATGTTTTACTTTAATCACTTGTGGATATGGCAATATATTGAGGTTGCATATGTTGTGATTGTAGACATTTGTTCCAACATGAAGTCACAAATGCCTAGCCTCTACAAACATTCTCCTTTTTCCTTTCTGTCAGTGAGCTCTGAAGCTGTTATAAGTTGGGACTCACCCGTTAGAACTAAGTATTTCTGGTTTTGTAAGCTCGTGAGCTCTGAAGTTGTTAGGTTTGACTCACTGTTAGAACTAATTTTGCTTTGTTGTTGTGAAATGAATTAGGTGATCATCTTTTCTTTGACTAGGTACTTGTCATCTACTTGATTATATTCCCTTTTCTTTTAGTTCAAGTGCATAATATCTTTGTATTTGTGTGTTATTTGAGTGTTATGAAAAGATTGACCTATACATTCCCTTGCTTGGTTCTAAGGTTTTTACTTATGTTGGTGAGTCATTAATTCTAATCAGAACATGCACTCTAGTAAAAATAATATATTGGGAGAAAAAGCATTTCTACACAAAATGTAATCACTGTATGTGATTTTGATATGCCCTATGATGAAGATGATAAATTACTTCTGACAAATGAAGAAATCAATGAAAATGAAGACGCTGAAGAAAATCATTTAAACGAGCCACAAAATAATGAGATGATTGAAAAGAGGGAACATATTGCAAATTTTCTTGTATTACAATAAAATGCATAATTTATTATATATTTAACTATTTATTGAACTTGAATATTTATTTTGGGATTATAATATCATTTAGTTTTTTATATGTTTTAATATTTATTTTTGATATCATTTTTATTTCCTACAAGAAAATGAGACATCTCTTTAAATAATTTCCTACAAGATGGAAGTGAATTTGTCAAACAATTGTAAAGTAAATGTTTTATAGTTAAAATTAATAAAAGTGTTTTTTATTTTTACATTGCCAAACAGTCTACTGTATGAAGCTCTTTCAAAAAAGTTATTTTTTTAATTGACAGCCAAACAGTCAACTGGCTTCTTAGAAAAAGAAAAGCTCTATTGATATAAGCCCTATTGATATAAGCCCATCTAAATAGGCACTAAGGATTTCTTCTCCAACCGACTCAATGTTGAACAGACTTCTTAAAACCTATCAACCCGATTTTGATTCTTTCTTAAACTCATAACAAGACAATGAATGTGACCTAAAAGTTTTGTCAACAACTTGATCATTTAGTTCAGAGCTGTATAAAACCTATCCAAAACAATCTCACAACTTATAGCACAACCACCTTTAACAAAAATGGTGTGGATCATCATAGAGTAGATATGAGGTTGTTGAATCTTAGCACTCACCCCACCAAATCCAAGGTTTTGTAGAGGACCCATTAAAGGATTAAATAAGAGCTTTTGTTTCTCTAAATTTTTTTGAGAAAATTTGGAAGAAAGATAACATCTTTGGGAACAATTGAAGAATCCCAAATAAGGAATATAATCATAGCTACAAAGTAAAAAAAAAAGGGCAAAAAATAAAAGGTTCAAAACAAATTAGCTGTTAAGCATGACAAATACAGGAGTTCACTAGTTAGTCTACACTGAAAGGCCACTTCTACTTGCCATATAGATGAGAGAAGCATCAAACTAAATTGGATTGATTTTCCTTGTTTTTTTTTTCCTAATGGCTGACGATTCTTACAAAGCAAACCAAGCAACTTTTGGTTTCTAAGAAACATTAATAGTAATATAAAATTATAAAATGAAGAAAGAGGATAAGGACTTATGAAACATAGTTGCTTATCTTTACATGCCTTTTTGTTTGAATGCTTGTACACCTCGAAGTTCGAGTTTAGTTTGGGTATTAGTTTAGAAAGATTATATCATTGATATTCATGCTTATTTTCTTATTATGTAATAATTAAATTATGGAAATTTATTCTCATTTATAATTTTATATCAAATTATTTGAAAACAAAAAATTATTTTGTAAAAAAGTATTACTTAAGATAAGATTAATTATAAATTGCAAACTTTTTGTTAAGAAAGTTTTGTAATTAATAAAGTATCATAAAAAAGTTCTAAGAACTAAATTGTTTTATTGACTTATAATTTTTTATTTTAACAAAATATTTTATTTTTACTTACTCTTACAATTTTTAATTCTCATTTATCATATACCAATTTTATAACGGTTTAATACCAGTTAAACTTTTAAACCTTAAACCTTAAACATTTCCTTTAATCGGTTCAATGTTCGGTTTGGTTTTTAAAACATTGTATATGACTATAAGGTTACAAAAGAATAACTTAACTAGTTGTTCCAAGACTTATCCTCATTTATCAACATTTGTAGGTTAGGATTACTTTTGATAAAAACTTTCATAAATAATTTTATTTTGACAAAATGAAAATGGAATCCATTCTTCAATTTTTCATTTCCATTCATTCTCATCCCTTTTGTTTTTGGTTTATATTACAATATTGTGAGTATTTCTAACATTTTTTTTGTTAAATTAAGCTTTTATTGAGTAGAAAAGTTTAAATTTATTGAATTTGATCCATTATTTTTTAAAATTCATTATTTTCTTTTTAACTCATTTTTGGTGCCAATTAAAACGGAGAAAAAGACATTAATAGTTAGATCGAATTCAAATTTGGCCTAAGAATTCTTGAAATGTTGCTTTGTAATATGAATGGTGGAGATGTTGGTTAAAGGCCCGAAGCTGCATTTTCCATCTCGTGAACAATAATTCAAATTTGAGTGATTTCTCTTCTTTTCTTGCTTGTTCTTTGTTATTGTCTTTATTATTTGTTTCTTATTGTTTAACACTTATTTTATAACCATTTTGGAGCTCATATTACACTTTTTGGGTATAATTGAATTCTTTTTATGGAATAGAGGTCTAGTAATTTTTATTTTTGATTTGAAGGGATTTTTTAGGCAAAATCTTGATATTTCTAGTAGGAATGACATTTAGTCATGATGCACTTGAATCACTTTGGCCCAAACTCAGCTCAACATTGTTTGTTAAAGCCTAAAGCCAACCTAAAACCCGAATAAGCCTTAGACTCCCAACTTGCCCGAGCCCAATCGGGCTTCAAGTTCTTAAGCCCAATTCGAATTGGACAACTCAAAGCCTGATCAAGATCAAGTCATGTAAAATTTTTCTTTTTTCCAAATTTAATTAATTTTTAGATTATTTTTAATTAATAAATTTTAACTAATTTCATCTTTTAAAAACTATTTTATTTATTTATTATCTTTAAGAAATTACTAATCTCATTCATTAATATTTTGTTTCCTAGAGTTTGAAATTTTAATATATTTCTTTTATGGTTAGTACTTTATTTAGGAATAGAATATCTTCTCATTCAATAATTTATAAATTGAGGATATGTATCTAATTAATAAATCATCTTTGAATTAGTTTGACTGTAATGAAAAAAATATTCAGTGACATACTAAACGAATTATCTTATGATAATATTGAACAATAGGAAGTTATGTGCATATTTGCATAAAGATAATGTCTAAGTTAATTGTATAAGTTAGGTTTTACTGAATTATAGGCTTAGACTATATGCATTGAATACGAAGAAATAGAATGAAGAGTGATTATTACCTGGATAGGGCATGATTTCTTACTTTGTTGTGTAAGGTTCTACTAAGCATGCATACACATATCATGTTAGATTAATTTAATAATTATAAATGTGACTCATATTACTTTATTTGATTCTAATATGAAGTGGGCCTAAAACAATGGTTATTGGGTTTGTAAAGGAAATTAGAATCATTAGGGTTAATTAATAAAATTCTTCCCTCTCCTTTTAGTTAAGGAGCTTTTTTACAAATATCAAAAAGACATACGTTTTTGCACTATTGAAAATAACAAAGAAAAAGAAGAAGGCGAGAGTAGATAAAGCTTTTGTGTAGAGAAGGTATTTGCGATCAAAAAAGGATTACACACATTAAGCATGGATCAAGGTTAGTATTACTCTCTTTTCTTTATAGAATGAAACTTAGAGTTTTTGAAGGTGTTGAATTAATTGTGTCATAAATGATCTTGGGTGAATTCTACTTGAAATATTGCCTAAAATGTTCAAGTTTAAATTTACATATAGTATCAAAGCAAATTATGACACTTTGATTTGCATTAAAGTTAACTCTAAAATTTGTGGTAATGATTAATATAGATTTACGGTTATAGAAAAAATATGTATTGCTTCTGTTGTAATCTCTCGATATAAGCCATTTTGTTTTTGGATTTCTATGGGTTATTGATTGGGTTTGTATTAATCCAATGAGTGATCTCTTTATAATAAAAATTTGGGATTATGAAGGCCATAAGGTTACTGTCTTATGCCTGTTTGTTTTGAATTGAGATAGGTTAACCTATTTTTTGTTTGAAGGAGACAAAGAGGTTAAAGAAAATTTTTGGTGGAAAAACAACAAAGCTTTGGTTTCATGTTTGAATTACTTGTTTACTGCAAATTCTGGAAAAACGACAAAGTGAAAGAAAAGTCAATGTTCATGGACCCACCATAAGGCTTTATAATTGTAAAGAATGAATTGTTTGGATTGAAAGTTTATGAAAAAGTAATTTCATGTACACGGGTCTTCCAAAAGGTTTTGAATATGACAATCTGTAGAAGTCATTCTTTGTTTTAATAATGGATAAAGTGTGGGGCCTACCATTGTATTTATAAAACATAAGTTTTACTGGAAAAATAAATGAGATATGTTTTGGGTTTAAAGTTTGTTGGAAATTATGTCTTCCAATTGAAAATCAAATGGTTGAAGATGGTCAATTATGTTTTAGCCCTTATAATTTTTGGACTATTACAATATGGTAATAAAAAATTGCAATTTTGTCCCTAAAAGTTTTTTGGACTTTAGTTTGTTAGTTACCAAAGTTACCTTGCTTGAAAAGACATTTAGAGATTTAATTATGCATTCTTTCAATTGTTCATGTTATTGATGCTAATGAATAACATAATAGATGAACTGAACAATTGAGATTATTAATTATAATACTAGGAGATCACTTAAAGGTGGATCATTGTTTATAATTAATAACATTAAAGAGACTTATCAACATACCTAGTGAATATGTTTGTGTATTCAAAGATAACAGGCATACTAGCTTGAGTATGATTGACTGTCTATCAAAATGTGTATATATATTTTGTTAGCATCATTATGGATTAAGGATATATGTTAGAGTGTCGCTCAAAGGTGAACTTAAATATATAAATTAAAGTTTATTTTTGTCTAAATCTAATAATTGTACTCAAGGCTAATGTGTGAGTTTGTTTTCATGTTTGCAGTTTCTAGTTATTTATTAGCTATGGGAAATGGTCTGATCAAGTTTAATGGGCTAAAGGATGCTAATTGGTATGAGCAAATCCAATTTTAGTTGGGCATTATGGATAAGGACCTGCCATTAGTTGCTGAGAAGCTTGCAATTATTACTGAGACTAGTACACAAGTCAAAAGGACATAATTTTAGGTTTGGGAAAAGTCTAATAGGTTGAGTCTAAACTTGATGCCATTGATAATGACTGAAAATGTTAAACCATCAATGCCTCATATAGACAATGCAAGGGAATTCATGATGAAAACCAAAGAGTACTCACAATAAGACATAACTGATAAATCTATTGTAGGAGGCTTGATGAGTGCATTAACGACCAAAAAGTTTGACTAATCATAACCTATCTATGGTCATATAACAAACATGTCAAATTTGGTTGCAAAGCTAAAATCAATGGGTATGGATGTGAGTGAATGCTTCCTAGTATAGTTCATCATCGACTCACTTCCTCCTAAATTTGGTTAGTTCCAAGTGAAATATAACACTCTGAAGGAAAAACGAAACTTTCAAGAAATCAAGGCCATGTTGGTGAAGGAGAAAGGGAAATTAAAGAAAATGAAGGAACATTATGTTCATCTTACAGTACACAAAAGAGCTAACAATAAAAAGGAAAGCCAAGAAAGTAGAGAAACAAGAAGGACAAAGCCCTAATGAAGGTTAATGAGGGCCAAATCCATAAAGAGCTCAAGAAAGATTGCCTTAAGAGAAAGGCTTGGTTCAAAAAGAAAGGTAAGTACTATGTTTCATTATGTTTTGAATCAAATCTTATTGAGGTGCCCAATAATACATGGTGGTTAGATTTAGGTGCAACTACTCATATGTCATATATTATGTAGGGATTTCTTTCAATCCAAACCATAAACAGAATTGAAGAATTCCTATATATAGTTAACAAAATGAAGGTGTGAATAGAAGGGGTAGAGACGTACATATTAATCTTAGACATTAGTCGTAGTCTATATCTTGAAATTAAAAGTGACTTTATGTTCTTGTATGTGTTAGAAATTTAGTTTTTGTTAGAAAGTTAGACAAGATATGTTTTAGTTTCAATGTTGGAGAAGATGTTTTTTGTTTGTATAAACAATAGTGCATTATAGTTCTGGTACATTAATGAATAGTTTATATCATGTCATCCTTGATGT
Organism: Erythroxylum suave; assembly: GCA_027563595.1. NCBI lineage: Eukaryota > Viridiplantae > Streptophyta > Magnoliopsida > Malpighiales > Erythroxylaceae > Erythroxylum > Erythroxylum suave. The sequence continues at coordinate 14,324,285 of JAOSBN010000008.1, read as the reverse complement.
TAATTACTTTGAATCCCTGTTTCATGTTAAAAATAATATTGGTAATAAAAGTAGTGTATATAATGAATACTCTACTTACTTGTGGCATCGAATGTTAGGTCATATATCTAGAGAAAGGGTGATGAGGTTAATGAAAATTGAAATCTTACCTCAACTGGATTTTACTGACTAGGAAGTGTATGTGGATTACATTAAAGGCAAGCAAACCAAACACATATCTAAGAGTTCAACCACAAGAAGTACTGAGTTACTTAAATTAATACATACTAATATATATGGTCCATTTTATATTCCATCTTGGAGCAGTGAAAAGTATTTTATCACCTTTATTGATGACTATTCACATTATTGTTATCTTTATTTACTGTATGACAAGTATTAATCAGTGGACATTCTTGAGGTGTTCATTAATGAGGTAAAAAGACAGCTAGATAGATAAGTGAAAGTCGAAAGGTCTGATAGAGGTGGTGCATATTATAGTAAATATGATGAGAATGGACAGTGTCCAAGTCCATTTGCAAAATTTCTTCAAAGTCAGGGCATTTGTACATAGTATACAATGCCTGGTATACCACAATAGAATAGTGTAGTTAAAAAAGGGAATCATACTCTTATGAATATAGTTAGGAGTATGTTACGTTACACGAGTGTAGCTTTATCTTTATGGATGTATGCATTAAAGACAGCTATATATCCACTTAATAGGGTTCCTAGTAAAACAATTCCTTTGACACCTTATGAATTATGGACAAATAAGAAACCTAGCTTGAGGCACCTGTATATTTTGGGTTGCCTAGTCAAAATAAGGATTCATAATCCTTATAAAAGGAAACTTGATGCAAGAACCATTAATGGTTACTTCATCAGTTATCCAGAAAAGTACAAAGGGTACTTTTTTATTGTCCTAACCATGGTACAAGATTAATTGAGTCTGGTAATGCTAGGTTTATTGAAAATGGACAAATCAGTGGGAGTGGAGAATCATGAAAGGTTGATATTCAAGAGATTCAGGTTGAAAATGCTTCACTTAGTATCTCTTCTCAAGTTGTCATTCCTCTTCTTGTAACACAATCATGTAACATATCTGAACAACAAGTTAATATTCCAAACCTACAAGAACTGAATGTCAATAATGAACCAATAAATAATGTGCAAGTCACAAATGATCAAGTGATACCACAAGAAATCATATTGCAAAGGTCTAAAAGGGAGAAAAGACCTGCTATATCCAATGACCATATGATGTATTCACTTAAGCACTAGTGTAATTTGAGCATTGATAAGGATCTAGTCTCGTTTAAAGAACTTATAAAATGTAACAATTTTGAATAATGGCTTAATGCTATGAAAGAAGAGTTAAAATCCATGGATGATAATCAAGTTTAGGAACTAGTTGAGTTACTTGAAGGCTTAAAGCAAGTGCATTGTAAATGAGTCTCTAAGATCAAAAGGGACTCAAAAGGTAATATTGAAAGGTACAAAGTCAAACTTGGAGCCAAAGGTTATACTTAAAAGGATGACATTGATTTTAATGAGACCTTCTCTCTAGTTTCAAATAAGGATTTTAAGAATTGTTATGGCATTGGTAGCTCATTATGATTTCAAAGCTTCACCAAACGGATGTAAAGACTGCTTTTTCGAGTAGTGACTTAGAAGAAGAAGTTTATCTGGACCAAATAGAAGGTTTCGTGATTGCAAAAAAGGGAAATATGGTGTGTAGATTAAAGAAGTCAATATATGGTTTGAAACAAGCTTCCTGGCAGTGGTATC
>JAOSBN010000008.1:14301182-14322415 GCA_027563595.1 Erythroxylum suave | reverse complement strand
AATAGAAATATTCTGTGACAGGACACAAGGATTGTTAGGGTTATCTTAGAAAGGATATATCAGTAAAGTATTAAAGAGATTAAGGATGGAAAAAGAAGAAGTTTATATGGACCAAATAGAAGAGTTCGTGACTGCAAAAAAGGGAAATATGGTGTGTAGATTAAAGAAGTCAATATATGGTTTGAAACAAGCTTCCTGGCAGTGGTATCTTAAGTTTAATGATACCATTACCTCTTATGGTTTTGTAGAGAACACTATTGATGGGTGTATCTATATGAAGGTTAATGGGAGCAAGTTCATTATTTTGGTAATATATGTTGACAATATTCTCTTGGCTGCTAATGATTTGGGCTTGTTAAATGATGTAAAGAAAATTATCTCTAATAACTTTGAAATGAAAGATATAAGTGAAGCAACCTATGTGATTGGAATAGAAATATTCTGTGACAGGACACAAGGATTGTTAGGGTTATCTTAGAAAGGATATATCAGTAAAGTATTAAAGACATTAAGGATGGAAAAATAATAAGCAGGGGTACTTCTAATTCAAAAAGGGAATAAATTTAGTGAAACGCATTGTCCCAAAAATGATTTGGAATGAAAGGAAATGGAATATATTCCTTATGCATCTATAGTTGGGAGTCTGATGTATATTTAGACTTGTACTCAGCCAGATATAAGTTTTGTTATGGGAATGTTAGGTCGATATCAAAGTAATACTGGATTGAACCACTGGAAAGTTGAAAAGTAAGTTCTTAAGTATTTACAAGGCACCAAGGATTACATGCTCACATACTGGAAATCAGATCACTCAAAAGTGATCGGTTATTCATATTCAGATATGTTGGTTGTGCAGACTCAAAGAAATCTACTTTCGATTATTCCAACTAGCAAGAGAGGCAATTTCTTAGAAAAGTGGAAAACAATGTGTCATTACTACTTCCACCATGGAGGTCGAATTTGTGACATGCCTTGAGGCCACTATTCAAGCATTGTAGTTGTGGAACTTTGTCTTAGGGCTAGGCATTGACAAAAGTATAGCCAGATCACTAAGAATTTATTGTCATAATTCTGCAACTGTCTTCTTTAAAAATGACAAGTATTCTAAGATGCTAAACACATGGATTTGAAAATAATTGTTATTCAAAGAAGAAGTACAAAAATATAAAGTGTCAATTGAGCATATTAGAACTAATCTAATGGTAGGGGATTCGTTAACGAAAGGATTATATCTTAAAACATTTGCTGGTCATGTTGAAAGGATAAGCATTATAGATAAGTCCTGGTTAGTATGAGATCATGTTATATATTTACATATGTTTGGATATTTTCTATTATTATTTTGACACGTATGAATTCAATTAATGTTATGCTTTTACTTATTTGTAATTGTCACATTATTTTGTGTACACGCATTGTTTTGTTATGATCACCAATTATGTTTTGAGAAAACATTAAAGTTGAGAATTACAGTGCTTCTTAATTACAGTTATTTTTAGTTGAGACGATTGTCTGATACATGAAAGGAATCATGTCGTTAGATGACTTGTGACTACCATGATCCCAGTATTTCACCCAAGTTTGATGGCTTGATAGATTTAATATATAGAGCACACTTGTGTTAGTGGATTATCAAGTCGTAACATGAGCCAAGTGCAAGATTGTTAGATTAATTTAATAATCATAAATGTGGCCCATATTACTTTATCGGACTCTAATATAAAGTAGGTCCAAAACAATGGTTATTGGGCCTGTAAAGGAAATTAGAATCATTAGGGTTAATTAATAAAACCCTTCCCCCTCCCTTCAGTTAAGGAACATTTTTACAAATATCAAAGAGACATGTTCTTGCATCATTGAAAAGAATGAAGAAAAGGAAGGAGAGAGTGGATAAAGCTTTTGCGTAGAGAAGGTACTTGCGATTAGAAAAGGATTACACACATTAAGCATGGATCAAGTCTTTTCTTTGTAGCATGAACTTTAGGGTTTTGACAATATTGAATCAATTATGTCATAAATGATCTTGGGTGATTTCTATGCTTGAAATATTGCTTAGAATGTTAAATTTTAAATTTATATAACATTGATTAAAATATATGATTAAGATACGTAGAAATGGAAACAGAAAAAGAAAAATGGTGAGTCTAGAAATATGAAAAATCAAAATAACATATTGTTTATGTCAACATTCCATTCAAAACATAAGGAATAATACTGTTGATATAGTCAATTCAAAATTAAACCTATGCAGGAAGTATCACATCGTTATTACCAAAATTATGTTATTTTCAAAACTAAGAAATAACATAATGCTATTATCGAAGCGAAAGACAAATTAAAAAAATCAATTGAAGTTAACGGGCAGAGATAGCAATAAGGAGTTTTTTTTGTTAACCTAGGTAAAACTACACAATTAAAGATCTACATCTTCAATTCCAAAAAATTAAAGGAATCATATGAAAAATAGTAAATCAAGAAATAAAGATTAAAGAAACAAATCAATAGTAGAGGAACGGAGCTAGCTAATCATTATAATCATAATCGTCAATAGTTCACAACATTTTATTTGTATATAGAAAATTATTACATAAATTGTACCTGACTATGCAACAATTGTATTAAATGAAAATTTGACATATAATAATTGATAAATAATTATACTTTCATTATCAAATATTTGTTTGAAGAAACTTTCAATTGGAAGAATGATCTATGTACCTATATCAATATAAAAAAGACAATATAATATATGATTGTTGAAATTATTAAAGTAAACAAAACTTAATATATTATAAAGAAAACCTTGAATATCTTCATCACCTAACTAAATTCAGGCACATATAAGAGCATTCATAGTATTAGAATGAAATTGAGCATGATAAGAACAAACTATCCGGTTGTTAGTACTAAAAGTAGACTAAAAAACAACAATAGATATTGGAATTGTTAAGAAGTCTTGTGTAATTGCTTGCAAGATCGAATAAGTACCTCCGTATGTCTTTCCACTATGATAACATATTGAATTGCATCTTTTCAACTGAGGTCATAACACCTACCTCCAAACGGTTGTCCAACTCTAGCCCATTGTAGGAAGTCCTAATAGTTTTTTTCCTCGAGGAATTCTTCAAATTTGGCACTCATGTCAATTATAACAACAATAGATGAAGATGAAGCTAAAGTTAACGGTGAAATTGAACTACCATGATCTTGGCCTTTTTCCAATCATAGTTGATAATCATTAGACAAATCATACTAGAATTATTTGATGATGTTAACATGTGCTTAAGCTCGATCATTATACAATCTTTTATAACAAAAGTGTATCCCTTTGTCTTATATTTTGAGTCCAATATAAAACAATTGTCATGTTCATTTTTAATGATACCATTATAGTGCATCCTATTCATCTTATATCTCGCATCCAATATAAAAATGATGACCGATCTTAGTTGATAGTCATAACAAATCATACTAAAATTGTTTAATGATATTAATATGTGCTTAAGCCCAATCACAATACAACTTTTGATAATAAAAGTATCCCCTCCATATTATATCTCATCTTTAATATAAAAACGGATGTCGCAATTTCTCTTATCATAGATTAATAAGAAATGAGTTTCTCTATCGTGTACTCTATAATCCTAGATCACCTCATTTGAATAAAAAATCTAACCATATAAAGCTCACTTGATCTCACACAGATGACTAAAACAAATGTATGAAGTTGGATATTTTATTCTTAAGAACAACTTAGTAGCATTATAAAATATCTCTAACTTCGCATAAAGTGCTTTAGCCAACTCTAATTGCTTTTCTGTTGGTAAGTAAGTATATTGAAAATCTCTTTGTCTGGAGCTCTTGAAATCTTAATACACTTCGTTGCAAACTCTAACATCTTAAATATTAAATTCCATTTGGTCAAACAACTCAAAATCAACTTCTTCATTAGGGATGACAATTTCGGCCCGGCCCATTTTTGGCCCACGTTGGACGAGCCATGAGCCGACCATGGTTGGCCCTTGCGGGCCACTGGCCAACTCGGCCCGGCCTATTGACATCACTATTCTTCATGCATGAAATGTGTACTTATCATGTTTTTTTTATTTTCCCCTCTTTTAGCTGTCACTCCCTAATATACTATGCTACTTTGATTGCTTCCACCACTTCCTTTATTGCCTCCAACTGATCATTCATTATCAAATTAATGATATGCACAAAAATAACATATATGAAATAGTCTTCCAGCAATCAACAAGCTCTTAACTCGCATCTTGTTCTTCAATTTTTCGATCATCACATCATTTGTGCTACAGTTATCAACAGTTATGATTAAGAGCTTTGTATCAATGTTCTAATCCATTAAGTACTTGACCATTAAAATTATCAATCTTTCGCTTGTACGCAATACCAACACAAAAATAAACCTACCATTTAAAATATAAATAATTAATAATTAATAATTAATCAATAAAAATGATAAAAAATAAAGAATATACTTTACTTCGGCAATAGAATGCATAAAGTTAAGTCATTGTTAATATAGTATGTTGTCACTATCATATAATCCTTCTTTTAGTTATTGGCTATCTACATATCTGATATGATGACCACTCATCCATAAATACTTGTCAACATCTTCAAAACTAAATTCTTTTGATCATTGTAAATCTTGAAAATATCATGATTTACGATATTCCAAGTCCGGATGTTGAAGTTTGGCTGGAGTAAGTAACAAACATCTTGAAGTTTTTGTTATCGAAAATGTAGAGTAGTTTTTTCGTCGCCAACGATCATCTCAGCTAACAAAAACCTTAATTTGTTACTGTCACTCCATAACCTGTGAAAACCATTTCATTATTCCCTCTCATTAGGTTAGATATAGAAAATGTTTGACCTTTAATACCATCTTCTTTTTTATGCACGACTCTTTGTGTCTTTTTATGAGAGGTTCCACCTTTAGAACTCTTGGCCAACATCTTATGACAATACTTACATTCATACTTGAAATCCATCCTTTGATCTAGTCTTGGAGAAATAATTCCAAATATCATTTCTCAATGAACTTGTTCCTCAGCTTGCATCATTTTTTTCACTTGGTATATTAGTGTTAGGTACTGGATTAGAATTCTTTCTTAATATATTATTAAGTATTGAATTAGAAATCGCTATTGAAGGAATATGCTCATTTATCTGAAAGAATCAACATATACAGTTTAATGAACATTTACAAACACACACACACACACACACACACACACACATATAGCTTTCGTAGCCAAAGCTAAGGTATCAATCGACTTTCTTTCTGTCTGATTCGACTTTCTTTCTGTCTGATTTTCTGCCAAGGGTAGAGGTAGAGCTAGTGAAAGTCGCTTTCCTTTCAAACCTTTGCTCTTTATCAACCAATCCCTTTTCACCAATCTAATCAGTGGAGTAGTTGATAACCTGGGGGTTTGAATTGGAGTTATAGCATCAGAGTAAAACTCGACTCGCTCTATATCTATATAACTCATTTTGGGAAACAAAAGAATTACCGAGTCAGAGAACCATCGTTACAGGCTTTTCAATAGATAGCCCATTTCTTCTTAACTTTTTCCAGGAGAGAGGCATACTTTAAGTAACCCCACCATATGCTTCAACTTTCTAAGCCTGAGTGCCCCAAAACACACCCCTTCTTGATAGGATTGAATTTCTACTAACATCTTAGGAAGGGGAATATTAAAAATGGTTCTTTTTTTAATCTCTCTCAGCCCCGTTGAGCCCTTCTTTGGCAAAAAGTATATATGTGTCTGTGTGTGTATTTATGTGTACACACACACACACAAAATGTAATGAGCATATAAGTTATTCATAGACATGTATATATACACATAACCCTTAATGAACATTTACATTTATGTTCGACTTCTTATAAATATGTACTTGCTAAAGTTAGTCTAGCAATTACATAGATCCCTATTTGCATACCTACTTGCTAAAGCTAGTCTAGCAATTACATATATCCCTATTTTCAATGGTATACAGATGAGAAATTTTAGGTTTAAATGTCCTAAAAAAAGCAAAGTTTTTTCAAATTTGTTAACATTTATATCTTAGATAATTTAGTTGTATCTTTTTATAATGATTAAATAATTGAACCTATATAAAGCAATCATTTCAATTCAAAACAACGAATTAAAATGCCCTTTAAAAGTTGATTGTATGTTAAAATAGACTTCATATAAAGTGTGAAAAAGGTAATTAGTGGTACTTCCATTATAAAAGATGCCTCAATCATCATTATGGAGAATCTATTACTGGGAATAAACATAAATTTATCACTCATACATATGAGACTGTAATTGAAAACATAAAACAGTAAAAATTTCAGTCATAAAAGGGAATAACCTAACCAAATAAAAAATATAATAAAAGGAAATGAATATAATTACCCTAATAATACCCTAAACACAATCTAAACTTAATGATAACTACATAAAAAAAGAAGTAATTAAATAATGCTCCTTCGAAAGAACCCATACTAGATAGATAAGAAAATTATACTAGGAGTTGTAGAGGCGATACAAGAGGCACAGGTGAAAGAATTAAACGTGAGAAAGAGAAGACGAGGAGAAGGGAGGTCTATGAGGAGGGGCGACTGACAATAGTGATGAAAGAGGGAGTTTTTGTTTTAATTATGCTACAGTGAGTGACTAAAGAGAGGATCTGAGAGGGTCAATAAAATGATATCGTTTTAACATGAATATATTGGTCCAACATTATGGAACAAAAGGACATCATTTTAGTAAAACAATATTGTTTTAACAATAACCAAATGTTTTGAATTAGGCTGGCTTGAAATGTCTAACCCTGACCTTGACTCAAAGCCTAAATATTCAAAAAAAATTGAGTCTATGCTAATACCCAATTGAACACAAAAAAGAAGCCAAACTTAGATTTAGAAAGGCAAATAAAGCAATTTAAGCTGAGCAAAGTTATTAAGTGAGAAACAAATCAATGCTAGAGAAAAATAAGAAGATTCATCAAGATTCACTAAGGACATTTGAGATTCAAGGCAAGAGAATTCAAAGTTCTTTCTTGTTGATTATGTTTACTTTATTATGAACTAATTGTGATATAGGTCTACATGGATGAACCCTAGAATTATGTTTTGAATTGATTTTTTTGGTTTAATGAAATATTCTAGCTTCTTGAGAATTATTCACACTTTTCTATTATATTGAACTGAAGTAACAAATGTAGAAGATTCAATATTGAATTCATAAATAAGATTGAAGTAGCGAACACATAAGGTCTTGTATGTAACCTAGGTCACAACATAAATGATGAGGGTTAAATGGAGTCTTAGATATAAAATCCATAAGCTTTTTTAGTTGGGGTGAAATTTATCATGAGAATTCATATATCGTATTAATACATTCTTGCAAAATTTTGATAAGAGAGAACTTTTAAGCATAAGGATTGTATGTCTTGACCATCAGAGTACAATTATAATTTTGGAATTCCTATCAATCTAAGAAATTATGACTGATCATTGAATCACGATTAATTCAAGCATAGTAAAGTTCTAGAGAAATTCTTATATAGATCTTGTTAATCGACTAATTGCTTATTCTTAGCTATTACTTTGCCATGGTGTTTCTAAATTATTATTTCAGTTTATTTACTTATATTTTTAATCAATCATTTGCTTGTTTAGATTATACAATAAGTAAATATTCAGTACTAGTAATCACAATTCTTATAGGATCAATATCTACTCACCTAAACTGCTATAGAAAACGATAAGTTCTCTTGTCAAAACGATTTCCTTAGTATTGTTTTTATTTTTGTCGAATCATGTAGCCTGAAACAGCCAAAAGATAACAATGCAATTAGGAGCTTAATCTTAAAAGATTATGTGGATGCCTCTACTTTGTTAGCTCCAGTAATTGAAGTAATTTTATTTCATGATATCAAACTATTGACAGGTGACCAATCGTTGTCCGGTATGGGAACCCTGGGAATCTTTCCCTCGCGTCAACAGTTACCTACTTCAATTTTCCTTAACTCATCGTCCAACAACTTTCCAATAAAACCAAATTCATATGATGAGAACCATCTCTCACTATACAAGATCTCAAACTGTATTAGCTCTAAGCCAAGACAACCCTCCACTTGATTTTTCTTCTGAATTTTTTTCAGATGACCACCATATTTTCTTCATTAGAAACAGAACTACTTCTAATGAATCAATCAGAGTCGCCAAGTCTTTTCATAAAACGTAAGGCATTTTGGTAAGAGGACTCACTAGCAAGTGATCTTAAACTGGTGTCAAAGCTACGAAATCCCAGCAACGCCAGGGCCATGCATCAACGTAACTGAGATATTATTAAAATTACTAAAGCAGCGTTTATCTCAACAGATATAAGATTAAACTGAGAGTGGATCGGGATTACTCTCATAGAACTCAGAATATGTGGCTGCAGATGTAGTAGTTTATCCAATCCCATTCTAGCTTCAGTATGACACTTTTCAGACACTTCCACACCAATGACTGTCTGCTTTGTCCTACGTTTTGTTTTATTCAGATTCAAACCATGACCTTTCCTGCTTCCAACTTGAATCCTTATTCAAACTCACCAAAGATGGATATTGGAACTAATTTATACCAAGTACCACTAAAGAGTATCCGTTAGATTCAAATAAAGCTGACAAGGAGATGGTTCACTTTCCACAGCAACAATGGGTTACAAATTTATGTTCTTTTAGGGACTCCGTCCAGAAATATCAGATGTAGAAAGGAATTCAAATCTTAACCTTAGCATGTTAATGCAGAAATGAGGTTTACAATGTTAATTTTGTTGGTTTATGTCCTATAGCTAATGGGTTTGGTTATTGTTTAGTGACAATTATTTAAAGACATTCTTTATCAGTATATGTTTAGATTTTTTTGATAAAGTTCTATGGGATAATTATACATTGCAAATGAAATTATGATAAGATTATAATTATAAAATCTATATTGCATTTATTTATTATCTTTAAATTATTCCTAGTCATTGTTCTATTAAGTTTGGACATTATTAGAACATAAAAAGATTAATACACGTTTTGTTTTTTTATGAAGGAATTAGTCAATCTCATAGGCTAAAGTATGGAGATACTTAAACAAATGTATAGGTGCTTATCAGAGAATGAGTTTACTAAATAGACCAGACATGAGAAATCTATTTGGAACATTACTTGTATGTCTATGGAAATCTCATTGTGATGATTATATAAGTGATTCTTTAACTTAAGGTCACCAAACTTATCTTATATAGGGATTCCTATTTTTTGATATTACTTATAACCTATTTAATCATGGGTTGATCACTTTGTAGTAAATGGATGTAGCATGAACTATGTGGAAGTAGTTATGTGATTAAGATATGATTCATCACCTTAAAGTAATTAGGAAAAATGTTCTATTGTTCTCGATTAATATTGATTTGAAAAATCCTTAGCCAAGGTAAAATAAAGCTTTGTAAATAGTTTACAAATATCATTAATTGAATCAAAAGCTAATGACGGAGAATTAATATGATTAGACTCAAAATATAGTAGTCATTGATTTCATGCTCTATGTCTAATCGAAAAATTGTATTATGAAACGATTGAATTATACGAAAAAGTCATGCAAGGAAACGTTAGTCAAAACTACTTTGACATTCTTAAATATTTGGATGGTTATGATATATTGCTAGATGTCAATCTTAATATATGATTATAAATTGTTTAATTGAAGGATTAAAGATAAATTAATTTATCTAATTTTAATTATGAATTAAAATGATAATTTATAATCATTGCCAGCATATTTGAAAAACCTAATTGACTCAAATAATTAAAGAATGGGTTAAAGAGAACAAAGTTAATTTAATCAAGTTGAACTTAATTATAAAGTTTGAGAAACTTTATGATTAAATATAAGCTATTTAATAAAATAAGAATCAATATGAGATATTAAATCTTATTTGTGCATAATTAGTATTTAATTAGAATTATTTGTAATTATAATTAAATTTTAATTGTAATTAGAATTTAATTTCAATTAAATTAATAAAATGTCAAAAACCTATTATAAATAAACTTAAGTAGTAATGGAGCTAATAATTGTTCCTTAACTTTCTCTGTAAATATTATAGAGTTCTCTCAACCAATTTTATAAATATTGTTAGAGGCTAGACATTTGTGCAACTACGATAGTTGAGATAGATCGATTTCAAAAATTATTTGAAGGATATGACAAGAACATAATTAAACTTTGAAATAAGGTACAAATTTAAATTCACCCTTTATTAAGATTTAAGTATTATTCACTTTATAGAATTAAAGAAATCTTAACTTTTAAGATATCAAAATATAAAAAAGATTTGTAATTGTTCCGATCGAGGTCTAATTCTAGCATGATTTCCCGACAAATTTGGCTTCATAAGTCAAGAATTATAAACATAATTACGTATATATACTTTACTTCCATTTAGGTCTAAAACTAAACTGAAGTGCAATGTATGGCAACCGTACAAACTCAACAAGCAAAATTATGCTGTACTGAGTTTGGCATTCACATTTTGAAGCCCTAACCTAAATCAGACCATTCTGAAATTACAAATTTATTTGCAGACTTCTTCATTTTCACCAGACCTTTTTGGGGGCCATAAGGTGGAGGATTTGTTCCCAGAGGCCAGGAGTGCCCAGACTGCCCAACCCAATGACACTTGAGCTACAGGCAGCTACTGTCCAGTAGCCAGCCATTATTTCCTCTCTCAATTGCTCCTTTTCCCACCCACAATACCCATCAAAGAACCTAAACTCACGTATGCCAACCACATTTCTCTTTACCATTTCAGCTGCACACCCAACATTCTCTTTAGTCCCATAGAACATTCCCTTCATCACTTCTTCAAACACCCCGCTCTTTGCCACCCTCTCATTGTCATAGGCCCCTCTTGGGCTCACCAAGAACAACCCCTCTTCTAATGGCCCCCCAAAATACAACGGCCTATCTGAGAACGTCCCCGCTACATCCATTGTTGTCGACCTCATCTCCTTGATCGACATAAGGGACGGTCGATTCAGTATGATACCAAATGGGCCAACTGGCCCAATTGATAAGAGAAGGATGACCGTCCGTTCAAATATGTGGACCCCATCGAGTTTCTCTGTGGCTATGAGCAGGCATCCCTTCTCGGGCTCATGAATGGTATGGGCCCATTTGTCACCAATTGTGATCTGGTGCATGAGATCATGATCAGACACTGTATCAAGATCCGCTGTTGATGATGGATCGTTGAGCCTCTGCTCTTGCTCGACGGCAACTAGCCTTGCTCTGACGGATCGCCAATCAGCTTCCAGATAAGGTTGACTTAAATCATCAGACGACAAGTGGCAGCCTATTGTTAGAAAACAAAATCAAACTCGGACACTTTTATAATCCACACAAGAAAATGTCAACGTTGTATATCCGAAGTTGGAACGTTATGAGAACAAAATAATTGCAACTGGGGAGGGACTTACGGGTGGTGGAAGATGGAAGAGCAACTCTTCTGTGATGAAACTGACTGAAACTTCTCTTGGGGTAGGCAAAGACTTTAGCTTTGATTGAAGGGCCACATTCTATGTTCTTGGGGAAGGAGTTTGAGCTAAGAAAACAAGCTTCCATGTCTGCAGAACTGCCTGCTTCTTAGGTTGATTTCTTACCTGGAAAAGAAATGAGAATATAGCGATGGCTGGGAGAGGCCGATACGTAGAATATATAAAATGCAGGTCAGGGTTAATGTGAGCCACAAAGTGGAGTAGAGTCCCGTCCCATCTTGTTACATGTTACCTTTTAGACCTTTTTAAGGTATGGGGACATTGGATAGGACTTACACATGGCACAACAAGAGCATGTGCGCATATGCTAGACTACCCTTTCGGTTGATGTGTCATGCTTGTAGCCACTTGTTTATTCATCAGTGGCAACTTTTGGGATGGATAAGTGGCTGCCAATTCCTTCAGAGACAACTTGCGCTTCCATCCTATGTGGCATTGTGTCACTGGCCACATTTTCTGGATATGTGGATATGGATAACATTTTCATTGTTTGGCATCCCTACTCTTTCAAGAACTCCTAGCTGGAATTACCGGTTGGCTTTCAACCAAGAGTTTCTTCTTTGATTTACTGTTTTTTACAGCTAGAGTTATACTGCAATAAGAAATGACTCAGTTGCGCTCAACAATGGGATATGCATTTTCAGCTACAAGTGATAATACGAAAATTTACTTGATATTGTTCTAAGCATTTGAGACATGTTAAAACAACTTCACAGGAACTAGGTGGTCAGATTTGAATGCAAGATCCTGCAGACTCTTCAGAAAAAAGAAAGCGTATTAGGATAAAAAGGATATGATTAAGCAAATCAAAGAGACAAAAAAATAAAGGTAATGTATCAGGGAACATCGCTTGAACTTCCATCTCTCAAGAGCAAAGCTCCAGATTGAAACTCTGTTCTCTGTTTCTGCCATTCCTTCCACACACAGGACTAGATTTTATGTATAGAGGTGTCTTTAAGACATCAACCAAGGGTTGATATAGATGGCTTCCGTAAAAGATCAATGATGTGCGCAGCCACCAGTGCAGTTTTGCTAATAGGAAGGTTTCTTGGTTTCTACCCGCAGTTGCCATCACAAGTTCTGGAAATTGTCATCTGAATGGGAAATATGGTGATTGTCCAGTCAAACGATTTGACTGTCGAATGTACAAGATTTCCCTAGTCTTTTTATTGGAAGCACCTAATTGTCTTCTATATAAGTTGTATCAAGCTAGATATTATATAGTTATTCCAAAATGCTGGAGCTGGAGAAAGAACTGGCTGTGTGTCCCATGCCATGAGTGGAACGACTGGAATCTTTCCTGGTTCTTGTGTAATATGCCAAAAATAATAATCATGGACAAAAACATTTACAAATAACTCAGCTCCATGCTTCATGTTGTAAAAGATCATTGCATTCACTGGCTTCTTGCTGGACTGTAGATGCAATATTATTCAACAATTAGATGTAAACGTCGATAGGATCGATATTCACATCACTGATTGTTTAAATAAAATCATTTACGAATTGTATTTACTTATTCATCCGTTAAAGAATTTGTTTTAGAATTCTTCATCCGGTCGTTCCACTCTTTTATGTTTTTTTTATCTTAATGTGTTGTTATATGAACTTAAATATAACATTTGGACGGCTTTAACTATGTTAAGCAATTATCTTAACAATAACGACAACGACGACGGCGACGACGTAATTATCTAATATAATTACATTAAGAATATTTAATAAGGACCGATATGTATGTCCTTATCTTTCATCTCCTACTCACACTAAATGGAACTGAACAATTAGAATTATATAGTTCTCATACTTGTCTAACAACTCATATGATCAACATAAGCGAGAGCACATTACTATACATTTGGTATTAATATATGGCTTCTCGATTAATGAATTGATCATTAAGTGAATTTGGCATGCTATATCTTAGATCATTTATTGCATCAATTATCACATCTCGTTATATAAATATTTTGTATTCATACTACTGTCTACATATAAATTGGACCATTTTCAATACATCTTGATAAAAAGTCGAATTTATAGTGGTCTTCTTTATTTCTCAATATTTTGAGTCAAATTAACTTACTTTTCTAAAATGTATCCATTATACTAAATCAATCATGATTTTCTAATATATTATAAGACAGTAAACCTTAACTCAATTTTCTAGAATTAGAATTTGAGTAAAAAAATGTGTTATAATTTGAGATTCATATAACCTCAAATGATCCTCTCATAATATCAGTTCAGAATCAAACTTACATTATCCTCATGAGTTGGCAATGCACACTCACTAAAATTCCTGTGTTACAATAATAATTCCCTTTTATTAAAGCGTATGTCTTTCCTCAAATAGTGTGCTAATAATAGTTCAAATATTCCATATGCCTAACTCGAGCTCACTTGTTTATTCATTTAATCCACTCTTGAAAACTCATATATGACATAGTAAGACATATTAGATGAACATATCATTTTTCTAAGTTATGTCGTTACTAATAACTCTTTACACCATTGAATATACCTTACATCGATATTAGTATTTTAGGCCTTGAGCACTCATTTATCACCTAGATAAATTTCCTAAAACTTACCTTATCTCCATTTCTATAAATTAACAAAGGCGATCACCCGTATAGGAAGGTATTTTGTATATGTTTGATATACTTCTTATATCTAGAATTGAATATTCAAAACTTATTTTAATATTCATTTTATAATAAAAATTTCAAATCAAAATCAACTATTCACATATTTCTAGAACTGAATTTTTATTTAAAATTCATTACATAAAATGTCAATTAATTCTCAATTAAACATACATTACATCAAATACTTGATTGTAAGCAAACTATCATCATAAATAACAAGTATTAGTCAATAGACATATTCATTTTTCTTTGTACTAATGTGTCCTCGACTTAGTTATACTTAATAGCTATATGTTTGAGTTAATAGTCATATTTGAGCTCCTCAATACTATCTTTCAGTGTATTTACTCATACATAATAGAGTGTGCATGAGACCGTTATTTACTTTGAAATAAGAAACCACCTTTATCTCTCATTCTTTTATAACATTCATGGTTATACGTATTGTTTAGGTGCTCACCTTTAGCAATTAGTGTCACTAAATGATTTATTATAGTACATACAAAATCATTTAACTATTTGTTGGCCTATAATAATAACCCGGTACTTCTTGAATGATATTTAGCAATCTTAACCACAAAGATGTATGCATCCTTAGCCATGTTCTTCACTTTGAATGTTATTAATAACCAATTTGTTTGCTCGCTTGACAAAATACTTATTATCACCAGATGTCAAAATAACATTTGCATGTAACAATAACCAACATTAACTTCAATGTCTTAGCATTGAATGTATATATATATATATATATATATATATATATATATATATATATATAACATAATAGTGAGTAACCAAACTTTGGTCAATAGTTGCTACCAAAGCATGTTATCAATGTGGAACATACCTCCTTGACATGGTCTATTATACCTCTTGATCTGATGCATAACAACATCTATGCTATACAAGTTAAGGAGTTCTTCTTTCATATAATTTATATTCCACACAGTTTTCTTATGTTGAGTCATAGTGTCATTCTTAAATATTATTGTGATTTCATATATATATATATATATACCAAAATTTGGTCAATAGTTGCTACCAAAGCATATTATCAATGAGGAATATACCTCCTTGGCATGGTCTATTAAACCTCTTGAACTTACGCATACCAATATCTATGCTATACAAGTTAAGGAGTTCTTCTTTCACATAGGTCATATTCCTCATAGTTTTCTTATGTTAAGTCATAGTGTATTTCTTAAATATTATCGTGATTTCATGTCATAAGATAAGAGCCTTTTGCTCTTTCATTACATATTAGATTTCCATACTCCATATTTATAAATTTTCATTAATAAAGTTTTCACCTTTAGTGAATTCTAGAAACAAATTCTTAAATGCAGTAGTCATTTTTCTTAAACATCTAGTTTCCACAATGACATATTTAATATGTGATGTTGTCATTTTCAGTTAATATGATGCAATTCTCTAAATATAAACTTTAATTATTTTGTTAATTACCTATGAAATCAAAAGATCAATAAGTATGCAATCATCATCTATATAACAATTAATCAATAATTAATCATTCTATTTAGATATATTTGTTTACAAATATCTTAAGTATGATATATTAACACATATGTATAAAACAATAAAGTAAAATAACAATGCATTTCAAATAACAGTTATAATATTGGCTGCTATAAACAACTAATGTTTTGTAAGTATCATTAAATATTGGATAAAAAGGTAACTAAAACTTTCTAACTAATTGTGTCTTCATGAAATTCGCACAATTTTTTTATGTTCCAGTTTGAATTAAAATCAGGGGTTCCATTATAACCATTTTCCTGAAACAAATTTAAGGAAAAATGATTTCAACACATTTGAATAATAAAGTTATTGAAGCTAATTAAACAAAGTGTGGACAAACAAGTTATAGGAATTAAATAAAAGAGAATAAATCAAATAAACAAATCATTTGATGAGAAAAATCCTCTAAATAAATATTTAAACATTTTAAAATAAATTCATAAAGGAGAAAAAATCAAAGAAAGAGTTCATAAACAAATATACACTAAACTCATATTAGTTGTAAAAATGTAGACAAATGGTGCCTTTTATAGCATATCCAAAATAACAAGATCTTACAATTGACCTTGAAAAAAGCTTTAGTTAAGCATTAATAGGCTTATAGGTTTGGCCTACACTTATGATAACTTATTAACCCATTTGATATAACCTAAGTTTATTTTAGGTTTTAGGAATAAGTTAAACAAACCTTATTCTGAAGATAGGTGTTTGGTTAGTAGGTTAAATAAAACTTAAGAATAGAATTAGTTATTTTTTTATATAAGGAATATTTCACCTCCTTATATACAAAGATTCCTTATATACAAAGATAATTACTTCTATTCTTAAGTTTTATTTGACCTACTAACCAAACACCTATCTTCTTTTACTTTGAAAAATATAACCACCTTTTTAAAGAAAAACACATAACACCAACCATTCAACTTTGTATCGCCAATCATCATCTTCACCAAACATGACCATCATACTAATGAGATATTGTTAGTCTCTTCAACAATATAAGAGAGAGCACTGAAAAAAAAGTTTACATAAACCCAAAAAATGAACATTAAATTATTTCAAACTTGAATATATTCTGATTTTTTCCAACCCAAAACTAACTTTAGATAGTATTATGTTATTGGCTTAAGTTGAGGAAGATTGTTACAATGTCTTTGGTGGCTATGATGTGTATCGTGTTTTTCTTAGGTAAAATTTCTAGTAATCAGTAAACAAGAAAGTTTACACTATACCAGTCAGTTTTGCAAACATAAAATGGGTTTTTAAATAAATAATGGTAGCTTGGTCAGATTAAATAATTTGAAATCCTCTATTGCTAAAATATGGAAGAAGATGGATCGAGAAAAAGGTTGTTTCTCAACGACTAAAATAAGCGGTAAGCAAGGAACTTGGCCACACTATCACCATCAAAACGCATATGTTTTTTAAATTTGTTAACATACATGACAATAATAAATACTTCCCTTTAAATAAAACAGCTCAAGCAAAAAACACTACAATTTTATATTGGAAGCGTTAAAATAACTAAGGTGGCTTATAAAATATGATGGAAACAAATTTTTTCATTTACAGAAGATGACCAATATACTTATTATAATTGGAAAATATTTCTTTCACCTTCCCATTAAGTTACATTTTAAAAAATAGTATATGATTTATTAGAAAAATAAGACAACAAATCAAAAAGACATTGCTGATTGATATTTTTATCCAATGTTAAATTCCTAATAAGGTAAGAATATCATTTTCAAATCAATGGCTACTCTAGTATGGAGTTTTACTTGTAATTATACTTTCAAGACAATCAAGATAAGCATTTTAATTACAAATTAATAAATTAAAATTTTCTTATATTTATCATAATATAGGTAAAATATGGCTCTAATATCAATGTTACATATACACGTGGATAACATGATAGGATTGATAGTTGCTTCACTGATTATTTAAACAAAATCACTTACAAATTGTGTTTGTTTATCCACCAGTTAAAGAGCTTGTTTTAGGATTCTTCTCCCGTTATTCCACACTTTTTTCTTTTCTTTTTTGTTTCTTTATACATTGTGATCCTATTTTGGAAATAATAAGAATTTGAATACAAATTCAAAAGGATTTAAATGCTTTAAGTAGTTATCTTAATAACAATAATAATATAATTATTTTTTATAATTGCATTAAAGATATTAGATAAGAACTATGATAGAGTCCTTATGTTTTAAATGGCCATGTTCCTCATCAAATGAGTCTTCATGTTCTAAACAATAATATGTTAGAAATATAGAATGCATTAACTTATGACTTATGAGTATGTTGTGTACAAAGAAGCATGTTCTATCAATCAAACAAATCTACAAATTTAAGTGCAAGTGAGACAATTCTATAAAGGATCCTTCGATGATGCATCATTTTTCTTATTACTTATAACAGTCCAACTATTGGTTGTGACATTGCCCTAAAGAATAGTATACTAGTATCAACATAAACCATTCAAGTCATATAACAATGGAGAGTGAATAAATCTTGATCAATAAATCCCACCTTAATCAAGCAAGCTATTGCAATCAATATTTTGTTCCAAAATAATAATACAAAATTCCAAAACATAAATTAGAATGAGGCATGGATGTTATTTTATTACTTATAGGCCAATGTTGTTGACAGCTCTATAAAGGCATTACATATTTTTTACAAGCATAAACTTTTACTTTGAACTAAAGATAGCGGTTGACATTTGTTATCTCAGACATAAATATAAGTATTAGTTTGGATTGTAATAATAATTATATCCAAAATCCTCTTACCAAATTATAATAGGATTTTATTGTGTCAATGTTTATATAAGATAGTAGATTATCTTAAAAGGTATGCACATTTATTAATACTAAAATACCCTTTCTAAAATATTCCTTACTAATTTGAATATCTAAGTAATCACACTGGAGAATACTTTGACATTATGATAATTGTTCTTGACAAAATTTATAAATTGAAGAAGGATGTATGGATTTAAAACTCAAAACATTACTAAAAGCAAATGCTATATAATTTACAAAAACACCATTTGAAACTGTCTACTAAAAGCATGAGAAATTTTTCACTTACCTATTTGAATAATTCTCAACTTTCTTCGACTAATTGTGGTAGAAAGAAGATGGACACTCAGAAAGACATTAATTTAAGAATTTTCTATATACTTTAAGAGATTTTTTGTAACTTTTTATTTAATAGTAGTACTAGTTAAAAAGGTGTGAGCATCATTATTTTGTGGAATTTGTATTTCATGAAAACCAAAGGGTTTAGTATTGACAAAACAAAAATATGATATTATAATATAAATATCAAAATATAAATAAAAAAGTCTTATTATAGTCAAAACAAAAATTAGAAATCTATTACTTTTGTTTCTCTACTATTGTATTCTTCCTTCCTTTAGTTGAAAGCTGATACTTTTACATGGTATCAAAGAATTTAAAGGTCCTCTGAGTGATTAAGAGAGAATATTAGCAAGGCTTTTCTCCCATAAAAAATAAAAAATTATACTCTAAACCTTAAAAACCTCCAAAACACCATAGCTTCTAGTAATACAGTAATTACAACCCCTGTATTTCCAATTTATAATGGTGAAAACTATCAAATTTGAGTTGTTAAGATGAAAACTCAATTGAAAGGTCTTGGTTTATGGCAATAGGTTGAAATAAAGAAGCAACCACAACCTTTGAGTCAAAATCCAACCCTCAATCAAATCAGGTTTCAAGAAGAAGAGTTAACAAAAGCTTCAAAAGCTTTGTTTCATATATAACGTGCAGTCCTAGGTGTAAATTTTCAAAAGGATTATGGCTTGTGAAACTCCCAAAGAAGTTTGGAATAAGTGAAAGGATATGTATATGGGGAGTGTGTTGGACCCGGGTCTCGATACTTAATTTATGGCTACAATACATGAGGCTTAGGTAACTTTAATAATAATGAAAAAAAAGTCACAGTTGTGACTTAAGAAGTCACAACCGTGGAAAAATAAAAAGAAGTCACGGTTGTGACTTCTCACTATAAGAAAATTCAAGATTAGTGGCGGAATTTTTCCGACGGAACAAAAACCGCCGCTAATTACCGATGGAAATGACTTATCTGTCGGTAAAACTGATCCCTTTGTGACGGAATGAGTCAACCGTCGAAAAAGAAATTTTCACGTAATATTTGCGACGGAATATAGCGACGATAGCGAAATAACCGTCGGTAAAAATGCGCGAAACATTCGCGCAATTTTTTAGCTACGGGTAAAAACCGACGGATAGGCTACGGTCGGCTTATTTACTGATGGTAAAAAGATTACCGTCAGTGAATTAGAAAATCTGAAAGATAAAAATCGTATTACCGGCGAACGAAATAATATCGTCGGTACATATGAACATAAGCAACCAGTATACCGACGGAATGAATCGCTTCGTCGGTGAGTTGGTAACCATATCACCGATGGAGTGATTCATTCCATCGGTAAAGGTCCAGTTAGTGGTGGAAATTATTCCAGAAGACATGCTTTACCGACAGAATGAATCTCTCCGTCGGTATTTGAGTTTTTCACCAACCGCTTTACTGACGAAAATGAACCATTCGTCGGTGAGTTGTTACCCATATCACCGACGGAGCGATTCATTCCGTCGGTAAAGGTCCAGTAAGCGGTGGAGATTATTCCAAAAGACATGATTTACCGACAGAATTGGAATTCCGTCGGTATTTGAGTTTTTTCTGCTTGTTTATAGCGCCCATTTACCGACGAAACGTTTTATTCCGTCGGTAATTGTCGGCACGCCGTCGACGTTTTGATTTGCGAAACCCTATCTTATCGACGGAACACTCCGTTTCGTCGGTAAATGCGCGACCTTATAACCCGCGCGACCACCCCCCCTTCCTCCACGCCTCTCATTTGTCTTCTCTCTCTGCGGTTTCACTCTGCTTCTCTTGAAATTTCCGGCTCCTTTTCTGTAGTTTGAGGTAAACTTTAGTATTATTATATTATTTTTATAAGAAATGCATGCTAGTGAATGAGATTAGTAAATGTAATTAGTTTAATTGTGAATTTGTTGTATATTTAAATATTGTCATTAATTATGAATAATGATTGTTAGTAGTATATATTAGTATAATTAGTTATATTGTTTGCTATATTTTGAGTTTATATTAATTATCAATAATAAGTATTAATAAAATTAATTTGATTTATCTTATGAAGTTAGTTAATGATATTATTATAATATTAATTATATGTTATTAATAATTTGATTATTATGTGATAATTATTATAATTATTACAATTATAATAATAATAAGAATTAAAAGAATACTGATTTAATTTATTATTATTATTTTTATTAATAGTTTTGTTGTAATTATTAATATAATTATTTTTAAATTAATGATATTTTT
>JAOSBN010000008.1:14281341-14301082 GCA_027563595.1 Erythroxylum suave | reverse complement strand
TTTAATTGAATTTGCTTTATAAATTATATTTTAGTTATAATTAACATTTTATTCCTATGCAAGAGAAGTCTTTGGGCATGACACCTACACCTCGTCAGTTATTTTTGCACACACATACAAAGAAGCATGACAGGGTGACGTTCGTCAACGAATGTCATAGGGAAGTAAATGTAAGTGAAATTTATGATTTAATATTAATATTATGATTCATAATTATCAGTTACTAATATATAAACATTGCTTTCTGATAGGACCAAATACAACAAACTATTGAGCGGTGATCTCAGTAATCTGAAAACGTTGATGAGACCGACAGTTACTTTGAAGCAGTTGGTGGTAGGGATCGTCATGGGAGGATCTTCAGCTTAGGGTCATTTGAGAATACTTGTTATTCGCAATCCTCTATGTCGAGTATAGCTGCATCTACTAGGCGGGGCAACAACTTTCAAGTGCAGGCATTTCAAAGCACAGTGCAGGCATTGCTGGAGCAGATGAAGCAGATGCAACAAATGATAGCTGCACAACAACAGTCCATAGCTGCACAGCAACTGTCGTTGGGCGAGATGGCTCAGCTTCGTTGAGAGATAGACGAGTTGAAGGCCAGGGGTAGGTCACCGAACCAATCAGACGATCCACCAGCTTCCGATCAATAGTATTATTTGGTCATTTACTTTGTACAACGTAACGTTTTTAACAATGTAACGTTTTTATTACAAATTAAGATATTTTTATTTTTAATTATTATTCAAATTTTAAATTTATCCAAATTAAATATTTATTATCAATTATTTTCTATTCTAAATATAATTTATATGTTAAAATCATTAACAAATTAAATGTAACGTTTTATCATTAAATATAATGAAAATATAAATTAAAAAAATAAATGAAAACCATTACCGACGGAGAAGCAAATTTTCGTCGGTATAATGTCATCGTTTATACCGACGAAAATTTTTCCGTCGGTAAACTTGAAGCCAATTTACCGACGGTAGGTCTATGACCGTCGGTGACTTTGTAGACGGAAAGAAAAGTTCGGTCGCAAATTTACGAACAGAAATTGATCTGATCCTCGGTAAACTGTACCGACGGTAGGTCTCATTCTGTCGGTAAAATTAGCGACGCTAGCCTAATTTCCATCGGTAAAGTTAGCTACGGCCAAATCAACGACGTTTTCTCACTGTCGGTATATTCCGTCGGTAACCTTAATACCGACGGAATATTTGGTTATTCCGTCGGTATGTTCTGTTGCTAAACTGCAATTTTCTTGTAGTGTCTTAAGTCACAATCGTGCTTAATAAGAGAAGTCAAGGCTATGATTTCTTCAGTCATAGTCGTGCTTAAGTTTGTCACGATCATGCATGATCGTGCACTGGCCCTTTAATCATGATCATGCAATGACCCTTCAATGACGATCGTGCGCTAAAACTAGTAAAAATCATATCTCTCAATTCTGATGTCCCAAAATTACAAACTTTATACCATTAGAAAGCTAAGAGGATAAGCTACAACTTTTATGAAGATAACTTTATTTGATTCAACCTACATCAATATAGTTTAATCATTGAAAACAGGACACAATTTCTATTACTGCAGCTATTTCCCTCTTTTTGTCTTTTGCCTATTATGAGCTTCTACGTATTCCAAAAGACCCGAATCCAACAAACACTAACTGTACATACATGACTCCTATCATAAAGATTCATTTTAAAACTATCTAGGGCCATCTAACAACATACAATTTTATTTCCAACAACAAATTTACAACCCAATAAAGAAGATAATTTGGAAATCTATAAAGGGAACTTCTTTAACTCTTACTTTCATTGCTTAATCAAAACAGAGCTTGCACATAGCTTTAATTACATATCAAAGGCTACATCAGTAGCATAATACAAAACATATATGAATGCTCATGCTTAATATGCTTATAAATCTACCAAAAGTAATCGAACTAACTTAATTACAAAAGATAGATATCTTGGAGTTTGCCAAATCTTGCAAGGATCAATTATTTGCTCGTTCTGCACTTGAGGAGTGGAAAATAATAGAGTTGGCTATGAAGCTCAGTGACTAATACGCTTATAGCCATTGGTAATGAGTTACACACAATCATATATATATATATATATATATATATGAAAATACATGATATGATTTGTGTGATAACATTTTTAACTATGAATTCTTTGAGCTAGAATTGTGGATAACTTAATCATCTATTTTCATCCATCAAAACTTATATATATATAATCTAGCAATTAAATTATCCACAGTTCTATCTTAAAGAACTCATAGTTAAAAATGTTATCACACAAATCATATCATGTATTTTCATCCATCAAAACATAACACTTAATTGTATATCATGCTCAACAAATCAAAATGAAATGCATAAACATAATGGCTTGAGAGAATCCCATGGATCAAAATGGAGAAACCGAGGTTTACACCATGAACTAAATGAATCTAATTCTTAGGAACTCATATGCCACAAGCAGGTAGCTGGGAGAAGGCTTTAATTCAACATACATGTTATGAACGAAATAGTATCTCTCTTGCCCATATAAGCAAATTTTGATGCTTAATTAATTTCATCATATATTCATACTTTCATGCTTCTTATTCTTTTTCCTCTTTTCATTAATACAAAATGCCATAAAATAAACATTCAAGACATAACATGATAATAAATAATAGTGCATTTTCCAACAATCCCAACAATTCAAGGTCAAGCAATTTAGCATACATGCAAGCAAGAAATCAACCCATTACACAATGACTATAAACATATTACCCACCTAATTGATTGTAAGTCCAAACATAAGTTTGCCTTTTTCTCTTGCTCTTTCCTTGCATTTTCTTGGTTTCCTTCAACAACCAAACTTTCATTCAAATTAATATACAAATAGAAAATTCATAAAGCTTTAATATCCAAAAAAAGGAGTATAGACTTAATCTGCTCATGGTTTATCCAAGCTAGAATAACTAAGATCTAGTTAAAAATCCATGAAAATCAAAAATAGTTTTCTTGGTCCTCTCCTTTCTCCCTTCATTTCTAGCCCATGGAACTCATTTTCTTTAGTTCCTTCTTCTACCAAAGCAAGAAGAAAAGATGAAGGTTACCTAAAACTTAGCCGAATCCTCTTCCTTCTTCTTCTTTCTCCTTTTTCTTTCTTCCTTCTTCCTTTTTTTGGTTCATTTTCTCCTCTTCTTCTAGTTCCTTCTACGTTTTTCTTTCTTTCTTTCTTCCTTACTTCTCTAACACATCTCTCTTCATCTTTCTCATTTCTTTTCCTAGTTATTTAAGACAACTTTTAGTCCTTCCAAGCTTACCCTTCCACATTTAATTTAATGCCTACTTACTCCTTTTATTCTCTTATGCCTATTACATCCTAACTTAATTCTAATATTTCTATTTAATACATGCAAACACATGTAAATAAATATATTCATGACTAAACTCCAATAGATTTTAATTTAATAAATTCTATTTTCCAAGAAAAATTAAGAGAAGTCACAGTTGTGACTTCTTAACTCTCAACCGTGCTTAAGTTTGGGGTCCAATACACTGATAAACTAAGAAATTTCATATTTTGAATTTGGAAAGGGAATTTCAAGTTTTGATGATGAAGGATAATAAGACTATTCAAGAATTTATGGATAGGCTCATAGAAGTGGTTAACAAAATCAAGTTTTTTGATAATTATCTATCATATCAACGAGTGGTAGAGAAGGTTCTCGTGAGCTTAATTGTAAAATTTGAGTCTAACATTTCTTCTCTTAAGAACTTAGAAGGATATAACTCAAATTCCTTTATCTAAGCTTGTTTATGCGTTTCAAGCTTAAGAATAAAGGAGATAACTGAGACAAGAAAAAAATAATAAAAGACTTTCCATTCAAAGCAAAAAGGGAAAGTTCAAGATGGAGAGAAGAAACAACTGGTATAAAGAAGGATCAATTAAAGTATGAAGGCCACATTAACAAAAGTGGTAGCAACAAGAGATTTCCTCCTTACCCTCACTATAATAAGAAGGGTTGTTCACAAAGAAATGTACAATGATATTCATATAAGCAATTTGTTCGTATGGAAAGGGTACGCAAAAACAAAAATAACCATCAAAGTCAGTAAGCTTAGATAGTAGAAAATTAGCAATAACCACATATAAAGAAGTTATTTGTTGCTATATGTTATATAAGTCACTATACTAACACTTGGCTTATTAATAGTGGTTGTATAAAAAACATGACACCTGATTTAAGTAGCTTCAGTAAGCTAAATCAGTCATACAAGTCTAAAGTGTAAGATCAGGAATAGAGAATTTGTTAATGTGAAAGGCATAGGAGTTGTTGTTGTTGAGACTCAAACATGTACTAAATACATTTCATATGTGTTATTTATGCGTAAAATTTGCAAAATTTTACTAAGTATGGGTCAATTACTACAAAGTATGGGTCCATTACTAGAGAAGAATTATTCGTTACATTATTAAAATGTCTTGCACCATTGCTGATTACGCTGGTTGTGAGTTAATGGTTGTAAAAATAAGAGACAAAAGCTTGACAAATATGCTTGCCTTTAATACTGTTATTGATGAATCTAAGTTATGGCCTAAAAAATTTGGCCATTTTAATTATATTAAACTTAAGCACTTATATCACAAACGATTAACTTGAAGTCTTCCTGTTATGCATAATAGAAAGAATGTGTGTCAAGTTTATGTAAAATAATTTTCCATTTCCTATTAATAAGGCTTGGAGAGCTTTTAAAAAGTTGCAACTTATCCATACAAACGTATATGGACCAATGAATGCATCTTCACTAAGTGGGGTAGGTATTTCATCTTATTTGTAGATGATTATAGTAGAAAGTATTGGATTTATTTCATGAAGCAAAAATCAAAGATGGCTAATGTATGTAACAAGTTTAAGGCTTTGGTAGATAACCAAGCAAATTATAACAGCAGTGTGATAAGATCGAATAATCGCACCAAATACAGATAAGATAAGTTTGATAGATTGCGTGATAAAGTTGGTATTAAACATCAGCTAACTGTCACTTACTCTTCTCAACAAAATGGGGGAGTGAGAGAAAAAATAGAACCATTGTAAAGATGGCAAGATGTCTAGTATTTAAAAAGAAATTCCAAAGTGTTATTAGGTAGAAGTTGACAACACAACTGTGTATTTGTTAAACAGACTTCCAACCAGGTCTATAAAGGTTAAAACTCCATTTGAAGCTTAGAATGAAGTTAAACTAGTTGCAGAGCATCTCAAATTATTTAGAAGTTTATACTAATCTCATGTACCATATGTGAAAAGATACAAATTAGACCATAAAGTTGGACATGAGAATCTTTGTAGGAAATAACTCGATCTTTATTGGCTATAGAGTTTTTAATTTAAAATAAAAAAATAATTATTAAGGACATCAAATTTGATGAGGTAGTTGTATGAAACTGGGAGAAAAATGAGATAGAAACTGCAAATGTTAATCAAATTGGAAAAACCATACCCCAAGTTCCTGAAGAAATAGAAGATGAAATTGGTGATGAAAATTATGATGATGTTCCAATAAGAGGGATGAAGTCATTGGATGAAGTCTATGAAAGATTCAGCATAACTTTAGTTGAGCCCATATCTTAGGTTGAGGCTACTAAAGTGGATGGTTAGTGAGTTGTAGTGAAGGAGGAGTTGAAAATGATAGATAAAAATGGCATTTTGAAGCTTGTAGGTAAAACCAAAAATGAAATGATAGTTGGTGTTAAGTGGGTTTATAAAATAAAAAATAACCCAAATGATTATGTAAACAAACTTAAGGCCACATTGGTTATGAAAGGCTATTTCTAAGAGTATGGCGTTGATTTTTCAAAAACCTTTGCTTTAGTAGCTTGACATGATAGTATAAGGATTCTAACAGATTTAGCAACAAAGATGGATTGTAAATTTCCTATTGGGTATTGTTGTTGTTATTGTTGATGATGATGATGTTAAATCAGCTTTGTTCAATGCAAGTAACAAAGATAAAGTTTAAAAGCTTTGTAAAGCTCTCTAAAGCTTAAAACAAGCTCTAAGAGCATAGTATAGCGTAATCAATAGTTATTTGTTCTTACAAGGATTCAAAAGAAGTGAAAAGTGAAGCTAATCTATACATGTTAAAAGAATAAGAAGATGTTCGCTTTATTATCTCGTTGTATATAGAAGAATTATTAGTTACATGATACAATTCAAAAAAGTTTTATGAAATTCGTGTCACAAATGTAGAGGGGATTTGAAATGTCCAATTTGGGTGAAATGAAAAAAATGTTAAGTATGGAAATTTATCAATGTGAGGTTGGAATTGTAATTTTCATCTCACAACAATTTTTAATATGGAAAATTTTAAGAATTGTAAAGTAAATGCTTTTAATCTTAAAAGTCTTGTTAGCAACATGCTTTTCTTATACTATAAGGATATATTGATGCTCTCAACAATCTTACTCTTAAATTTTAAGCATTCACTTTGTTAGATTCATTTTGGGGTAGTTAAAAAAGTTTTAAGATACATTAAAGGCACCTTTGACTATGGTTTATGGTTCCTTAAGAATGAGAGTTATTTACGGACATGCAAATAGTGATTGGGTAGAAAGTATAAATGATTCCAAAAGCACTTCCGATTATGCTTTCTCATTTGGAAGTGGAGTTTGTTTTATAAATGGAATTAAAAAAAAAGCAAGAATTGTTAGCCCAATCCTCATTAGAAGCAAAGTATATTTCTATAGTAGCAACAACAAATCAAGCAATTTGGTTAAATAAGTTGCTGTTAGAACTAGGATAAAGACAAAAAGATGCGATTATTGTTGACAACAATTCAACCATTGTTATTACAAAGAACCCTGTATAATATGGAAAAAAACAAATATATAAATGTGAAGTTTTACATAATAAGAGAAGCTAAGAAGAATTGTAAAGTCAATTTAGTGCATTGTTGGTAAAAAAAAATCAAATTATTGATATAAGGCACTTTCCATAACTGAGTTCAAAGAGTCAAGATCAAGTTTTAGGCATCAAAGAGAATTCTCAAGGAGGAGTGTTAAAATTTGACAATTTTCTAGATACTTTAAGATATTTTTTGTAACTTTTTTGTCAGTAGTGGTATTAGTTTAAAAGGTTCTAGATCCTTATTTTGTGGAATTTTTATTTGATGAAAGCTAGATATGTTAGTTAGGTTTGCTATTGACAAAATAAAAATATGATATTGTAGTATAAATATCATAATACAGATGGACAAGTGTTGTTCTACCCAAAACAAAAATTAGAACTCTATTACTTTGTCTTTCTTGTTATTCCATTCTTCCTTGCCTTTGCTAAAAGTTGATACTTTTACATACCTATAAAAGAAGAAAATATAGCATTTGCCACTAAATCATGAAACCAAACCACCACCATTGATTCCATCAAAATGATTTACCCATCAAAACGGACTGCCTTTATAGAGTTAATAAAACAACAAGTCAACATGCAAATGCAAGAAAGGAGACATATACACACCCACCAACTACCTTCCAAAGGTTTCCTTTCAATTTACTCTCTACCCACGCAACATATCATGTATAGAAATCTAATTTCATAGCATATAACTCACTAATACCCAATATTTTGTTGGAATGATTGCCAAACAAATTTAAAATATCAATGTTGAACACCTACAATGGAATGCATGCCTTTATTAACCATATCCATATGTGTAAGGAACTTATAGATTGACACGTGGCATCATACATGATCAAATATAAGGATTTTTCATCAATATTGAAAAAAGAAACAAGATTATATTATCAATGCTTGCAATCAACTTTGATAGCCTTTTTCCAATAGCTCACTAATAGATTTACATCTTATTTTGTAAGCAATAGATGTACAACTAAGGATTCAATGTACTTTAGCTTAGTAACTCAAAAAAGTGAAGAAAGTATTAGGTATTATTTACAATGATTCAGTTTGGAGGCAAGGCAAATCCTAAACTGGATGTCACAATAATAATCACAACATTCACTAATGGCCTCAAACCTAGCCAAGTTTTATGGAATTCCATGTATTAAAAAAAAATATACCCCACAACTATGAAGAACTTTAGGTAAAGAGGTAAAAGTACTTATATTTAAAATGTTGAGCATAACATTCAAATGTAGAATGATCGAGTATAGAAAGTGAAAGACAAGAAGAGAGTATGAGGGTCAATCCTTAAACTAAGGAGAAAATTTGTAAAATAAAGATGGAGAAAAAGATTCCAAAATTCAATATCTCCATAAATATGGTGATTGATTATGTATTAAATAATAACATGATTAGAAGACTGAGAAAAATGTTGACAATAACATCTAAAAGAAATAAGGACTTATATTGTCAATTTTATGAAGATATTAGGCATAATACAAAGGATTGCATAGACCTCCATTAGGTAGTCAAAAACCTAAGCAACTAGGTAAGTCAGGATATTTTCGATGAAAGAAGAAGATAACTTAGATAAACAAAGGGACAAGAAAAGTAAAGACACATATTGCAAGTCACAAATGAGAAAACTGTAAGCATACCAACCATCACGCAAAAGGATATTCATCATCATCATAGGAGAAGAGGTTAAAGACACCAAAGCATAACTTAGGTGTACCATATAAGAGCACAACGAGATAAACATCCAAACAACATATTAGGAAAGAGAATACTTTATAAGATAACTACAAATGGAACCTAGTGCACCCACATAAAGACCTAATGGTTATGAAATTGTCAATGGTAAATTTAATGGTGAAAAGAATTTTAGTATATATGAAAGAATTTTAGTATATATGAAAAGTTCCATGGTTATCTTAATATATGAAGGGTGAAGCAATAATAGTCACATCCATCTAAAGAAACAAATTTGTCAATAAAATTTCTACAACAGAGCTAGATATTAAAGACCCAACCAAAGAGATAAAGGGGAAGCAAATGAAAAGGTAAAAAGCAAAGATGTTAATTTTTTCAGACTTATATAAGAATTCATTTCTTCTAAGTTAGTTTAGATGTAAAAAGGCGACAAACTCATCATTTAACTCTTTTGTTGTGGAATCCAACAATGAAATCCGAATCCTCAATTATTTGTCATGCCTATTATAAGAAGAAAAAGGAACAATGCAATTTGTAATCTTAGATGCAACAGAGATGACAAATTGAGTGTTGACAAACCTAACTATTTGATTTGAACTATCAATTTTAAATTTGAAAGTGATAAACCTTATATGCTATTGAAATGAGCTAAGAGGTTATTCCCTGATCCCTGTTGGTTATTTACACTAACCTTATATTTATTAGAAACTATAATAAAGTTATGAGGACGAAAGAAGCAAATTGACCTCTATAAAATTACGACAGGTCTAAAATATTATTCTACTTCTGATTTCCTTGACAGAAAAGAAGACAAGCTCTCAAAAGTTCTCAAATATGACAAGTAGAAATCTCAAAAATTAAGAAAAATAAGAGCACTCCCACTTTATGTTATTTAAATAGTTACACCAGCAGGCAAGAATGTCCCATTTTAATAACTCAAATAGAAAGACCTTTTAATCAGAGTTTTGGGTTTCATACCCAGTCAATATGCACTGTACTGATAGGAATACTAGAAAATAAAATTATCGTACAAAATTTGGGTACTAGCTGGTACTAACTGTTTCAATTATTATCGGCTAGTACTATTCAATATATTCAATGTAAGTTAATTATTAGGTAAAAACTAACAAATAAGAAAACATATTTAAGACTAAATTAATAAATCTCTGGGTGAGTGATTTGAGCTATTAGAAATGGTATCAGAGCTGGTTCCCAACCTGTTGTTCCAGAGAGGATGCTGGGCCCTAAGGGGGGTGGATTGTAAGATCCTAAATCAGTTTGAGAGGTGAATGAAGTACGTCTTATAAGGCTACGAATATCTCTTCCCCATAAACGCATTTTTCTAAGTGCAGAAATCGCAAAAGCGTAAGGGCCTTGGCTTGATGGGCAACCTAAAGCGAAAAATATCTTTGGGTGGGTGGTCTAGACTGTTACAAATGGTATCCAAGTCGGTTCTCGACATGTTGTGCCAACAAGGACGCTGAGCCCTAAAGAAGTGGATTGTGAGATCCTACATTAATTGGAGAGGAGAACAAAGTACGCCTTACAAGTGTACAAATACCTCTTCCCCATAGACGCATATTCTCGAGTGCAGGAAGAGCAAAATCGTGAAGGTTTTGACCTAATGGGTAATCCAAAGCGGACAATATCTGTGAGCAGGTGGTCTGGATTGTTACATAAAAAAGGCTCTCTTTACTATTGCTGCTTTTAATTGGTGGAGAAATGACAAAGAAAATTAAAACATGAACAAAAAAATAAGGATAAAATTGAAAGGATATATAGTAAACAGGATTAGTATAGTGTGAAGATGAGTATAGCAACTAGGAAAAGCTAATAGAAAGGCAACAATATGGTATAAATGATAGATATGGTGGCCATCAAAGGAGTAGAAAGTTAGGTTTTCACTCTTTTTATGAAGGTGATGGGGGCTAAAAGATGTTTAAGCCTTTTTTTTTTCACTCTTTTGTTTTTGGAAGATGATTGAAACATAATTGCCATTATGTTTCATAATTCCTAAATTTGTCTTCTAGCCCACGTTCTAGAAGAGAGAGAAAAAAAAACCAAAAGACCTATCCTCTTAATTCAATGCCCAACATTTATCCTTAATTTTCTCTTTTTTATTTTACAACTAATTTCCAACCTTTATCCCTAATCTGCCCTTTTTTAGTTAATTAATTAGTTAAATAAAAAATACCAAATAAATTTAAATGAAGTCAAGTTAAAATAAAGAAAACTAAAAACTCTAGTTAAAAATTAGTCAATGATTACATTATATTACGAAAAAATTTGTAATTGAAATCTAATCAAGAATTAAAACGAATAAAATAAAAAAACGTAATGAAAAAATTAAAAATAAAATGATGTAATGGAAAAAGATAAAACATAAATAGACATGATTTTAATAAATTCAATGCATTTGTAAAATTAAAAATATATATAGCACAACATATTGAGGGGTTATTTTGTAAATAAAATAAAAAACCATTTCGTAGTTTCAAAGGGTAGAAAGTAATGTTGTGAGCACCGTATTAGGTATGATATCGATTTCAATTATGGTACTATATAGCATTGATACCAATTAACATTCAATGCTATATATTACAAAGAATGCGAAACAATCGCAACAAGTTGGAAATAGATCACTTGTTTTTGTTACCCTATCTCCACTCTATTCCATGAGTGTTATTTACAGATAATCTAAAATTGAAAAAGTTGGCAAGAAATTTTTGCAAATACTTGAAACTTATTCAATTTGGTACCCATTTAGAAAGGTGCGGCATTGACCGTCATCTTTGTCTGTCAAAGTGTCTCCTCTCTTCGAAACTTGTCCTATTCATGGCCTTCATTCTCCTTTCTACAATCTTCAGCCTTTGAGAAGTCCAGGGTTGTGCTTCTCCTTCTTTTCTTCCTCTCATTGATCTCTCTCATTCTTTTAGTTGCTGACATGAATTTTTATTTGATCCATTTCTACTACCATTATCATTGCTTGATTTATTTTTATCTTTGGGGTCTATTCATGTTTATATTTCTATTTACTGTTTACATATATCATTGCATTTTGTGGAGTTACTGCCATATAAGATATGAAGTGTGGTTATG
The DNA here is from genome assembly GCA_027563595.1 of Erythroxylum suave. Taxonomy (NCBI): domain Eukaryota; kingdom Viridiplantae; phylum Streptophyta; class Magnoliopsida; order Malpighiales; family Erythroxylaceae; genus Erythroxylum; species Erythroxylum suave. The sequence continues at coordinate 14,289,355 of JAOSBN010000008.1, read as the reverse complement.
ATATTTGGCATTTTCTGACCCTCAATCGACAGTAGGAGAGTAAAATCAAGAGAGCAATGAGTTACTTAACATGATAAATTAATGATTAAATGTTTGAACTCAGACAAACTTTGGGTCGTTCAAAGTTTCGATCAAAATCCAGTTTTCACCTAACAATCCCGACTCGATTGAACTTTGAACTAGAATTTCCGGACCTGTCAACCTCGACACAACATAAAAAGCAAGTGCTAACAGCAGTATCAGCATACAGAGTTCTTGATTAAATCAGCAGAGTTGGCCGTTTACATAAAGGAAGTGGATGACAGGTTTAGAAAATGAGGAATTGGAGGGATAATTTTACCACACAAGGTTGGCATCTTTGCCAAATCTTTTTGACTTTTGACGTATTATATACAACTCACTGTACAGCCAAAATTTTCCTCTACTCTGAAACTTCAGCCACTTAAGGAAATTACTCTCCGACGCTGTTCCTTCATATACTTCAAAACTAAAAGGTTGTAGAACTTCATTCTTAAACTGCAAATTACTTGTACAGTTCGCACATCTCCGGGAAGGAATCAACTCGTTTCAGGTCCCGATACAATTTATGGATCATTTTGTATATATTATCGGAGTATGGATGTGCTTTGTCGAGCACAGCAAATTCATGAACCTCATTGTCCAGTTCGATGGAGCTGGCACCCGATGGTTTTTCCATTCTGGTGTTCTTCATTTGCAGTCTCATGCGGGCAACAGTTTCCCAATCGCCCACAGCAGCAAAAATGTTTGACAACATAGAGTAATTACCAGAATCTGATCTTTCCAATTTTTGCAGGTGTTCTAGCAACATCTCTGCTAGTCGCACAGTATTATGCATTCTGCATGCTCCCAAAAGTGTTCCCCAAATAACCGCATTTGGTTCCATTGGCATGCTTTGTACAAGCCCAAAAGCCTCTTTTAGACGGCCCCCACGACCCAAAAGGTCAATGACGCAACCATAATGCTCAATTTGGGGAACGATCCCATAATCGCTCTCCATAGAATTGAAGTAATAAAGGCCCTCATCAATAAAACCAGAATGAGTACAAGCACATAAAACACCTACTAAAGTTATATTGTCTGGTTTAAACCCTTCTTGTTTCATTCTAGAAAAAAGCAGAAGCGCTTGCTTGCCGTCTCCGTGCATGGCTAGCCCTTGAAGCATGCAATTCCAAGAGACCAAATCTCTCTTCGACATTCTATTGAAAACATTTAATGCCTTTTCAACAACACCACACTTTGCATACATATCAATCAATGCATTATGCACATTAACAGTACAAGAAATCCTACTTCTTTCAATAGAAAAGTGAACTCTTTTTCCTAACCCAAGCAATCCAGACTCTGCACAAGCAGCCAATATGCTAATTACAGTTGCCTCATCAATCTTCAACGCACTTGCCAACATTTGATTGTACAATCTTGTGGCCTCCTTTGACATCCCCTTTTCAGCATAGCCAGAAATGATGACGGTCCAAGGAACCAAATTCTTTACTGGTATCCTGTCAAACAACATTTTAGCCATTTCCATGTCCCCGGCCTTGCTATAACCCGATATCATAGTTGACCATGACACCACATTCCTCTCTGGCATTTTCTCGAAAAATTCAAACGCTTTCTCCATCTCCCCATCCTTCACATAGGCATCCAATATTGTATTCCAGCTAACAGTATCTCTATTAGGCATTTCGTCGAACAACCTGCGAGCTTCAGTTAAGTCCTCAGCTTTCACCAACCCAGCAATCATCGAGTTCCAAGAAACAACATCTTTTTCACCCATCACCGTAAACAACCTCAACGCAGACTTAAGACCTGACGAGCCACATCTCGAATAACTATCGATAAGCGAATTGGGGACAAATATATCGTCCAAAAAACCACATTTTTCGACATGGGAATGTATCATCTTCACCATAGGGAACCAAGGCTGCGCATTACAGGCCTTTAAAAGAAAAGGGTACGTGAAATTATCCCCCAAAACGCCATTTCTCTGCATTTCAAAGAAAACACCAAAAGCCAGATAAGGCTGAGAGTTGTACACGTGGGCTTTAATCAAAGTATTGTACAATTGCACATTAGGGAATTCAATTTGGCCGAAAACGTTAACAGCCAAATCCATTTGGTGACAGTGAGAGAACGCTGCAATCAACTTGGGTGCAACGTACAAATCTCTATGGAGGTTATGCTTGAGAATTTGGGCATGGACTTGCTTAACTTGGTCCAAGTTTGAGCACTTATGGAGGTCGTGTAGCCTCTGCTCAAAGAGCCATCTTGTAGAGACCCATGTAGGGGCTCTTACTGGTGCTGACATTTGCGTTGGTGTAGACATTACAAGCTCTGTTTCATTGCTAGCGCCTAGCAGTTTCTATGGATAAATCTGAAAGCCAAGTGTGATGGAACTGCTGACATTAGTCCAGAATATGTGTTTTTGTCTTTTATGATTGGATTTTCGGATTGGCGCTTTCAAGTTTCAATATGCTTTTATTTTTTAAGCAGCATTTATCAATTAGGCTAAATGCCCAAATTAGGCCAAACGTATTTAGTTTGATAGATTTAGGGTTAAACATTATAATATGCTTAATTAAGGTCTAAATGCTCAATATTATATTATTTTGGACAAAAATTTGGTAGTATTATACACGCGTCATTACTATGACTATGTTTATCAAACAACAGATTGCATTAGTTGCATTAGTTGTTAGCTGATTTTATCAACAATTAAATGATAGCTAATTATATCAGCTCATTTGACCAGCAGCTAACATCAGTTGTTTATTAAAGATGTTTGATAAAATTAGGTGTTTAGTATTAACTGTTGATGTGTAAAATGACTTATGAGGGCATGATTTAAAAAAATTATAAGGGCATGAATATTATATTTCTTAGTATTTCGTTGAATATCCTTATAAAAATTTAGATTTTAGATATTTAATTTTATAAAAATTAAGTTTATAACAACAACAACAACAACAACAACAACAACAACAACATCAACAACAATAATAATCCAATGGTAAATTTGCTATTAATATGAATGACGAGAGCTACATCATATTAGTATTTTTCATATAATATGTATGAATTTTATTATTAATAAATTAAAAATATATATAATTATAGTATGACATAGATACGATATATAGTAATTATATACTAAAAATATTCATTTAATGTGACTCTTCATGTTCAAAAACTTAATATTATGGTATTTTTAAATGTAAAATAATATTATAAAATTAAATAATGGTTAAAAAGTTTAATTAACCCCTTTGTTATATCTCTTCCAAACTTTACAACATAATTATACGATAAAAAAAGTTAACTTTGAAAACACACAAAGCAAAAGTAGAGAGTAAACAGAGGACAATATTATCATTAGGCAAACAGCTAATCTCAAATGCTACACTTAAGGAACTTTTAAAAAATTAGCAGGTTGGGTTGAATCAGCCAACCCAACCAGCTCGTAGGAGGTGTTTGGCAATCAACAGATTGCATTAGCTATTAGCTAATTCTATCAGCGCTTTAACAAACAGCTGATTATATTAGTTGATTTGACTAGTGGATAATATTAACTATTTATTAAAGATATTTGGTCAAATTACCTGTTTAGTATTAACTGTTTAAGTGTAAAATGACTTATGAGAGTATAACATAAAAAAAGAATTTATAAGACCATGATTAAATATTTAGTTTTACAAAAATTTAAGTTTTTAACTCTAATAAAAAACATAGAACATTCTTAAATATTTTGTTACCATAACACGTTTTTTATTTTGTAACAAAAAAACTTATTTCGTTAGTAAACAAAACTCCCAAGTTTGTAACTAAAAAACTTACTTCAATGTAAAAAATTGTCACGGTAGAATACATGCATGATTTTTAGTTATAAATGATTTTTAGTTTGAATTATCCATAATATCACTATAGTATAATTGGCATAATTTAAAAATTATGAAAGGAGGGTATAATTGGTTTTTTACCTATTATTTTTTGGTTAATCATTAAAAAAGCTCCTCTTTTGGAGCTTTTATAAATCAGTTTATTGGGGCTAAATAAGCTAACCAACAAGTCATTTACCAACCATATCATTAGCTTTTTAAGATAGTCAAAAAGCTAAGTTTTAGTCAATAAGCTAAAAAACAGCTTATCAGTTGTTTGCCAAACACCAACCAAACAGATAAATAGCTTTTTAACATTGGTCAAAAAGTTAATTTGGGACAAACAGATTATCAGTTGTTTACCAAACAAACCCATATATAAAAAGTGTGTTTGGAGAGGTTGGGTGGATTTTAAATGCTATGTAAAAAAAATACTCAAAACCCACCTAGATTTTCAAAAAAGAAAAAATACATAAAATCATTTAAATTTTTACAAACCCATAAATTTACTTTAATCCCCACATATTCACCCTCTCTCTCTTGGAAACTTAGTAAAAGGAGTTGTTTAATCCAACATCTTGCCTCCTTCACTCATCATCACTGTTAATCACTTTAAGCCTCTCGCCAATTTGAGTTCCAGTCATTCAACATAAATGTTCTCTCCAATAATCGCCAAGTATGTTCACACTTAATCTCTCCTCTAGAGTTGGAAGTATATGTATACACATACGGGAATAGTTCATAGTTATTGATGATTATTTGGTTGAACTATAAATGTTAAAAACTAGACTTTGTGTTCTATTCAACATCTGGTGATCTTATGATGACAATAGTTTTAAGTGTGTCTCGGACTTGGAGATTTTTTATGGGGTTGTTTTAAAGTCTAGGAGAGCATCTTCAGTGTCTAATTACTTTGTAGAGGTGGAGATAGATAACAGAGTAACTGAGATAAAGGTACATTTGGCTAAAGTTGAGAAAAATTATAGATTTTCCATCTTAGGATGGAGAGTAACAGTCATGAATCAGGTCAACCTATGTAATTGGGTTGTTCTTGTAAGGGTGATTTGGCTACTGCCCATAAATAGTGTGTAGAGACTTGGTTCAAGATTAGATATAACAAGTAAGTAGACAAAGCTCCACCGCTCTACCTTTGATGCTTCTCATTTTCAATGGTAACATTGAGAATTTAAGTGTTTTAAACTTCTATTTGCTATCCCAAATGGAGAATTCCTAAGTGGTTGTTTATGGCCTTCATGTATCTGTGGATGCTTTTTAACCATTCATAGTGAGAATAGTTTTTTTCCCACAAACTTATAAATATACAAAGTGTTAGTAGAAGCATTCATTAACTTATATAAAGAGTTACCAAAAGTTTATTCAGTTAGTTTGTGAAGGGAAAAACATGAATGGAAGAATATGAATTTTAATAAGAAAAGGGGAAGTGGAGAATTTGATTGACTATTTTATTATACAAGTTCATGTAAAAGGCAAAGAGGCATGTTGCATTAAGGTACGCTAGTTTTGGTGATGTTACTTTAGCCTCTGCTTAGTGAAAATACCTTACTTATTTTTCATGTGCCAATAAGCCTAAGCTCAAATATGCATTTCCCTAATACCAAATGTCTTTCTGATTGGGAGAAAGAGAAAGGAAAAAAAGTTGTGGCACTATCCTTTATAAGGTAAAATTTGAGAATCATCTGATAGGTAGGTATAATGAATAAAGTTTACTACTTGCTTTTGCATGTACACAGTTTGGATGCTATGTAATTTTCTTGTGAGACATAACTTCATATATCGGATTAGTGTGTCTTAGAACATGTTTTAATATTCTGCCATACACTATGACATCTCACTTCTTTGGATTTGTACAGTAGGATAGTATCACAATTAGGTAGGATTTGAAGGATTTAAAGCCTGGTTTAGTTGAGAAACTCCTTTTCTAATCTGGAAATGAATTAATTATTTAAACTGCACCAATGGGGAAGTATAGAACTCCTTTTCGATATTGCTTGGAAACTTATGGACTTACAATTATCATGCTCATTTTGAAGCTATATTTATCATGTAAAACCAGGAAATTATTTGGTTTATGATTTCATCTTACCCTATTCCTTTTAACTATTATTTTATATTACCACCTTTGTCTCTTTTAGTTTATTAATGTTCTTTTGTTAATTTGGTTTGCTTAATTGTCTTCAAGGATCTGTGAGATTTGTGAAGTTGTTGCACACAATATTGTTAGGTTAAATGAGGTTGAACCAATAGAGGAATCAAACGAGACAAGTAACACTGCAACTACACAAACTGTTTCAACATTAGTTCCCCATTCGAAAACACAAAGCTTTTAGCATGGCCACCAGTTCCTAAACTTCTTGCTAGCTTATATGGTTTTTGCATTTGCTATATCATGGCCTTTTCACTTTAACGTGCCTTGAGAGAACTACTTAGTGGAAGAAAATGTAGTTATGAAATGATTATAGATAAGCGTTTTCTTCAAGAACTGGCTATGTTAAAAGAGTTTGATAAGAATTTAAGAGATGGTGGTTGAAAATGGTAGAGTGTAGAACCTTCTAAGGGATCTGGTAGGTAGTATATAGGCTGACTAACAATTTATATATATGCTTGTTCCAGAAAATTAATTTGTAGGTACTTGAATATTGGATTCACCTGTTTCATATGTTGTGGATAACTAGTCATACAAGATGTTATATACTGTACAGTTTGTAAAATAGTCCACTGATATATTGTATAGTTATATACTGTACAGTTTACAAGTTTACATCAACCCTGTTTTCAAAAATTATAATAATAAATAATAATCACAATTAATAATTTAATATAAAATGACAATAATTTTTAAATATTGCATATATAAATAATAACAACAATTAATATAAAAAAGACAATAATCATAATACAAATATAAAAATAAGAATAATACAAAGTATTTAAAATATTACAATAATATAATTTCAAAATTTTAATAAATAATAATCACATCAAAACATCCAATAAAAGAATAATAAATATCCTGTAACTATTACAATTTCATCGTGACAAGGAAACAATTAAGTTGAAGTCAAACTTGAAACAAAAACATTTACAATTACATCATATATATATAATTTAACATAAACTAATAAAAATCAAATATAAGTAAAATTAAAAGAAGAGGAAAAATAACTTACAACAAAATTCAATCGTCAACAGGAGGATACCCACTATAACTGCACTGACCCCACTTATCATTTGGTACAAAATCGTTATCATTGAGAGGAGTTTCATCATCACTATCATTCAAATTTAATGCATCAAATGACATGTCAAGGCTTCCCATCCAAGATTATCTTCCAAGTCATTGATATCTACCAAATTCGGTTCTTCAGAAATCCAATCCGCCAAAACATTGATGTTATCAATGGAAATTTGATCATTTGAACTGCTTGTACTATTAAGGCTCCTAGAAAAAATAAATTATAATTATTAAAAAATATAAGAAATTATATTGAAAATAACAATGATAATAAAATATCTTTCTTGACAATTTTCAATAATTTCTATTTCCAACAATCACAAAACAATTCTTATTTCCAATAATCACAAAACATTCATAAAACAATTTCCATTTCTAACAATTCTCATTTCCAACAATCGCAAAACATTCATATAATAATTTTCATTTCCAACAATTCTTAACAATTCTCATTTCCAGCATTCACAAAACATTCATAAACAATTTCCGTTTCCAACAATTCTCATTTTCAACAATCACAAAACATTCATGAACAATTTTCATTTCCAACAATTCTCATTTCCAACAATTACAAAAAATTCATAAACAATTTTCATTTCCAACAATTCTCAACAATTCTCATTTTCAACAATAACAAAACATTCATAAAATAATTTCCATTTCCAACAATTCTCATTTCCAACAATCACAAAACATTCATATAATGATTTCCATTTCCAACAATTCTCATTTCCAACAATCACAAAACATTCATATAATAATTTCCATTTCCAACAATTCTCAACAAATCTCATTTCCAACAATCACAAAACATTCATAAACAATTTCCATTTCCAACAATTCTCAACAATTCCCATTTCCAACA
>JAOSBN010000008.1:14263127-14274124 GCA_027563595.1 Erythroxylum suave | reverse complement strand
CACCCAAAGACCCTCAAGTGATCATAAGAAACATCTTTACTTGACCACACTTTTTCTGGCACTTCAAACTGTAAAGGGACACATGGTGATCTATTCAAGACATAAACAATTATGCTTAAAGCTTCACCCAAAAGGATTTTGGTAATCCAGCCGGTGATAGCAAGCACCTTATTCTTTTAACCAAGGTCCTGTTCATCCTTTCAGCCAAACCATTCAACTGAGTCGTCTTTGGGGGAGTTTTCTGATGTCTGATTCCATGCTCTTTACAATAAGCACCAAATGGCCCTAGATACTCACCATCATTGTCGATGTGAATACAGTTTAGTTTTTTCCTAGTTTCTCTTTCAATTGAAGCCTGAAATTACTAGAACACATCTAAAACTTAGTCTTTGGTCTTCAATGTGTAAACCCACATTTTTCTATAATGATCATCAATAAAAGTTACAAAATAAATAGACCCACCAAGTGTTCTAGTCTTCATAGGACCACACACATCAAAATGCATTAAATCAAGTATCTCTTGCTTTCTTAAAGGTGGGTGACTCTTGAAAGAAACTCTCTTTTGCTTCCCAGCAAGACAGTGAGTACATTTCTGCAAGTTTCCATCCTTAGAGCCAGACAAAACATTTTTCTTGCCTAACATAGTTGTCCCTTTCTCACTCATATGAGACAACCTCTTATGCCATAACTTGATTCCATCAACGGACTCAATTGCATTAGCAACATCTTTAGTAATCTTAGCTTGAGTCAAGAAAAGTGTAAAGTGTTTAGTTCCTCTAGCCACAACCATGGAACCCTTGGTAAGTTTCCAACAATTACGAGAAAGCAAACTATCATAATTTTCATCACACAACTTAACAATAGAGAACAAATTCAATCGAATACCTAGAACATGTTTAACATGGTTAAGAATTAATTTTGAGCCATTGGAGGTCTCCAAGCAAACCTGTCCAATGCCAACACATTTGGTTATGCCTTCATGAGCCATTCTCACATCACCAAAATCACCAGGAGTGTAAAAAGTAAATAAATCCCTTCTGGATGTAACATGAACGGAAGCACCACTATTATCAACCCAACTGGTAGCACTATCAGCAAGGTTCACAAAATCTTACTCTGCAATAATAAGGAAATCGTCAAGAGTAGCATTAATCGTGTCTTCATCATCACTATCATCTTTCACTTTGTTCTTTCCTTTATTAGCCTTGCTATTCTCCTTTTTCAGCTTCCAACAAAATTTCTTTATATGTCCTTTTTTACCACAATGGTTACACTCAAAATTTTCATATCTGCCTCTGGACTTGCTTCTACTCTATTATCTATTTTTAGGACCGCGACTCTTGCTTCTCCCCCTAGAATCAGAAACCAAAACATCTGAATGTGAAGATGATGTGCCCTGTGACTTTCTCTGCATCTCTTCATTCAAAACGCTACTTTTGGCAAGATCCATGGAGATCACACCATCATGAGCAGAATTAGACAATGATGTTCTCATAACTTCCCATGATTTTGGTAAAGAGCTAAGAAGTAACAACCCCTGAACTTCTTCATCAAATCTAATACTAGTGCTAGACAACTGATTCATAATTCCCTGAAAATTATTCAAGTGATATGTCATTGGTGTTCCATCAGCATACTTCAAGGTTAATAATTACTTTATTAAAAACATTTTATTTTTCCCAGTTTTTCGAGCATATAGCTCCTCAAGCTTCGACCATAAAGTTCGACCATGTGTCTCCTTAATAATATGGTTCAACACATTGTCATCTACCCATTGCCTAATATATTTACAAACCTGTCTATGCATCAAATTCCATTCATCATCAGTTTTGTCATTAGGCTTCTCGGTAGCAAACACTGGTTGATGAAATTTTTTAACATAAAGTAGATCTTCCATTTTGGCCTTCCAGACATTATAATTAGGACCATTCAAAGTTATCATTCTACTGGTATTAGCTTCCATTTTTCACCACAGAAAATTCCACAAACCAACTCTAATACCAATCTGATAAAATTATGCAGCGGAAACAACAAACTTCCAACCTAGGAACAACAAACGGAAGCACTCCAACCACAAAAACAACAAAATAGTAGTAAAATTTGTAGAATGAATCAATTAACAAGAACGTCAAATTTAACATGGGAAAACCTCTCAATGTGAGAGAGTAAAAAAACCCATGAGACAGTAAAAGCTTCACTGTCACAAAATCAAAGGTACAAAGTAGTCTCACAAGTTACAGGCTCTAGGCACACATATACAACTCTTCCAATGTACAAAGGGATCACTCACAAAGACCCAAACTCATCAGAAAGATGAAAAACACAAAGGAAAGTTGAAAAGCGTTATTAGAAAAACAGAGCCTATTGACAAATTTTTCTAAAATTCTGTAGACTTCTGATTAAAAAACTGACCGTCCACTTTGAAAAACTAATGTGAGGAGTCTCTGGTTAAATTTTCAACTCAAACAGATATCGTTTGACCATCTGATCGCTCGCTTGATAAAAACAACACAATGCTGAAAAAGCCACAAGAAAAAATACCCCACACCTCCTCTCTTTCAAAATAGCCACGTACCTCTTTTAGCGACAATTAGGTAATTAGATATCCACATGATGTATCTAATGACATACTAAAAATTGAGATTGGGTCTCTTAGTTAGAAGAGAACCATCCCAACATCCCCATTACCATAATTATTAAAATAATTCATTTAAACTAAATTCTATAAATTTTGCTGATATCAACATGATGTATCTAATGACATACTAAAAATTGAGATTGGGTCTCTTAGTTAGAAGAGAACCATCCCAACATCCCCATTACCATAATTATTAAAATAATACATTTAAACTAAATTCTATAAATTTTGCTGATATCAAATAGGTTGACGCGTTTGTGACACGATTACTATTAGCCAGTAATACATTGCTGAAAGCCACTTATAGATTGACTACAAATCATCTGTACTCTATAGTGTTGCCTCTGTTAAACTGTTCCTATCACGTCCTGAAACTATATAAATAAAACATCAACGATTACTCTGAAATTTAGGTCCCCACTTTCGATGAGTAGTTTGAATTGTGAAAGTTTCTAAGAGAAAGAATCTTCTTCTCGACAAAGAGAAGCTTGGTTCCTCCTGAATACCGAAGATGCACCAACTACCGTGAGGAATGCGTCGCAACTAAAGTGAATACAAAAAGAAAAAGGCCAAAAAGAAAACTCCAACTTCTATTATGACTACATATTGAATCTATTATCTATGCCATCAAGAAAGTAAAGCGAAAATTTTCCACTTTGCTCTTGGAAAGATGCCAACTTGGCTTCAATGTGACGCTCACTGTTGTTTAGTGCTTTCTTGCCTACCCCATTCTTGGCACAACCTAACGTTTTCTTCAACAACCCCCAGATACCGGACCCACCAAGCTCCAAAATTCTCTGTTTCATGTGCTCTTTGGTCTTTGGCTGATGTTGGGAAGTAGGTATTAATCGTCAAGCTTTGTCTCTCTCAGAGTTCTCTCTTTGGCTTGAGCTCCCTCTGACTTGTTATAATGGAGTCAAAGCTGTTTAAAGCTTCCTTTCCTGCAATTACAGGTTCTGTTGCATCTTCAACGACTACTCGTTATTTTGCTCACCTAGCCAGGAAGAATTCATTGACATTGTCACCTTCCCTTTCAATCTCCGAGAAAAGGCGCACTCTTTCTGTACAGGCGTTTTCTTTATCCTTTGGGTACGGAAATGGCAAGCTTTTTGTAAATATTTGTTAGCTACACAACTTCAGCTCGTAATTCTTGATTGGAATGAATGCGCGTTCTTAGAGTGATAGTAGCTGCGAAAGTCTCAAATGTGATTGAATCAGTAGTTGCTCCTACGCTTGTCAGGCATCCTGTTTTACTTTTGTTGTTTGGTAGGACAAACTCGTTTCTGATTTCTTCTCTGATCATTTGTTTGCTTGTGTTGTTTCCGTAAGGTGATATCCTGATTCCTCATTTTGTTTTTCAATATTTGAGGTTGTGAACTACTTTTCTTATTTAGGTCCATACTCTTGAATTTGGCTTATAAGGTATGCTCTTCGTGCACGCGAATTGCTAAATTTATAATTATAATCAGAAGTCCTCGAACACAATATCAATTGAGATTGTTAGCTATCGGCAGCATGAATGTGAACTGCTGTCTGATATAAATTGATATTATTAAATTTATTTGTTTTTTCTTATATTATGATTGATGTTCTCTTTCCTTTTTTATCTTTTTGCCTTTGGAAGAAGAGGACGGGTAAGGAGTCTGAAAATGTGGTACATTGCTGTTTCGTTATATGTCACATTAATATGAAAAGACTATTTCCACCAAGGACAAGTTCCATGAAATTGGATTTCATGTTACTAGAAAGTGTAAATCGAGTGCTCTGGTACCTGAAAGCTATCAGATAGGTGCTTCAATTATACTTTATCATGCTTCTATGCGTGAATTATCATAATCATCTTTGCTGTGCAATTTCTCGTGCAATGCATAATGGTTAAAAGGACGGGTAAACACAGAAGTATCAAGCCAAAATGAGCTTCACACTTCAAGGAAACTTAGTGCTTCCAGGGAAGTCGTGTATATAATGGACCTTCATCACTTTCTTTATACTTCCAATTCCTAGAGTTTGAATGCAGCCAAGTGAAATAGTTTGAATTTGTCCTAGTTTGTAATGAGTCACTTACAAAAGGCAGAGATAAGAATCCCTTCCATGTCAAACTTCAGTATAGACAAAGAGAAAAAACACCACCTTTGTATTCAACCTTTTAATGGAAACCGTGAATACATATATTCACTCCACCCTGTTTGATTTGGACAATTGAATGCCGACGGAGTTTCTAACGTTAACGAAAATTTTGCATCTCAAAAGTTGGGAACTTTTGGCTTCAATTCTCACTGGCAAGTCCTTTAGTACTCTTTTTACCTTCCTGACACCTACCCTCTCTTCAACAACCACCGAAACCGATAAACGCAACGTCTCTGCTTTTCTCATGAGCTCTTGTTTTGGTCTTTGACTGGTTTTGGCTAGTGCATGCTAATCTTTAACATATCTTTCTTTGAAGTAATCTCTTTTCTTGGCTTGAATTCTCTCTTCCACCTTACAATGGAGGCAAATCTGTTGGGAGCTTCCTTTCCTGCAATTACCTTGAACAATTGCTATTTCCCTCACCCTATCAGGAAAAACCCATTGACATTAGCGCCCTTTTCCTAGCTTTAACTGCAGGCATCTTCTTCTTTTTCCGCTGGGTATATAAAGCAACTCTTTCGTCCAAATTTGATTGAAAGACTTCTGCTTGTAACTCTTGATGGGCATTTTCTTTTTTTTTCCTTTGTTTGCGAAACTTATTTCTCAGTGCGAGTCTGTTTGCTGTTCGCTTGCATGTTCTTTTTTTCTTTTAAGAAGTTAATATCTTGATTCTGATCCTTTTGGAGTTGTTGAGGCTGCGTATTGGAGAGTCTTCAAAACTTACTCCGTTCATTATGTTATTGCTGTTGAATTTGGCTTATAGAGGGTATGCTTCTTTATTAACAAATTCTATAGGTTCCTAAGTTCTCTGCTAAAGAATTTTTCAAACAAAACACTAATTGAGATTTTAATTGTTGATATTTGCAATTAATGAACTAATGATTCTTTCTTAATGCAACAATGTAAACTTGAATTGCCTAAGAGGGTTGAGATTATCCATGGCTCAAAATTTATTTATTAGTTCTTATTTTGTGATTGGTGGTCTCTTTCCTCTCTCTTTTTTTGTTGTGAGGGAGCTAGATTTTGAGTTGTGCCTCATATTGTTTGTAGACATTATTCTACCACTGAACCTCCCAGTACGGAAGGGGGTTTCACGATGAAAGGCATTCTAAAGGTTTTCTTTGTTGGAGGTGGGCATATCTGTGTTTTGAGTTTTTCCTTCTTGATGTTTTAAAAGAAAAAAAGAATCCTAGATATAGAGGGCTGTTATCTCTTTGCCAAGTATGGAAAGAACATGATTGTTTTGGTGGACTCACTCACCTAACCGCACAAAATTCTTGTGTTATCTTCTCTCTGTTGAGTGTGTGTGATATTTCTCGATTATTTTGCTGACAGGTTATGAGAATATTGTTTCCATCAAAGAGAAGTTGCATGACATTGGGTTGCATATTATTGAAAGAAAGGGCATCAAAACATGTGAAACCTGCCAGATAGGCACTTGAATCTTAACTTTATTATGCTGATATATCAAGATTATGGTAATTAAACCTACTTTATCATGCTTTTATGCATGAATGAAAGTAATCATCTTCTCTGTGGAATGTATGATTCTGGTGGATTTAATCCGATTGGTTAAAATCAAGGGTAGGCATGGAACTAACTGGTTTATATCATCTTCATGCTTCAAGGAAATTTGGAACTTCTAGAGAATTCCTGCCCATGATGACCTTCATTATGAATTCATACATTTTCGTACATCGCAAATTTTTAGTGATAATTTCATCTTTTTTTCTGTTCAATTCCAACCATTGCTTCTTTCTGTGAATGCTTTTATGAAACTCAAATTGTTTCTGCGTACAATCATTTAATTGGAAGGTTCTGAGCATATTCAGCCAACTTATCAATGTCATTAATTTTTTTACAATATGCCTACCATATGTTGATCGGACGAAAGTGAGAACTTGAAACTAGAAAATGTAAGGCGTTCCCTGATTCGACAAGAGGACAGTATTATATATAGCCTCCTTGAAAGATCCCAATATTGTTATAATTCTGATACATATGACCCTGATGCTTTCACCATGGATGGTTTCCATGGATCTTTGTTGGAATTTATACTCAAGGAATCTGAAAAGCTTCATGCTCAGGTATGCTGCACTTGAGCTTCTCAAATTGCAAACAAGACCTATATTATGCATGTTTTCACAATTACTCTGTACGTCAGGCTGGTAGATTTAAGAGCCCTGATGAGCATCCTTTCTTCCCTGAGGACTTACCTGAGCCACTTTTGCCACCGTTGCAGTATCCAAAGGTAAGATCTCAAATATGACAAGTGCATCCCAACATAAGGTGGATCATATGCTCTCTCTCTTTCTATATATGTTTGTGTGGGATATCCTGGTCACAACTCTTTTGAGGTTGTTTGTTCTTCTTCTTCTATCATAATTTTTTTCTTACCAAATAGGTACTGCATCCGATTGCTGATTCAATTAACATAAATAAGAAAGTTTGGGATGTGTACTTCAGAGAACTTATACCTAGGTTGGTCAAGGAAGGAAATGATGGAAATTGTGGATCTGCTGCTGTCTGTGATACAATCTGCCTTCAGGTGTGCTCTTAACTGAATGTATCCACTTGCTGATGGTTTAAAACCAATTTGGTATCAAAATGATGGGCAGTTGCAAATTATTTTTAAATCGTGTTGTTACTTCCCTTTGAGTCTGAGATAACAAAAATTGTGCTATATGTCCTTGTGTCCTTGGGGAATCATGAATGGTTAGACTTCCATGTGAACAAGATTGTATCCGAAGGACTCATTTTAGTTGAGATTTTGCCTTATTGCTTGAAACTAGGTTAAGTTTGTAATTGCAACTTGCGATTTCTCTTCTTGGTGGCCTAATGCCATGATATATATACTACTGAAACATGTATTACCTGGTTCTTCGACAGATGTTGGTGGATTCATATATGAATGCATGCACTTGTATGAGTTCATATTATATTTCCCAAGTCGTAATTGTAATGCCTTCACTTCTACCATAGCTGCTTATGTTTTTTTTGAAGCTGCAAAATGGATTGCCTTATGGATTCATCCTATTCAACTTGCATTAGCTCTATGGAAATGAAGAAATCTTCAGGATCCCCATGATTGGTTATCTTTTCCTGAAGATTTAGTTATTAAATTGGAATTTCTTCACCTAAGATCCTATTTCGAAATTGATGAAGCATCATAAGGAAGTGCTATCTTTTTCTATGAATAATTTTTCTTCGCATTCCTAAAGGAGCTGAAAATTTTCATTAATATAAAATAGAAGTTATTATGACATTTTCTCTTAATTGCAGGCTCTCTCAAAAAGAATCCACTATGGTAAATTTGTGGCTGAGGCTAAATTTCGAGCCTCTCCAGATGACTACGAAGCTGCAATTAGAGCACAGGCATGCCCATGATAAATTCCTTTATTTTTCTCTTCATAAAGCGGGGTATTGGTGGTATGTGCTCACCCTGGTAGGCTCTGAGTTTTGCAGGACAGTGATAGATTGATGGATATGCTTACATATCCAAATGTTGAAGATGCAATCAAGAAGAGGGTCGAAATCAAAACTAAAACTTTTGGCATGGAGGTGACGCTAGCTGTTGAGGGAGATGGGGTTGCCCCTGCATACAAAATCAGACCAAGCTTGGTTGAGGACTTGTATGGTGAGTGGATTATGCCATTGACAAAAGAAGTACAAGTTGCATACTTATTGAGAAGGCTGGATTGAACTTGGCGATATATGTTCATGGTTATGTGGAACCTGTCTGTTTTTTGGGTACTTGTTTAAAGCTTGTGATTTTAAACTCTGGATATATCTCTAAGGTTTCAGAGATGCACAATTATAGTGCAACGCTTAGGTAGTCTCCTTCAAGGGAGACCAACAACCAGGTCCATATATTTTCTTAACTTCTTATGACCGTGAATGATGACAAAGATCATTCTAATCTGTTAAAGAATTAATATTTTGGGTGAGACAATGTTTTCCCATTTTAGATGTTGGTTAGGATTGAAGTTCCACCAGTTCTGTTCAAGCGATAAATTAAACATACTGACATATTTTCCCACTTTAAGTCTTTAAGTTTCCCAACTGGCATCTCAAGACATTTAGCAGAGAGCTGGTACTTACATGTGTTGGAATAGGCTGTGCTGGAGTTTCCAGCTCAACCTTATAAAGGATTGCAAGATTTTGGCCTCTACCATACGAAATGTTTTGGGGTCCATAAGCTTCCCATGATGAAATTGACCAAAAAAAGAAGACAACTAACCATGCGTACTTGATTGCAGGAATTACAAATTTATGTGTTTGCTACAATGATGCCAGGATTTTAGTCATCATGATCAACCGGCAAAAGCATACGTGATCATTGGCTTTTCAGCACGAGAAATCTGATGAGGTTAGCCAAATGACACTCGCGTTAAGCAAGAAAGATGTTGTTCCATCAACGAATACTATGTAACACACAAAAGGTTTTCGAACAATACTATTGGTCAATGGTTATTAGTATAATCATATATTTGTATTGAATGTTATAAATTTGAGTTAAAAAGAAATTTTGCTGTGATTTTTACAAAAAGACTGCTCCCTTGACTCAAACATGTGATCTTATGGTGAAAAAAAGAGTAACTTTACCCGTTGCTCCAGAACTTGCGCTCCCCAAACCCAAAGCTCAACCTCTTACCTTATGGACTTTTATTATTGTTGTACCAGTATGGCTGTGTAAGATTTCAGCTTAGCACACCATATCGCAATTGACCTTAACAATGATATTTAATTCTTTTATATGTAATATCAAAACCTCGTAGGGAAACGTATTTTTGTCCACTAAAGTATAGTTTACCATGTATTTTAGCATTATCTTAAGTATGAACTAGTATTTTCCAAATTTAATTCTAAATTCCATCATATGCCTACTTTGTTGTGTACCTTTTGGACTAATAGCTCCATATTTCTAAAAATTTGAGAATCTACATATGCTATAAGGTAGTAGTTTGCAAGATGCTGATATTTGGTATTCATCAAAATAAGTTATACTTAATTTTTACATCGAATAGAACCTAAAATGCAATAATGAGATTTCTTATTTACTTAAATATCTAGTCTTTAGAAGATATAGCTAATATACACTTTCTTTTTTGTATATATATATATATCCTTTATTGAATTGATAGATAGTCATAAAATATAGTAAGAACAGAATAACGAGATCAGGAAATTTGAACCTTTAAACTTGATCTTAAATCTTAAAGGACAACCTCTGAACTATTAGTTTTTGGTGACTGATAAGAGTAACAAGTTTGATGCTCAGTTCTAGCCTATACAATTTAATTTTCACAGTTTTAAGGCAGAAGACGCCATGTTAACATATCATTTCCCCACGGCCATTCATTATCTGTTCATACCAAATACTAGGAAGAGTATTTGAAAAAGGTCCGAAAAGGATCAATAACCAAAGCAAGCAAATACGTCTCCATTCAATTCCAAAATCAGCGGGAATTTTAGCATAAATAAGCTCACCTACCACATGGTAGAGGGGCCCATATGTCTACACACTACATGGAATCAAAGACAATTTTCATTTTTCTCACCAGTCCTTGGAGTTTTAGTGAACATATAGCAATTCAAACTCCTTCCTTAAGCAACACAACTGTCAATTTCAGGCCAACTATCTTATACAAAACAACCCTCAAGAAAGAAGTCATGGAGAAGAAAACTCAAATATCCATTCACAGATTGGTTTACTAAACTTTTTAAGTGATAAGAATGTGGAGAAAACGCCGAGATGACACGACTACAACAAATGGACAAAGGCATCCCATACCGCACCAATGGCCAAAACAGCTGGTAGAACGTATTGGCCTCTAAGAGCCAAAACCGGAGACGGAGAGGCACTCTTCTCGTTTAAGGGTGCAGCTTTGGGAGGGGGAGGAGGATTTTCAACACTAACGGCTAGCTTCATGCCACCGTAACAGAATCCCTTTCCACTAATGAGATAATAGTGGCGAGTCACGTTCAGAGGGACGACGTCCCTTCCAGCTCCCCTAGTCCAGTTTTGAAGCGGATGATCAGAGTTGCATGACTCGTAATCGGTCTTGTTCACTTCTAGCACATTCATCTGGTTCCTATCATAAACAAAAACTGGGAAGAACTTTGCAGTGAGTGAGATTTGGACTTGAAGAAACAGAACACTAAAATAGTTTTGGAACAATCAGTTGAACACCAATGCAATCAAGCTTTGAATTTCGAGGAAGGAAACAAG
>JAOSBN010000008.1:14220024-14247131 GCA_027563595.1 Erythroxylum suave | reverse complement strand
TTATACCATTTCGGATTGGATTAGTCTTAAGGTTTCCAACGCGATAGTTATTTCTAAGATTTTGTTCCAGGATGTCGGACATCTGTTTTAGTTCAAACAAACCATTTGTTCCGCCGCTGATTCGGTTCGCTTTCGATTCGTCCTCGTTTCGAATCTTTCGTTTCGTTTTCCGGTTGGGGTCCAGTTCCCGGATCGGGCTCCAACAGTTTTGCACCCTTTAATTTGCCTCTCTTTCACTTTTTCTTCTTCCTGCTACTTTGGACAAGATTTTGTTTCATCATTGTTATAGGAGTGCACCTTGTTTTCTCCTTCTTCTATTGACTACTTAGTGGAGATGATATTTTCTTTAATGAGTGGTCTTGAATTTTATTTTTTCAAATGGTTAATCTCATTATTTTTCCTTATATTTAAGAAGGCATAAGAAACATCCATGCAATAATTCCTTTATCCTTGTTAGTTTTGTTATTTTAAGCTTGAATAGATCTTTCCCCTTGCACTTTTCCATCAAATGACATAAGTTCTTCAAAATCCCCTTTTATAAAAGTTCTCTTTGTAGGTTTTCACGTTTTCCTTTGGTGTTCTAGTGTTATCCCCCAGCTATAGGAAACATGGATTAAATCATCTACAAGTTCACCATTTTTATTGAGCTTCATTATTGAGACTATTTTTGGTAGTTTAATCATTTCCACACTAATACAGATTTTTCTATAGCATATTCTTTTCCTATTTACTATAGTTTCATCCATGCAAAATGTTGTACCAATAAAGCTAGCTAGAAAGTTTAACCCTTTGGTTGACTAGTATTCCTAAGGAATGTTGTGGAAGTTGAACCACAAAGGTATGCTTTCATGTTTGATTCTTTTCAAGTTAATACCAGGTCTTTAGACTTGTAATAACAAAGGTATATCATAAATGTGTCAGGGGCCATATTCCACAATACTTTTAGCTTCATTTTGACTTTAAATTTTGAACAATATATGCTTATATTATGAAATCATTACCTCTTGCAAGTCTCTTCCTCTCCATCAACTTAATGTTGAGATTTAAATCACCTAAAAAGAAGGCCTTTGATCTATGAGGAATCCAACAACTATGATATTCCAACCCTTAACTCTTTCTCTCAAAGTCTCTATATCTGGAGATATGATGATCTTGCCTTGTGAGAGCTTAAGGGGAGTGTTAGAGTGCATTTTTAACCTCTTCTCCTATTCCTCTTTTCTAGTTCATGGTTGCAATTTTTGAAGTTAGGGGTTTTCCCTGAACTGAGATGTTTGAAGAGCCTACAGTAAGGGTGGAAATATCATCTCGTCAAGTTTCTCTAGATTCGTGTTGGCATTATTATTTGTTTTTTCCATGCTATAGAGGAGAAGTAGCTTTCACAAAGGAAAGAATGAAAGAGCAGTTATGAAGAAAGGAAAAGGTTAAGGGCGGGAATTGAAAGTAGTAAGTTGACATTGGAAATGTCCTTAAGGTTAGCAGAGACAGATAGGTATTCGAGTAGGAAGCAAGAAGATAAATATGGTGGGTAAGGGAAGGTTGAAGAGCAAGCAAAATGCATCATAAAGTGTGAACTTTTCTTCCAAAGTTTAAAAACTCAACTAAAATATCCATTCAGTTTTTGGTTCTTTTATCCTCTTCTTGTGTTCGCCTTACTTGCTACTACTCTCTATTCTTTATTCTTTCTCTATTTTTTTCATGGTTCTCACTTCTCTTTCATTTTTTCACTCTCCCTTATATGTAGCTCTTTTTTTTATTTTCTCTTCCTAACATGCTTTCTTTGCGCTATTATTTATCCCCTATTTTTTTTGTTCTCTCTTCTTTAGCTATTAGTTACAATTATTTTTGTGACTTTCACATTGTTGCCTCTCTCTATGTTCAAGTTTTCTTAACTTGAAAAATAATATATTACAAACTCGAAAAAGAGAGAATTACAAAGCCTTGAAAGGCATATAACAAGTTAATACAAAAGGTTATACAACTCAATTTAGAATCAATGCAAGCATAAAAGAGTAGAAGAACCTATGCCACAACCATCAAAGATTATTGTATTAGCTGAGTTGAAGCTACTAAATAAAGATAAGTTTCATTGAAATAGGTTCATTTTTTCATTAGCATTTATTACAATGCATTTTTTTTCTCTTACAAATGGCACGATAGAATTGAATTACTAAACTTATCAACATGTATGAAACAAAAATGCGTTAATCATTAGAATTTAGGAGAATCTATATATTTCTCGTATCATTGTTGGCAATGAAGTAAATCTTGTTAGCTAATTTTGTTTCTCTAATTTTTAGTTCTCTTACAAATGGTGCAATAGAATTGAATTACTAAACTTATCAGCATGTCTGAAACAAAAATGCGTTAATCATTAAAACTTAGGAGATTCTATCTATTTCTCATATCACTATTGGCAATGAAGTAAATCTTGTTAGCTAAATTTGTTCCTCTAAGCTAATAAGGTTCTAAAAATGAAAATTTAGCTATCTTATTTTTTGTCTTAAAATGTATGATAGTTGTCTCTTTCCATAAGATATTAAATGCTACAACTAAAAACAACCTTAAAAATGAGTAAATATCCCTTTGAAAATTCAAATTCCTTGCCCACTTTACTATTATTTGTCCTCTTTTTGGTTAGTTCTTTGTTGTCTTCCCTTTTTTTTTTTTGGTCTTCCTTTTTTGTCCAAAACTAATAGATAATAATAATAAATAAATAGTATTTAAGAGAAAATTAAAACAAATATTCATATCAAATATCCTAATTAAATTCAATTAATTATAGTTTAAAATAATTATCTAGAATTGAATTTTTTTTATTATAACTAATTTAAACTAAAGAAAAGAAACTAGAAACAATCAAAAGTAATGAAGTCTAACATAATAAAAATATATATACATATATATTGAATATGATAAAATGTATCAAACCTAAATGAATAAAATTTAAAATATAATATAATATGATTACATATATTTAGATACATATTGAAACAGACTTAATGTGATCAAATATAATAAAGCAAAAGGAATTGTCCATTTACGATTATAAAAAATATCTCTGATCAAATACATGATTGATGATATTATATGACCCTAATAATTTTGAGAAATCATGCAAAATTTACTATATGTCTACATTGCCTTAACATACATGTGGTTTCACCTATCTAACTCTTAAGGTGACGCAATTTATGCATTTCTCTTCGAAAAAGGGTCTGTGATACTCGAAAGTAATAATAAGTTTCTAGATGATACACGTTTTCTAGACGTCCAAGAGCTAGATGGACGTATGCATCTTTGACATTAATATCGACCCTTCGTGGTCATAAATCGAATAACCCATATTTTATTAACATTCACTCGTGTAAACACACTCTTTAGTCTTTACTCTTTGGGTAAATCTCCTTTTCAGAGATCGTTTGACGATAATAAGTATCACAATAGAAAGATTTACTATATTCAACTATAAACTCAAACTAATTCTAACAATTCAATTATAAAAATTTTAAATTGATTAATTTTTCAGTTTGATTTATTTTAATAATATAAGAATCCAATTAAGCTTTTAAGACATTTTAAACAACCTTCCTCACCTTATGACCAAAATGTAAATAAAAAATTACTCTAATACCAATTTTGAAATATCACGAGGAAGACTTATAAATATAATTATTCTTTTTTAATTATTGATAAAACAAAATTATATTTACTTATTTTATTTTATTTTTCAGAAAGTCAAAAATCAAATTTTGTCTCTTAGAAAAAAAATTTTACCTTTTTTTTTAATTGAAAACACATTTTTTAACTATTAATTGTCATGATAATTATAATTAAGTAGCAATTAATTTTGTATATGGATTTATCCTTGATGGGAGACCCGGCATTTCAAAACCAAGTATACATATATCTCCTCATTTTGGAAAAAATGAGCCAGCAATTCAAGCTAAAAACAGGTGGGGTCATTTTTACTATCTCCATAGGCTCATTTTCAAAGTTTTTGAAGAGACGGTGATTACATTACAATGCTCCATTTCAGGGAATTTCAGTAATTCTTCAAGGAATGCACTATACTGAATTTACAGTCCGGCCATACTTGAAACGCAGAAATGGCCATCGTTATTAACGTAGCTTTTACCTCATATAATAAAAGCTCAAACCTTACCCCCCAGGAACTGATATACGCATGTGGTTCTTGTGTCCGCATTTACTTCCGTGTCCGCTGCATTCACAAATCACAAGAAAGGTACCGTAGAGGAAGGCAACTGCAATGTCACTGTAATACGGTTACGACCGTACGTACGTTACATAATTTACTGCAACCGTAATGTAATCGCCTTGTTGCTGACTGTGGCAGTAGGTTGAGCGGAGTGGATTGGCTTTTCTCTTGCTTCTACGTGTCTATCCTTTACGTGAATTTGCGTTCTAGTTGACTTGTTCTGCATATACGGAGAACGGTAAATTCTGAAACACGGAAAAAGGCAATCCTCGTCCTTTTCGCCTACAAGTCCTTTCCCAATTTAATATCATCAACTTGCTTTGCTTCGCTGGTGGCCTCCACTCTTCTTCTTTTATGTCAACCACCGTTTTTGACAAACTGAGGTTGAATAGTAATCGGACGCACGTTCTACCTGCTAATTAAGACAACGACCCTGTACAACATTGTTCATATCCTTACAAAACATACATAGGTGAAGGAAGGGATTGCATAAAAGAGGGTAAATTACATTATCAACTCTTGTGTATGCTTTTATTGAATAAAATTAAAATTCAGAATTTTCAAAGGAGGAAAAGGGCAACAGTCCGTCACGAAATCAAAGTCGTAGGATTACCGGACCGGCAACTGTGATATGCCAGCCAAAGTCTTAGCTTTGGTACTTGTGGGGTTGGATATAAACATAAATGGTGAAATTGGTGGTGGACCCATCGAGAACTGAATCATAAACCAATCAAGAATGGATAGCAACTGTCCCCCTTCTCACATGACATCATCATTAAGGGCGTACAGCACCGTTGATTGCGATCTTTTGGTCCCTTTTATCAAATTCTAATAAAGAATTATGTGATAATTCCAATTGAACCTTTTTAGTCGGCTAATCGATTTTAATCTATCAACTAGTCGGCACGGTAGGGACAAGGAATACTAAATTGATGCATGATCTTGAATACTAAAGGAGCTTTTTATGTACATGAATTTGAGAAATCAAATAGTCAACGGTCGGGTCGGGTATATTTGGTGCCGGCCGTTTTTGGGGGCAGGAGTCAAGATAGAATAGAAATGCCAACAAAAAGATTTAACTTTTCGACCCATTTGTCATTTGACATGATTTTTGATGTTATTTTCTGTCCTTATACAAGCAACCTATACGAATTAAATTTTTATACGTCACAAATCACGTCAATAATGTTAAAAAATTAAGAATATTGGTTTAAAAATAAAAAATTAATTATTATTTTTTAAAATTTAGATTATAATTATAAAATTAAGTAAATTTTGAGAATTTTTTTAATTAACCCTAATTTAGAAGACTTGCACAAGACTTAAATTTAACATAAAAATATTTTGAAATTAATAATTAAATTATTTATAAAAAAAACTAAATAATGGAGACCTGAGGGAGGTTGTTTAGGAGAGAAAATTGTGATTGTCCATTTTTATGCGTGGACTTTCCACAACTTCAAGACAGCACGAAACTACCCACGACACTTTGATAGAGAGAGAAGAGAACCCAGTTTAAAGATAAACGCAATAAAGTTGTAAGACACCAAAACGGTCCCTCCTTTCTCTAGCATAGCTCTCTGCCCAGAGTTGAATTCGGTGTAAAGATTGAATCTTTTCAGACGCAAAGCACAGAACTGATATTTGAAACAGATTGGTCTGTTTGTTCTTTGCTCTTTTTACAGTTTCCAAATGGCAGAGAAACATGGGTCCACAGCGAATACTAGAGTTACGGCACCACCGCGTCCAAGCTTAACTTTGCCGCCAAGGCCTTCCATCGATGCCCTTTTTACCGGCGGTCTCAGTCCTGGCCCCATGACTTTGGTCTCCAGTTTCTTTTCTGACAACTACCCCGATGGCTCTTTCTCTCAACTACTCGCTGGTGCTATGTCTCCAATTCCTAGACCAAGTTTTTTAGTTGAAAATTCGATGCCAAGTAACGTCGGCGGTTCATCGGTGAAAGACGATGGATATGGATCAGAGAATAAAAGTAATTTCGGGTTTAAGCATAGTAGGCCAATGAATTTGCTTGTAGCTCGGTCTCCACTCTTTACTGTTCCTCCTGGGTTGAGCCCTTCTGGTTTACTTAACTCGCCCGGTTTCTTTCCTCCTCAGGTGAATCTACTGCTCGATCTGCATACGAATTGTATGGTTGCCCTTTCTTTGTTCTTTTGTCATCATGTTTTCGTGCTCTATTGTGGTAAATGTAAATGAAGACTTTTGCCTGTGTATATACTTTCTATGGTCAGAAAATTTTCAGAACTTACTATTAAATACAGAATTCTTTACAATCTGGAGGTGCCTGCTTTTGGTTCAAAGTGAGAAATAAAATTTGGGTGATTGTTCCTTTTGTTTTGGGATAAAAAGTTTAGGTTGTGTTAACTTGTAGAATAGCTTTAATGTAGTTGATCAGTTCTATGCTTGAGTTAGGAAGTATACAGTAGGTCTTTTGTAAATATGTCTGAATGGTGCTAGACCCGCTTCCATTTTGAATGGTTTTAACCTATTGGGAAAAAAAAATTTGTTAGGCATTTCTGCATGCAGAAACTGGAATTCCAAGTCTTATATATTTCAGTTGGCCCATACCTCAAATTTGAGGTCGGCTGATTATCCAACCATTTGCCCTTGTATGGAACATTATGCCCTAAACATCCAACTTTTGATGGAACCTCATTTTTTCTTTCTATTATTATGGCTGTCTCAGATTTGCAGATAGTGTAGCTTTAATATTTGGCATGAATATTGTTTTCAGTTAAATCTCCTCCTGCAGAGCACTTTGGTTTATGCTTAGATTAGGGAGAGCTGGGGTAAGGTTTTAAGAGAACAATTCACTTGGGTTTCCAATTTGGTGGGAAACTAAACTGTGCTTATGATTTATGCTTTACACTGACAATATAATAGTAAGCTGAAACAATTTTTTTTACCCAGCGCTGGTGGAAAGATATAATGCTTGTATATACAATGCATAATATGATATCCAAAGGCCTATTGTCCTTGACAAACTGTATGTTTCTTACAAATAATTCAGTGAGTGGCAAGGTGGTACTTAACACCATTATAGTCTGTAATTAAGTTATACTGGATAGTTATAAAATTTTTCCTGTATCTATGTGCAGAGTCCCTTTGGGATGTCCCACCAGCAGGCCTTGGCACAGGTTACAGCTCAAGCTGCACTATCTTCCCAATCACATATGCATGTGCAAGCACAATATGAACCACCATCAGCGGCTGCACCAAACGAGTCATTGACACAACATCCATCTTATTTACCGATGGAAGCTGCACAGCAACAAATGCCTCCATCTACCTCTCAGCATGAAAATACTGTGGTTGAATCATCAGAGTTCTCACAGTCTGATAAGAAATACCAGCCTCCTCTTGTTGTTGACAAGCCAAGTGATGATGGGTACAACTGGCGCAAATATGGGCAGAAACCAATTAAGGGTAGTGAATATCCTCGAAGCTACTACAAATGTACACATCCAAATTGCCCTGTGAAAAAGAAGGTTGAGCGTTCTAGTGATGGCCAGATAACAGAGATTATCTACAAAGGGCAACACAACCACGAGCTGCCTCAGCCTACTAAGCGCGGAAAAGACAACAGTGACCAAAATGGAGGTTTAAATTCTCACGCTAAGACTGACCTTGGTTCACATACGCAAGCTGTTAGTATTAACAACTTGAGTGAGGGACTCACTCATGCAATGGTTGGAAGGGATCAGGAATCAATCCAGGCTGATCCAACAGAAGTACCTGGATCAAGTGACAGTGAAGAAGCAGGTGATGCAGCAACAAGAGAAGATGAGGGGGATGACGATGAGCCAAACCCAAAGAGAAGGCAATTTAAAAACCTTTGTTTTTTCATGATCATTTCTTTCTTTGTTTCTTGTGATCCTGAGAACTATCTTTCTAGGTGCAGGCACATGGATACTGGGGTCCCTGATGTAGCTTTACCACATAAGACTGTGACTGAACCGAAGATCATAGTCCAAACAAGAAGTGAAGTTGATCTTTTGGATGATGGCTATAGGTGGCGCAAATATGGCCAAAAGGTGGTCAAAGGGAATCCTCATCCAAGGTAGCTAATCTGTACTTGTCTGTTAGGTTGTATTCTTCTCGAATCTTGATTTTTGAAGTGGGGGCTAGAGATCCTAGATGTCGTAGCTAATATTAGATTCGAGTAAATAACAACTATATAAATCATGTTTGCTCCTACTCTACCTAAGTCTTGGGAGGCAGAAATCAACTTTCTACATGTGAATTTTTTGGTTTGAAATTGGGATAAAAGATTTATACTCATGATATGTATGCTCTAGATAATTGACCTCATTAATAGTTAGTTCTGAATTAGTCTTCATTCAAAGTCAGGTGACTGTCAGATCAAAGTAGAAACCTACCACTCTTCGTTATATATGTTTGGGAACAATGAAGCTCAACCATGGCTTTTAGTCATCAAAGAGTAAAAATTGGCATCCATTTGGATTGAGTCTCCTTGCTAGCATTTGGGCTTTTAATTGTTTTTTTTCCCTTTTCACGTGACATTCGGTACTCATTTGTCCAATTGAACATAGCAACTCCAGTATTTGACTTGTGTCTTGCAATCCTAAGGTGAAAAAGGTGAGACCTTAGGTTCTTATTGCTCCCTAATAGAACAACTTACTTTTCGTAGGCATGTACATTTTCAACTTCAGATCTTCTTTTGATATGGCGTACGGCTTTCTTCTGCAACTAATTTTCTGAATGCTGTTACCTTAGACCTATAACTGCAGTTAACTTACAAAGATGCTCAAAGCAGTTTCCCTTGATTTAGTTGTAAAAAAGTCAGCAGTCTCAAGATAATCTTTTTTCTGTCTACTTTTTTTATCTTCCTTTTGAAGTATATACGATGGACTGCTTCAAAAATTTTGAAAATTGAACTTGCTTAGTTTCACTGAGGACTATTTTGATGCACTGATCATATGCAGGAGCTATTACAAGTGCACTAGTGCTGGCTGCAATGTTCGTAAGCATGTTGAAAGGGCTGCAGGAGACCCCAAAGCTGTCATAACTACATATGAGGGGAAGCACAATCACGATGTCCCAGCTGCAAGAAATAGTAGCCATACCATGGCGAGTAATAGCGCACTGCAGTCTAATCCTCAGAAGGTGGTTGCTGCAAAGCATTCCATGCTTAAAGGTATGGACTTTGGAAATAATGACCAGAGACCAATACTTCTACGGCTCAAAGAAGAGGAAATCACAGTGTAAAGCGCTTTACTGATAAGCTCGCAGGCTACCACAATGATGCTTCCAGCCAACTAACAAAGGTACAATGTGTGAAACTCGGATAAAGGAAATGGGTTATTTTAAAGTTGCAAGAATAATATTCATATTTTTCTTCTTCTTATATATCTTAATCTTTGGAAACATAGACATTAGTGAATAGTTAACCTGTATTTGTTAGCATTTTGATAGAGGGTGTGTATTTATTATAGATTCTCTCCCCGTGTTACATAGATCTCTTAGTGTGATGTATATGACTGCTCACAATTATGTGCAATGACATGTACTAATGTATGGCTTTTGATTCAAGTTCTTTTATCCTATCCTTTTGTTTTATGCTTAAACTCCAGAAAAGGAATATAGTTTAAGCTCGGCTAATCAAGATACTGCTATGTTTGGCTGACAAAATTTTGCTTTGGGTTGGCTTTGCTTCTAATTTTCTTTGGTGATTGTGTATGATGTATTGAGGGAAGAAGTCAGTTCTTGATAGCAACAAACAGATTGCAGACAAGGTTGTCAGAATTTAGAACAAGTCATAAAAGATTGGCCTAGTAACTTAAGACAAGCAAAGTATTATTAACACATTAATAGTGCTTTGCTCTTCATGTTGCCGTATTTCTAGTGTTTATGAATCGTATAAAAATCACATTTAAGAAGAAAGTATTACACTTCTTAGAATGAAAGTGCTTTTGGGTACTCGTTTTATTCTCTCCAAATTGAAATGTACGATATATAGAAAAGCTTTATCATTTAAATCAGGCTTTAGTTGTTTGAAGAAAATCTCAAATTATACCTTTTCCTAGTGGAAAGTTCTCATATCATAACAGTCTTAATTAAAGAGTTATTGTTATTCTTTAATTAATCTGAAAATAATTAACAGGTTATTTTAGCAGAAACTCCAGAACTAGTACATAAACGACCCAAAAAATCTCCATTGCCAAACTTGACATGTTCTTCAGTCCGTATCGCTTTTCACAGGCAGCATTACGTGTCAGATTCAGGAAGTGAATATCTTTGAACAACAATTACAACTGCATCTATTTATAGTAAAACCTGAGAAAAACAACGATTTCTGTGGCAGATATCTATTCATAGTAATTAAAGAAGATCCAATTTGGCAGGTTTCTACTGGTATGGCAGAGAACGTAAGAACCCACAGATTGCGAACATAAATACATAATGACAAATCCCATGTGAAGTTGCAACACTTTTCTTATTCAAACTAAGCAGCTTACTTATGCAGTGTTTAGGGCCTTGTTCTCGTTTTCTTGTGGAACAAGTAAGGTGACGGAACAGAAGCAACATATAAGCTCTTAAACATTAAACAATTGTCCTGAAGAGCTTTGTTCTCGTTTTCTTGTGGAACAAGTAAGGTGACGGAACAGAAACAACATAATATAAGCTCTTAAACATTAAAAAATTGTCCTGAAGAGAAGTATTTACCTCTGATGTGGGCCAATCAACAGTTTGGTGTTTGGGTATTGTTTAAGAAATAAACTTTCTATCTTGGTTGAGTTCCTGTCAACCTGAGAAGGATAGTATGTCATTGTTTGGTCAACTACAAACTATTCATCAAAATTCTGCTGAATCTAACCTTATCCAGACTTGCTCTATCCCCAACGAAAAAGAAGCAAAAGAAAAGCAGATAAAAGATTTAATTGTTTTTGGATAAAGGGTTTGGATATGAATGGTAGAATTTGACGTAGTTATAATTTATCATTCATGATCTCATCATCAATCTCTATTAACTGAAAGAGATGTTAGCTGTTTACACAATCAAGAAGCATTCTGGAGAGGGTGCAGTGTGGCTGTTGTTGGCAGTTGGCCTGCAACCATCATAAGGACACACACTCTCTCTCTCAATCATAAGTTTTCAACTGACAGAGAAATAGAAGATGTAATAACAGAACACCCCTTAACTTGTACATGTCACCTTCTTTGCCTTTGCATTGTCTCTCTGTTTTTTGCAAAAAAAAAGAAACGCCAGAGATAAGGATTAAGGAACCCAATACCATACAGACAAGACGTGCATTCTTCTCTTTCACTTCGTCTCCTAGAAAGAAGATGAACCAAATTCTCGGACCCACGACCATGACCAACTTCCTTTCTTCTTACCCTTTGATCTCGGACCCCATTTTCCACAGCATTGAACATAGACAAAGATCCCCCGCAAGTCGCGCATTACACCATAGGCCCCAAACTCTCTACAAAGCACCCCAAAAATACTCAATTATCCTTTTTTCTCAAAATTTTTGCTGTTTTTCAAGTGACCAACTATGACAAAACCGAATCTTGAGGTAATGTGACAGAGTAATCCAATCCAACCCAGACCCATTTTCCCAATCTGGGTCAGATCCTAGATTCGGGTTAATGGGTTGCATCAACTCCAAACGAACCGTCTCGGTGGCCGCTGCCTCCCCTGTTTCGGAGCAGTCACGTGGACCATCGCAACCACAATCAACATTGGCCGTCATTGATCATCAATTCTCGGCCTTTTCGTTGAAAAAACCATTTGGGTCTATAGATGTTGAAAGCAGACAAAGGAAGGATAGAACAGATTGGTGTAAGCACGATAAAAGGGATGATTATAGTAACGATCATGAAAATGGTGGACAGAATAGCTATGGTCATGAACATGGCAAGCCTCAGAATTGCAAACGGTCAAGGAAAGCGAGCTTTAGTGGAAGGAGCGGGTCTCTTAGCTTCAAATTAGGTATTTCAAGGAGGAATGTTGAGGCTGAGTACGTTGCTGCAGGGTGGCCTTCTTGGCTCACCACCGCCGCCGGTGAAGCCATTCAGGGTTGGGTGCCTCTCCGTGCCGATGCTTATGAGAAATTAGAAAAGGTAATAAGCATTTTTATTAGTTACTTCAGTTTTGTTGGTTGTAGTACCAAGAATTCCATTGTTTGATGGATTGCTTTTATATTTGTGAGATGGGTTTAAAATGGAATTCTCGAGTATTTTGGTGGGATTGAGATTGTCGTAATTGCACGCATAAGTATCTCCAAGTTGTCATCTTCGTGTTATAAACGGAGATGTTTCAGAGGAGGACATGCGTATCTTGCGGAATAATCCAAGGTTGTCGAGTGAATGTTGGTTGTCGTAGCTGTGTTTGTTGGTCATTCTTAATCATATGCAAAATGCAGCGTGCAGATAATTCGAAATGATCTTTTACCGAGTGGTTATATTCGGAAAGTCACAAAATCAGCTGGAATTAGCCAAAAAGGAGTTAGTTGTGTTTCATGATTTAATCGTCGATTAGGGGGCAGTGATCTTGTACTTCTGAAAAGGACTAGGGTGATCAAGGAATTCAGATGTAGTTGGTATTTTTATGATTCGATTGGCGATCTTCTTATTGAAATTATATCATGTACCATCATTGGAGAATGGCACTCTCGAGTTCACAGGGGCAACAATCTCGATCTTTCTCCTTTATGTGACACTTACCCATGTGAGCATGAAGGCATGCATGATGAAATGTTGGTAACAGGACTCGGGATAAATTGCTTACAAGTTGCACGACTCTTTAAGTCCCTCCAGAAGTTTTTGTTGATTACAAAATCTGTTTTCCTTTCTGTCCATATATATATTGATCTGCTCCATTTCATTTAGATCGGTCAAGGCACATATAGCAGTGTGTTCCGAGCTCGTGAAGTTGAAACTGGGAAGATGTTTGCCTTGAAGAAGGTCCGCTTTGACAACCTTCAAGCTGAGAGCATTAGATTCATGGCCCGTGAAATAATGATTCTTCGCAGGCTTGACCACCCAAACATAATGAGTTTGGAGGGAATAATTACTTCTAGCCTGTCAAGTTCAATATACCTAGTATTTGAATACATGGAGCATGATCTTGCAGGGCTATCCTCTTCTCCAGAAATTAGTTTTAGTGAGTCGCAGGTCAGTAATTCCATGAATTCAACTTGTGCATGTGTTCTCTGTTTCTTTCCTTCTCTGCTCTTCCAACTTTAGAAGTTCCAAACTTTAGGTTGATTTCTTGTGTAGGTCAAGTGTTACATGAAGCAACTGTTATGTGGAATTGAGCACTGCCACTTGCGAGGTGTGATACATCGGGACATAAAAGCAGCCAATGTTTTAATAAACAATGAAGGCATTCTGAAAATAGGAGACTTTGGGTTGGCAAACGTTCTTAACTTGACGAACAAGCAACAACTAACCAGTCGTGTGGTGACGTTGTGGTATCGTCCTCCTGAACTCTTGATGGGCTCTACAAGTTACGGTGTAGCAGTGGATCTATGGAGTGTAGGCTGTGTACTTGCAGAAATTTACTTGGGAAAGCCTCTCCTCAAAGGGAGAACTGAGGTAATTGCGTCCCATAGAGATACTGCACTACCTTGAGCTAAGCACACGTAGTATTTGCGTCTTTGATTGCTCATGGAAGGTGATAGAATAAGGAAATGGAAAAGACATACAAATGTTTTCTGCAATTACCTGTACTAAAGGCTTCAGTATCTCTATTACAAATACATAGGAATTAGATCTTTTGAGCATTCCTTGATTTATGCTTCATGACCATTGTAATGTCAATAGTGCAGACTTAGATATAAAATGACACATAGGATGCAACATAGTAATTCCGCTAATGCAGCTGTATGTTATTCACCTGTTGCTGGATACAAAGAGGGGGTGAAAGTTGAACGAAGGCACAAGCACATTTCTGAAGTTCTTTGATGCCACTCTTTAATATCCAAAGGCAGAGTTTCTTCATTTTGTTTGCTTCAAGCCTCTCGTTTACTTGATGTTCACATTTTTCTTAAGGTTGAACAACTGCACAAAATCTTCAAGCTTTGTGGTTCTCCTCGTGATCGGTACTGGAATCAGTCTGAGCTTCCAAATGCAACCATGTTTAGACCCCAACACTGTTATGAGACATCCCTTCGAGAGAGGTGTAAAGATTTACCCATAACTGCTGTAGATTTGATAGAAACGTTACTTTCCATAGAGCCGGAAAATCGTGGGACTGCCTCCTCCGCACTTATGTCTAAGGTAACACAATTTAGAGTTTAATCCACTACTGTTTCTTTCAAGTTGAATATAGATACTGCCATTTTTAAAGATATCAGTTAATATGTTCACCTTCTTTTTCTCCATGGTTTCAATGATGCACTCCTCCCCCATTTTTCTTGGATCATGATATCAACGAAATTTCAAATTTTGGATGTTTGTGCATATTTCTGTCATCATAGTAATTGTTGTCATCCGTTTACTTTGTCTTTTTTCATCTGTTCACTTTATTCTATTATTCTCTTTTGTCATTTTCAGTACTTCAGCACGACACCATATGCTTGTGATCCTTCAACTTTGCCCCAGTATCCGCCTAATAAGGAAATGGATGTTAAATGTCGAGAAGAAGCACTAAGGTAGGCTTTTTTATTCTTATATGTTTCAAAATTGAGAGTGGTTCGGTCCTCTGATTATTAATTTCTGACAGTCTCTTAGTACCTCTGCAGGAGAAAGGCTGATCATAGATTGCGGGAAACAGGTGCATCAAGGAAGCCCAAAAGGGTCCATAGGACTATGCAACAGCGTACCAGTTTCAACAGGATTACATTGGTGGTCTCCCTCTCTCTGAAACACACACTCTATCCTGGGCTTTCTTTCTCTCTTTTCTCCTTCGTAGTGCTATGAAGGGGAACTAGTTTCCAATAGATTGATCTTGTTTATGCAGGAAACTAAAGACAATCATCAGCACCGAAATAGGACCGGTGACAGTGATGCACATATGAACAACGGAAAAGGTGTGCATAGAGAGCCAATTTCCTCAGTTGACAAAATTGAAGAACCTTCCCTGGTGGGAAAAAGCCTCCTTAATTTCACTGGCCCAGAACTCACAGCATCAACTGGCTTTGCATGGGCAAAATGGAGAGCAGAGGATGCAAGATCTACATTATCCTATACTCAATCAATATCAGAAAGCCAACTTAGTGGGTTAGACTCATCCAAATTCAACTTTGCGAACAACAGTTCCTTTGGCTTACGGAAAGGAGCAGCATGCAACTCTGATGCAGTGCGGGAGCCAGAAGAACAGCACGATCTGCCTGATGCATTCAATGTGCCTAGTTTATGTCACTCTTATGATCCAGCAACTGATTTACCAATCCATGTAAGAAGTGGTCTGATTAGGGTATGCCATAGCCTGACTTTTAAATTTGATAAGCAGAGTTGCTGGGATTCCATATATCAGTTGAGACTTACGTGCTGGTCTTAAATTTTTAGGGGCATGCCAATACAAGAGAGAGAATTAAAATTTCAGGACCTGTACTGTCACAGTCAAATGAGATTCATCAATCAAACCACGATTGATGCACTCCTGCAAAAGAATGAGAACAAGATACCTGGCACTGCCCGCACGTCAAGGGTGGATGAAGGCACTTGAAAAGAACTACTTCCATGCTAACTGATTTTAAATCTTGTAAAGTCATATTGCATTCACATTATCCCAGATTTCTCCTATTCCATTGAACTTGAACAATCTGGAGTCTAATGATTCTGCAAAAGAGAGCATGTCAGAAGTTGGTATATTCAACAGCTGCATCTTGGTTTTGCAGATATCTAGTGCAAGGATTCAAAGGAGTGGAAAACCAAGGATTGCTGGCGCAGACATCCAACTAACTTGACCACATGATCACAGGATTGAAGGAGTGGATACACAGCTTGTAGCTGACATAAGGCTGCAGTTAATCTTTGATCGCCCCCTGATTCTACACCCCTAATTGTACCTGAAACAAAAAGCTGATGAATTCAAGAGTGAATGGACTAATTGCATAGGAATTCCAGAATTAGATGTAGGAGGGTGGTGACCATTTGTCTACCCAAAAAGAGGACGGGAAATTCTGATTTTGATCATGTGCTAACTCCAGAAATAACAAAAATCACAGTATATAGTATACGTCTTCAAACTTTTACAGCACTAGGGTCCTCAGACGCATTGCAGAAAGCATTTTCTTTCAATGTTCTGCATCTTTAACTTCTGAAACTTTTTTTTCCTTTTCCCGGTGAATCCATTATTTATCTTCATTCTCCTCAAATGCAAACTGTTATGGATTAACAAATCAGTTTTAAAAAAATATTATTGTAAAACTTCACCACCATGATGGAAGGGGTTGGTGAAGAGATATATAGTAGGCTTCTTGCTTTTAGATGAGTATTATTAGAAGTATAATTTCAACGTTAAAAAAAAACATTAAAATCTCGAGATGTAATTTAATTCCAATACTTTTTTTAAGTGAATTCAATTTCTAAAAAATAATAGATTTTTATTATATGCATAAATTGAACCATCTCTTTTTTTTGTTTCCAAATACCTTAATTCAATTCATACCATTCCCATCACCCCGTAAAGCTTCCATAATTTACCTTAATTCAATTAATACCATTCCCAACACTCAGTAAAGCTTCAATAATTAGGGCTAAAGAGTTATAAAGAAGCCAACTTTGAACTCAATAAGTTGAAATGTGCATTTCCCGTTCCTCGATTCGATCCAATCGGAAACAATCCCCGAAAGACGCCAAAAAATTGTAAAAGCAGACACGAGACTGAAAAACCAAAACAGGAATGAAATAACCAAGCCCCTTTTTTGTTTTTGGGGGAAGAAAAAAAGAGAAAAGATTTAAATAAATCTTGGGCAAAGATCGTATCGCTCTCCTTTCAATTAATTTTAGTACTCAACTAACCAAGAAAAACACTTACCGCTCATACTGCGAATACTAAGAACAGGAAAGCGGCCATGGAATCCCCATTATTAATCAGGTTTCCAGTTACTTGAACTTCCAAGTAGGTCTTATAGGTAACATGTAATATAATGTTTTCTTTATCATTATCATTGTTATATAAGTAGAAAGGGAGAAATGGGATACAGAAGAGAATAGACATATCCTTCAAGTGAGTGATCTGATTATGAGTCAGTCGTCTTTGACGGTCATAAGTGTGGGTATCTGCCCGTTGTCCACGAAATCGATCTTGTTTAGTCGCA
Source organism: Erythroxylum suave (assembly GCA_027563595.1). Taxonomy (NCBI): domain Eukaryota; kingdom Viridiplantae; phylum Streptophyta; class Magnoliopsida; order Malpighiales; family Erythroxylaceae; genus Erythroxylum; species Erythroxylum suave. Next base: position 14,229,662 of record JAOSBN010000008.1, on the reverse strand, counting down.
GACAGCACAACACTTGCTCTGGAAGCTCTTCTGGTTTTTGTGCCTGTCAATAAGATAAATGCTATGCATCACATTTATGGCTTAATAATAAACCAATTCAAGATTTACCTGGATCGTTAATCCCAAGTCAAGTATCCCATTCTTCAACCGATCTCTAAATGACTTCAGTCCCTTCCTAGCTATGTAGCTGAAAAGATGAATGTCCAGATCAATCTCCAGGTAATTTGCCCCCTGCATCAGCAAATCATAACCAAAATAGGATTGGATTGGATACACTACCATTTAAGAGTCTTTGCAAACATTGTCAGCATGCAGATTTATGGATAAGAGGCTGAGAGTACAACATATTATTATTTACATATATATTGCTAAATTGGATCATTATCAGTGTTAAAGAAGATAATATATTATACTTCACCTGGTAAAACTCATGCTGTGGGCGGGAAAGCACTGGTTTTTCATTATATGCACTTACAAGCTTCCTTTCAGTAGAACTCAAGTTGAGATCCTCAGGATTAACTAACCCAGTCATGATCTTTAGCCTCTCTCTAAATGGCACAATTGACTCTTTTGCAAACCCTCTAACTTTTTCCATCTCATCATCTATCAATTTCTGTAGCATCAAACAACTTTTTCAGCAAACTAGCATTTGATATCAACCAAAAGATAGCAGACCAATCACTGACTACGACTCTGACATGAGAATACAAAGTTAAGTTCCATATAAAATCCTGGAGATTTAATGCCAATACATCCAAGCATTCATTTTGTACAGTGATGACTACATAAACCTAAGGCAAGCACTGGACGATCTGAACTGATTCATCTAATATCCGAAGGATTTTAATCAACTCTACGGGTACCAACTCATGAGGTCATGATTGCGAGAGCAAGCGACTCTGCACCTTTGATGGAACAATCTATTGAACCAACAGCCCGTTGAATTAGAAAAATAGACACAAGCTTCAAGTTATACTGTTGCACCAAAACCACAGAAAGAACTAGACGGGGGCTATATATGCTGCTGAAGTAAGTGGAAGTGCATGACACTTGAAAGCTATCCTGGAATTGGCTGAATTTTACCTGAATACTATCCAGAAAATGAGGAGAGATTCCTTTCTCATAATCGTCAGAAATCTTGAAGTAAAGAACCAGACTTATCCCTTCACCGTCATTATCACCAAGAAACACTGCTGCAGGATAAGTAGGCAACTGCCAAAAGGCACATAAAAATTTTGTACATTACAACATCATAAGTGCTAACAAGCCAATATTGACTATATTAGTAAACAATATTGCATTAAAAGTTAGGCAAGATACTTAACTCAGCCAAAAAGAACATCTAGAATCATGATATACTAAACACAGATACCTGGATATTGACAATTAAAAGAGGAGGCAGTTTCCCTGCGGCTTTTATGTTTGGAAGCTCAAGGTGTTGTGCAATGTGACTTATCTTTCGGGGGCAGACAAACAAATCAACACCAATAGCAGTATAAGGACTGTAATTTGGAGCAGGGAACTTCCTCTTATCTCTGCATCCGACATTATTACACAATCACATCTGTGCCTAATCACAAAAACAGACAATAGAATAGCTACACATTTCAGATTCCCCCAAATGCTGTCAATTATGATCAGATGAAGTCAGCAGCATACCTAAAAAAAGTCTCACCACGAAGTTCGAAATTTGAGGGTGGGATCTCAGACCAACACCCAGCATTTGACTTCTCTCCCATGCTACGGGGAATTACATATCCTGCTTTTGGATGATACGAGAATCTTTTTGATCCACCTGCTAATATCAACATGGTCAACTTTCTATGTTAAGCATTTTTATGCTAATAAATATAGAAAACTCATCATCAAACGCTTCAATTCTTATTTTTAAGGTCCATTTTTGGAATCCAGGGACATATAAAACAATAAACCATAGGTCGTTTTAACTTGAAAAGCCTTAATGTACATCTGATATCCAATAATGAGAGAGCAATTACTTGAAATCACAGATTAACACTTTTAGAGATAAGTGCACATTCCTTGAGCTAATTGATTATCTATAACTTGAATACTTACACTGGTCACCAACTTCTTCTCCTTCACATGATCTCCTCTTAAAAGAAAGCCTGAAAACAGCCAACTTCCTTGTGGCATTTGCTGCATTCAGAATCTTGTCGTTGAAGCTTACAGAAGGAACCAACAGAGGCAAACCTGATTTAAGTGCATGGTCAAGGGAGTGACGTTTATCCTCTTTTAAATCTTTAACACTTGTCCTATTCCCATCTATTTTCACGTAACTTCCATGATATTCTTCATATTTACACCTGCCATCAATAAACCTTGAAGAACTTTCGTACTGAACCACTTGTCCACTTGATATTTTCCCAATAGCAGCGGTCACTGATGAAAATCGATCTGTAAATAAATTAAAGTAAGCAGACAACAGACATTTAACAAAGAAAACATCATCCTTAGCTTTCATTGGTCAAAGCAGGATAAAGTTTGAATAACTTTCAATGTGAAGCAATAATCATAAAACTTAACAGGGAGGTTTGGTTAGCCCTAGCATGATAATTTGGAAAAAGAAAACGTGATCAATAATTATACAGCCAAGCACATGATACTGGCCCACATCATCCCATTTATATTCTTACCTGTGCTAGTTTTGCCAAGTGAATAATTTGTACACGTGTACCCGATGAAAGAGTTGGTTGAGGAGACAGTAGAAGTTCCCTACCTCCAAGGACACTGCTGAATTCATCGTCAGAGTCTGACTCTGATTCCAGAATACTAACTGAATCAAACCAAGCTTCCTCTTGATACACAACTGCAAGAAAAAGGTTCTTAAATCAGTACAACTATCATGCACTAAGCACTAACTCCATGGGCACTTGTATGAATGAAAATGGACATCTTTAGACTATAGTGGGAAATATATCTCTTTTACTGGATAAAGTAATCAAAGAATGAATGACAGGATGCAAATGTGCCAATCTACCAAATATATCGCTTTCACAGGATAAATCAATCAAAGACAGAATACAGGATGCATATGTTCCAATCTACCATGTACAAAGATTAGACATCTAATATTACCATAGAAAACATTGCTATGAAGCCTCATTAAAGTCAATTGCTATTTAGAAGCACAAGTATGCTTCGACATTGACCGAGAGAAGAATAGTCAATTTAAGTTACATTTTTGTATTACTCCAACATGGCATACGTCATTCACAATTTATCTATAATACTAAAATGGTTAAAAGCAATTCTTCAATAAATGGACAAATTTTAATCAATAAACTAGCAATTGTTATCAAGAAACAAAAGTTAATCCAGGTCGATCAAAACTTCACAATCAATTTAATGCATGTTACCTTCTGAAATCTGGATAAAATACTCAAAAATCCTAAACGAAAATGACTGTTGGACAGTGCAGAAATGTCAGACACTGAAATATTTCACTCAGTTTCCACCACTTGAAATTGAACAAACATTTCGCTATAGAATTTATCAATTAGAAGAAAATTATCGCCAGATTTTGAGGGCATAAAGTAAAGGTGTCATATGAGATTTGAAGCAAGACAGAAAACACAAGCACATAGTGCATCACTGTTTCAATGGGTAATCAAGATTCCAACAATGCTATCAAACTTAATGAAGTTATGCAGAATTCTTAATCAATCGGCCTTGGTTAAGCCATGATTCAACTTAAAGATTGCAAAGATCACCTTGGAAGACATACCGCTAGAATCTCCTTGACCGCCATTGCAGCTGGGTGAGATGGAAAGTGGAGTTGGAGACCCCAGATCTTCGACAAGTAGCAGTGGCGCCATTCTCGAAATCCATTTGGACAAACTCACCCACAGCAATATCTGTCACACGTCCTGCATCACCATTCTTTTTCTTATTTTGTCTGAACGCAGAATTGGTTATCTTAAGATGGCGCTTTCCAATTCTATGATGTTTTGTGTGTACTTTAACTTTTCTTGGTGGTGTTGACACACAACCTCCCATTATATTAATTTAATCATATACTCCTGTCATCAACAAAATCTGTTGTCAGAAGAATGAGGATTAGAAGTTAAAAGACGACTAATTTCATCAGTTGAAACAAATCAAGTCAGATGATTTTGTGAAGAAGGCATTGAAGCCAAATTCAAAGAGACATGTTCACACCAATTATCATCATTCTTACAACAGCCAATTGATTCAACGTTGTGGTCAGCGGTAATAAGATGTATTGAACAGTGTAATGTTGATATTAAGAAATGGAATTATGTGATGTCTATTAACTAAATGGAGATTATTCCTTCATGCACATGATTCAAAGAAGCATAACCTAACAGGATAAATGTTTACCTAAACTTCTAAGATCATCGATTCATCCTAAACGTAAACAAGGACAAATTTTGCGTTTCCTTTTGACCTTGTCATTCCAGTAAGAAGAGAGGGGCCTCTAAAATGTTGGTTGTAAGGCCAAACCACATTCAAAATAGAAACTTCCTCTAGTTATCATTCTAACTAATGGTTAGCTATATCTTCACTTAACTACTTAGGAACTGATCAAAAACCAAGAAGTCAGAAAAATTAATGAAAAATCAAGAAACCAACCAAGGTTTCACATGCACATGAAACAATCAAATCTTGTATATAGAGATTTCTCTTTTTGATTTTTATAGTTAATTTTTACACCATACAACCGCACCTACACCGGCATTATTCTATCTTAAATTAGCAACACAAACCTGTGCAGAGCAGGTTTAGGATGATCTATGAATCCCGGATAACTGAAAACGAATAACAAACTAAAGCTGGGGCAAAGTACCTTGTCTTTACTGATCCGCAGGGCTTTTGAGGGAGAGAGATCCTCTGTTCAGTCCCAAAATGTACTTGCTTTTCAATTCAAATAAGAAACTTGACTAGAAAAACGTTGGAGAGAAACAAAAGCTAAGGGGTCCACATCCAACAAGGTAAGAAAGAAGACAAAAGCAAACGGAGGAGAGGTTCAAATGAACACTTTGTCCATATCACAAGAAAGAATGATAATGTGGACATATTAGGCATTATGAAAGCTGATAAACAATGAAAAGGAATGCATAAAAGTTGAAATAGAGGGTAAAGAAAAAATAAATTTTGAAAAGGAAAGATAATTAAAGTATACAAATATTGTAAACATCATCAAAATATGAAACACAAAAACCAAGGGAAGTTTTAAAGCAGCATTCATCCATCTCGGTGAAGCAGCAAATTACAGCCAAACACCAGAAAATGACCATTTTCTGTTGGAATCATAATGTTGAATTCAACACCGCAAGTAACTTTATCCGTTTCTATTAAAAAGAAAATCCCGATCATAAATGTTATCAAAACTACAAACTGAAAGAAGAAAAGATCATGAACAGAAACATCAAGACAGTGCCTGAGCTTGCCAAAAGGATCTCCCTCTCTCTCTTGAAAACTCAGCGAACTGTTACTTGAAAATGAAGGTAGGTGGGACGACCGACGGCCGGGTCCGACGATGTCGGAACCGGTTGTAATGGCAAACACAACTCTTGAAAGTCTAAACTTTTCTCTCCTCTTTATACAAATATAATAGTTGAGTATATAAGCATTTGAAGCTTCTATTTATAGATTTCATCCATAAAAGCTTTCTTTTTCTTTACTATTTTCTTAAAACTACTCATATCTAACCAATAGAAGAGAAATGTAGTCAACGTTTCTGCTTCATTGTCCTTGAGTTTAGCATGCAGTGGCCTGTGGCTGTTCTTATTAGAAATTTGGCTGGCATGTTCCGCATGTAAAGTCTTAAATTTTTTGGTTAAACTCGGTGGTCTTGTCTGATCTCTTGTTGCCACATCATCGCTTTATTTATCCCTATCTTTATTTTTTTTTAAGTGTTACATAGGATTGATAAAATAAAAGTGAAAATGCAGAATTTTTAATTTATGATATTACAAATTAAAATAATTTCTGTTAAACATATGTTAAATTATTTTGAAAAATTGATGAATTAATTTGGTAGAATCTAAAAGGACTTATTGTAGAATAATTTAAGGACAGAGTAATATCTAGAGAAAAATAAAAACTGGAAGGAGATGTTAACCATAAGTGAGAAAGAGTAATATATCTGTTAAAGAATGCAACTAAGAAGACTTTAGTAGTTTCTAAAGGAGTTAGGGGTAGTAAATGGAGTCTTAGCGGTAGAATGATGATGTACAAGAAAAGATGAAGGTTAAAAAAGTTATTTATATAACTTGTCAAAGATTTAAAAAGGATAGTTAACAGAGAAAGTTCTAAATTGATAAAGAAAAAGGTGAAGAAGATAGTCTTAGAAGTTAAAAGCAAAGCTTATGAGAAATTATAGCAATGATTGAAAATTAACGATGAAGAAAAAGATATATTTAAGCTAACTAGAAAACAGAAAGCGAGAGACTTGGATTAAGTTTATTATATAAAGGACGAAACAGGAGGGTACTTATGAATAAAAAAGACGTTAGGAGAAAATTACAAAGATGCTTCTATAGTCTTTTTAATGAAGGTGGAGATGATATCATAATTTCACTTGTTGGACAAGTCACAAAAGAAGAAATTAAAAGAACTTTGAGGAAGAAGAAGAGTGGAATAGCAGTAGGACATGATGAGCTAACCATAGAAGTGTGGAAGAGCCTAGAAAAGGAGGGTCTAACTTAGTTAGCCAAACTTTTTGATGTGATCTTTAAGTCCACTAAAATGTTAGATGAGTAAAGACTTAGGCTCCGTTTGGTAAAGAGCTTATCAGCTCTTTTTTATCTGGTCAACCTATTTCAGCTAGTTGACCATAAGAACAAGCTATTAAGTTTGTTTGGTAAATAGCTGGTTGGGTTGGCTGATTCAACCCAACCAACTGATTTTTGAACAGCACTTTCAAAGGAGCGTTTCTAATTAGCTGATACGTTTTTTAACTTTTATGTCGATTTTGCCCCTCATTTACTCTTACTCTTCGACCCCCCTCCTTTCATGTTTTCTCTAAAATCCTTTAACTTTCCTTGCATCTCTTGGCACTCAGGTCTCCACCAGATCACCATTGCCGTTTATAAATCACCCATCTCTTGGAACTTTTGTCTCTCTTTTCTTATTTTGCAGTTTCTTCCAAGGGATAGAGATCGAAAGCAAGCGGTGTTCCGCAGCATAAGAGCATAATAAAAAGTGTCAAACCCCCTGTGGTATGCCCTCCTTAAGCATCTCGTCTTGACTTCGTTGCTAAAATAAAATGGTCCTAATTCTTGGGTTTGTTCACATAGGTCATGATGCGCTTGTTTAGTCCATGAAAAACAACGTTGTTCTTTGTTATACATGATAAAACAAGGGTGAGATCCTCTCTTCCATCTCAGTCTTAGGGATTGAGAGGGATATTCTAGTTTTTTTTGCTCCATTCATCTTTCTGTTTTGTTGTTTTGCATCAAACTTCATGGATTTTTCTTAATTGCATGTTCTACTCTTCAGTTTTAGACGCCGTTGGAGAATTTGGAACCTATTTTGCAAATTTACATTCAAAAGGTATACAATATGGTTTTTCTCTTTCTTTTTTATTTAACTTCATCAGTGATATCTTTTGACTTTTTTCTGGTTTTCGTTGTAGATATAGGACTCAGTTCCTAAGCCAAAAATGCATAAGAAAACTCCATTAAGTGAATTTTTTAATGTGGCTACCCGTGCTTTTTTCTTAGGTATGCGATTTGGCTTCTTATTTTTTTCATATGCTTAATTTCATTAATTTTCGACAGGTTTTACAAGAAACGGCAAATCTTGTACCAAGAGTTCTTCTCAAGCTTTGCAGCACATGAATACAGATGTAAAAGTTTTCGGTGAACATAGGTCTTCTTTGTTGCAAGTTGTGAGAATTGTACCCACACTAAGGGGTGGTGACTTTTTCCCTAACCTGGGATTTTATCTCAAGGTATCAAATTCATCTCATGCCACTTACGTGTCTTTGCCTGATGAGCATGACGATCTAATTCTTAGTGATAAGATCCAATTTGGGCAATTTATTCATGTTGAGAGGCTTAAATCAGCCTCGCCAGTGCCTATTCTTAGAGGGGTTAGGCCAGTACCTGGGAGACACGTATGCATCGGTACCCTTGAAGATATTGTAGTAACCTACTCTCTTGGGTTCCTCAACAATGGTCATGAGTCAAGTTCAGGTCCAAACATTTAGAGAAAGTAAAATCACCTAAAAGAGGTGTTTCAAGTAGTATGATTATAGTAGAGAAGGAAAAAAGAAGGTTATTGAATGGAAATGCCAAGAGGGATATCTCAAACAAGAAATCCTCGTGTTTGAGTATATCATCAAAACCTGTGCTGGCACTGGATATCAAGAGAGACTTTTCACATTTCTTTTGTGTTCTTTTGCTTTTCTACGATATAATTTACTAGAATTTTGTTGTTTTACTTTTCACATTTATTTTTTGTTCCAATTATCCTCTGCTTTGTTGGATAACAAGAGCAGTGGTGCTATTACAGAAAGAAGATGGAAATGGAAATTCTTATATAATCCTAGAGTCATATCCTCCTGAAGAGAGCAAAGAAGTGCTCAAATAAGCTTTCTCAGCAATTAATCTGATATACTTCTTCACTGTTTGTCCTGATGAGGTACTTCAGTTATTTATTCTTGGCAAGTCTTATTTAGTCGATGTTCCTTTAAGTCTACTTTTGTCAGGATAATTAAGTCGATATTCCTTTAGTGGACTAGGATTCAAGCTGTAATTGATTTAATGAAACATCATTTAATGAATGCAATTTAATATTTAATGAATGAAATCAGAGATAGATATAGTTTCATTAAATGAAGTATGAAAGTAGTTGTAGTAGAGAGTAGCTACTCTTTGTATTTATTGCATTTAACTTTCTTCATTGATAACTCACAACTAGTCCACTGTCTCTTTTCACCTTTAAAATGGAAAAGTTAATGCAATTTTATAGTACCTAATTAGTGACTAATTCTTTACCGATTGCAGATAGGTTTACCTGGATCTTGCTTTTTGGTGATTTCCGCTATTTTCTTTAATTCCAATGCTGCCTTTCTCTGTTTTAATTTGTAAGTTTTGTTCTTTCTATATTCTGATCATGCCTCATTTGATTGAAAGGAGGATTGTTTCTGGTTTTTGGTTCTTATCGGGTTTGTGTGGGTACTACCTATTACTTTGGTTTTTTAGTCATCTTTTATATGAAAGATCAAATAATTCCATATTGAGTAAAGATACCTCCTTCATGACTAATATAAAAACTCTAGTTTTAAATTGGTTTTGAAAAGAAGCAACAAGGAGATGAGAGAACTTGAAGGGAACAAGATAGTGAGTTTATACCAAAGCTTAATCCTTATATAGGATGATCTATGTTCCTCAGTAATCTTTTGCATGTTAGGGTTTGACACTTTTAGAAAGTGATATGCCCTCCTTCCACAGAGTGTAGTATATGTAAAGCTATTTGTTTCCATGAGAATCCATGTTTTTTCATATCAATGTTTTCCCATGTTGGAAATCCATATATTGTTAGTTTCTAGTACTTTCTGCATAATGTTGCGAATCCATGTTTTTTCATATCAATGTTTTCCCATGTTGGAAATCCATATATTGTTAGTTTCTAGTACTTTCTGCATA
>JAOSBN010000008.1:14194946-14208432 GCA_027563595.1 Erythroxylum suave | reverse complement strand
GTTGTTGTTGTTATTATTATTATTATTATTATTATTATTATTATTATTATTATTATTATTATTATTATTATTATTGTTATATGTTCAATGTTTTTTATTAGAGTTATAAACTTAATTTTAGTAGAATTAAATATCTAAAATCTAAATTCCTATAAGAATATTTAATGAAATACTAAGATATATAATATTCATACCCCTATAATTTTTTTAAAATCGCGTCCCCATAAGTAATTTTACACATAAACAACTAATACTAAACAAATAATTTTACCAAACATCTCTAACCAAATAGCTATTACAATCTGGTGATCAAATCAGTTGATAGAATCAACTGATTGCCAAACGGGGCCTTAGTATACTAGTTCCTTTATACAAGAACAAAGGGGACATCCAAACTTATAACAAGTATAGAAACATCAAACTACTTAGTCATATCATAAAGTTATAAGACAGGTTGATTGAGAAGAGGGTGAAAAAGGATGTATGTAAAGGAAGTCATGCGAAGACGTTTCGAAGTTAAAGGAGTTTCTATGACCTATATACAGGTTATTTGGGATATGTATAAAAGTGTTAAGGCTATAGTAAGAACCGCATGAGGAGATACATAAAATTTTTCTATCAATATTGAGCTACACCAAAGATCCTCGTTGATGCCCTTCTTGTTTGCAACAACGATGGATGACCTCTCCAAAAAATGGTCAAGAGGATATGTCTTTGTGTGTACTATTTACTGATGACATTGTTTTAGTAGATCAGACAAAAAAAAGGTATTACTGTCAAGCTAAAACTTTGGAGGATATGCTATAGTCGAAGAGCTTTAAATTGCGCAGGACTAAGAATGAGTATTTATAGTGTACTTTTCGGCCATAGGGTGACATCCGATGTGGAGATAAAGATTGACTCAAAAGTTATACCATATAAATATTGTTTTAATTACCTTTGATCCATCATCTAAAGTAATGGCCAGATCAATGAAGACATAACTCATTGTTTTAAATCAAGGTGGTTTTAATGAAGGGGCGTAGCAGGACTTTTATATAACAAGAAGATACTACTCAAGCTAAAAGGTAGATTATACCATGTAGTAATTAGGTCAACCATGTTCTATAAGGTAGAGTGTTGGCTCATCAAATAAGTTTATAATAAGTTAACGGTAGTAGAGTGTTAACTCATCAAATAAGTCCATAATCATAAGTCAATGGTGGAAGAGATAAGAATGCTTTGTTGGATATGTAACTTTATAATAAGTGATAAGGTAAGGAATTTAGTGGTAAGAAAAAAAATTAAGGGTGACTAACATTGATAACAAATTAAAGGAGACAAGGATTAAGTAGTTTAGATATATTAAAAGGAGACATCTTGATGCCCAATTAAAAGATGTGAGAAGATTATATTTAGAGACTATAAAAGAGAAAATGAATGCTTAAGAAGAATTGGGAGAAGGTGATCACAAATGATATAGTTCTGTAAAACTTATTAATAACTTTTACTTGATAGAAAACTTTGGCGAACTTGGATACCAAAAACTGATCTTACACAGAAAGTTCATTCTCTTTTTCATATGTCTTTTTAATATTTTCCTTCGATTCTTGTTAGTCTAAACACTTTTATTAGTAACTCTCCCCTTAGTCTTTTTAGTTAAATATTTTTCTCTTTTTTTGTCGCTTGTTTGTTTTATTTATTTATTCGTTTCTTTTTTATTTATTTACTTATTTGGTCTTTTATTTTTATTTTTATTTACTTTACCTCTTTTATTTGTATTTTATTATTTATTATTATTTCCATCATCTTATTTTTAATTACTTTAATTTAATTTTGAATTTTTTTATTCTTATATTACCTTATTGTTATTTTTATGCAATTATTTCTTTGTAATTTTGATTTTGATTTTCTTCAAGTAGTTCTCAAAACGTTCTTTTCTTTTCTTTTTTTCTTTTTGCCATGAGTCTATTGAAAACAACCCCTCTATTAATTAAAAGTACGATTGCATACTTCTGGACCTCCTCATACCCCTCATCTTAGAGAGATTTCTATTGAAATGTTTTTGTTGACGATGATGATGAATTTATTTAATTGGATAATATTAATTTCATCATAATTTAAAATAATTTAACATAAAATTGATGGAATGTACGTTTTAAAAAAACTAATAATAAAATATTTTCAATATGAGTAAAATTATAAAAAATTTTACTTTCTTTTCAAAATATCCTACTGTATAAAATGATTTCCACAATAAATTATTTTTAATTAAGCAACTATTATATTCAATTCTAATGACCCTTTTATTATCTGTCAGGCATTTAGGAACCCACTTAAGCAATTGGAACTGAAATTTTAGCAGTCCCTTCAAATTAAAAGGAAAAGATCATTTCTCAAACAAAGTTCTGATCAATAGAAGACAAACAATTTGAGAGCATACGAATGTAACAAAATTCCTAATAAACTGATTACAAATTAGCTAACAACTGTAGTTCATTGAAAACAAATAAAAGTATTTAGAACAATGGTTGTTAAGATGTGAATTACTGGTTATTTATAGTGATTACGAATGTCAGGAGTGAACAAAATAGAGAGTTCCTATTTCTCATTGTATCTGGTGGAATCATGAGATGCATCTAAAATCTTTGTTGATTGAGACACACTGACAGAAAGGGATTGATTGGATAATTATGTGCTTTGGATGAAAGTGGATGCTTTTTTCCTTTTGTTATGATCTGTCTGTCACTTCTTTTTATCGAATCTAAGTCCTTTCTAATGCATGGTCCCTATTTCTTACTTCACCACATGTTTAGTTACTCTCTTTCTTCTCTGCTAGGAACCACACTTGTGATCTACATATATTTTCTGTTATTTCCGAATCAGTTCTTCTTCGTAATGTTTGTAGATGATAGTTTTTTTTCTTTCTGAAATAGGTACCATACTTTCCTGCCATTAATATGATGGATAGTCATGCTCCTTAAGATAAACAAATATGATATTATGATTCTTAAAACATTGATTATGCATTTAGTGTAATGAAATTCTCAAGAAAATTTCTTAGAATCTTTATTGCTCTCTGACGCACAGAATGCAGTCAGGAAAAATATCCATACAGAGAAAAGTTAACAGTGAAAAAAATAATAGAGAGAAAATAGCCAGCAAAAGCATGCTCATCCTTTTCCCTAACCGTATTTAGTTATACTCTTTCCTATTCTCCTTACACTTCTCACGTTACCCTGCTAAACGTAATTCTCCAGTCGTTTTGGCCATTGTGTCTATCAAGAGCTCCTTCTAAGCATAGGTGGCATTGTACCAGTATTTCCCACATCATTAGTCGAGGTGGCACCTGCGTTATTCATAAAATTACCTTCCGCTTGAATTGGAACCTTGTCCGCAAGGTTAGCACAAGAGAATGTTTGCAAAAGTTTCGATTTATCCTCCCAAGTTGCGTAGGATTCTCCCAGTCCATCCCATCGCACAAGCCACTGTTCTACTGTTGTAACACCACGCTGTACTTGACAGTGTTGTAAAATTTTAGCTAGCTGTAAAAGTAAGGTGGAAGTTGTGTCCACTAGGTGCAGTGGAGTTACCTGCTTTGCTAGAATACCATTGCAATGACGAAGTAAGGATACATGGAACACGGGATGTATCGTAGCTGCCTCCGGCAAATCCAATTTGTAAGCCACATTACCAATTTTCTTTATAACCTGAAAAGGCCTGAAATAGGGTGGACCTAGCTTGGAGTGACGCTGCAGACGAATGGAATGTTGGCGGTATGGTTGCAAGCGAACAAAGACCCACTCCCCTGCTTTAAAGTGAATCTCTCGCCTATTTTTGTTAGCATAACTCTTCATCATATTTTGAGCTGTTAACAGGTGCTGTTTCAACTAAGCAATAATTTGATCTCGCTGTTTCAACTGAGTCTCAACCAGTGGATTGCCTGTGGATCCAATAATATAGCGAGCAACAACAGGGGGTGGACGGCCATACAAAATCTCAAAGGGTGTGGTCTTTGCCGAAGTTTAGTATGCTATACTGTACCAAAACTCAGCCCATGGTAACAGCACTGGCCAGGATTTTAGAGAGTCACCAATGAAACAACGAAGGTACATTTCTACAGTCTTGTTAAAATCTCCATTTGACCATCCATTTGCGGGTGATAGGTGGTGCTGGGAGATAACTGTATACCTTGTAACTTGTTAATTTCCTTCCAAAATGAAGTTAAAAATCGAGGATCACGGTTTGTAACAATTGAAGTGGGAATGCCATGTAAGCAAATCACGTCTGTCACAAATGTTACTGTCACTGATTCACTAGTCACAGGTGAAGAGAGAGCAATAAAATGGCCATATTTCGAAAGTCTGTCCATAACAACCAAGATTACAAACTTTCCTTTTGCAGGCGGTAATCCCATTACAAAATCTATAGATATTCTTTCAAAAACCATGTCAGGAGTAGGTAGAGGATTCAAAAGGCTAACCGGCTTAACACATGTGTCTTTCATTCTTTGACAAGTTTGACAATTTATGACAAAATCCTGGATAACTTGACGCATAGAATGCCAGAAAAGTTAGAAGATAACCTGTGAAAAGTTCTTGTAATTCCAGAGTGGCCACCGACTGGAGAGGAGTGAAAATCAAACAATAATTGCTGGCGTAACTCACTGTCTTTTGGTACCACTAGACAGTCCTTATAAAATAAGAGACCCTCGATGAAATTAAATCCTGGAACTGCAGCAGGGTCATTCTGAAGGCGTTGTTGCAAGTCAAGCAATTCTGGGTGCTGCTTATTGGCTGTGTGCAGCTTATCAACAATGCTGAAAGTAATTGTTGTCAATGGAAAGAAATGAGCTGGAGTGGCTCTGGACAAAGCATCTGCAGCAGCATTTGATTTCCCTGTGCGATACAAAATGTCAAAATCATAGCCAATAAGTTTGGTGAGCCATTTCTATTGTTCGGGGGTCTGTATCACTTATGCCGTGAGGTTCTTCAATGATTGCTGATCAGTCAGGATTGTAAATCGCCTCCTCGATAAATATTGCCTCTATTTTGAAACTGCTTGTGTAATGGCATACATCTCCCGGTGATAAGTGGATGCTCGTTGCATACAAGGGCATAATTTTTGGCTAAAGAATGCTATGGGATGGCTATCTTGAGATAGGATGGCACCAATACCGACAATAGAGGCGTCGGTCTCGACAATAAATTTCTTAGAAAAATCTGGCAGTTTTAATATGGGGACAGAGGCAAGCTTTTCTTTTAGAGTGATATCTTTTAGAGTGATAAAAGCGGATAAGGTCTGTTCATTCCAATGAAAATTGTCCTTCCTTAGAAGATCTATCAATGCTCCTGCAATAGTAGTATAATTCTGAATAAACCGACGATAATATCCTGCGAGTCCTAATAAGCTTCTAACATTGCGCACAGACTTAGGTTCTAGCCACTTCTGAATTGCTGAAATCTTTTCAGTATCAACCTCTACTCCTGCAGCCGAAATGATATGGCCTAAATAGGCTATTCGCTGCTGTCCAAACAAACATTTCGATAACTTAGCGACCAGATTATTGTCACAGAGAATCTGCAAAACCACCTCCAGATGTTCCAAGTGAGTTGACCAAGAACGGCTATAAACCAAAATATCGTCAAGGAAAACCAAGACGAATTTGCGAAGGAATGGCCGAAATATGTCATTCAGAAGGGACTGAAATGTCAATGGAGCATTGGTAAGTCCAAAGGGCATTAGCAAAAACTCATAGTGGCTATCGTGAGTCTGGAAAGCCGTCTTTGGGATATCCTCCGGGCTGAACTCAAATTTGATGATATCCTGCTAACAAGTCAAGTTTTGAAAAATAAGATGCCCCAAATAACTCAACAATAAATGGTATTGGAAATTGGTCATGAATTGTAACGGCATTCAAGGCCGTATAATCCACACAAAAATGCCATGTACCGTCTTTCTTTCTTACCAACAACACAGGGGAGGAAAACGGGCTGGTGCTTGGCTTAATAATCCCCTCCTTCAACATTTCAGTAACCAATCGCTCAATCTCCTGTTTCTGATAGTGCGGATAGCGGTAAGGCTTAACAATAACTGGAGCTGTACCCGGCACTAGTGGAATGTTATGATCATGTGGTCTGGTTGGTGGCAAGCCATGATGTTTCTGAAAGATATCAGAAAACTTATCGAGCATGGTTTGTAACTCAGGGGGATTGGCCAATGGTTGCCCAAAATCAGGACTTGTAAGCTGCTGAAAATAACCACTAGCTGCATTGGTGGATTGAATGCGACGCAAGGCATGGAGAGAAGCATGTTGAGCTATAATCTGCTTATCAACCTGCAATTTCACAGTCTGAGATCCCAACTGAAATTCGAAGCAAGACCGTGAATAATCAGTAATGACTGGACCTAAAGTAGCTAGCCAAAAGATGCCCAGTACAACATCCCAACCTTGAAGAGGTAGTACAAACAAATCAACACAAATAGTATAGCCTTGAATCACCAAAGGGACATTACGCACAATGCCACAGCACATCAAACGTTCACCATTTCTGACTGAAACAGCAAAATCAATAGTAGGCTCAACCAAAAGGAATTTAGTAACACGAGATTGGATGAAACTGTGTGTGCTGCCTCCATCCAACAAAATGTGTACCGTGGAACCATTAACAGAGCCCAAGAATCTAATCGTATTTGGAGAAGTATCACCTGACATGGCAAAATGAGAGATGGCTGTAGTGGAGTTGACTTCTGGGCATGGGGTCTAGAAGAGTTGGCAGCGACTTCGTGGCCGGATCATCAGAGGAAAAGTCACACTCGTTCTCTAGGAGTAACAGCTGAGGAAGAGAGTTGCCTTTATGGTCCCACGTATATTTGTCATCACAATAATAACAGAGGCCCTGCTTGTGTCGTTGGGCTGCCTCTGTTGGAGTCAAACGCCAGACTGGTAATTTGGCCCCTGTGGAAAGAGTAGCCGAGGTGGTGGAAGAGGCTGGGACTGAGGGAGTAGCGGCCACAGTCGATGTTGACGCTATTGGAGAGGAAGAAATAGCCTTGGATGTGGATGAAGAGGCAAAAGAACGATGGAATGTGGGCCTGGAAGACCCTTTTTCACATGCGATTCATAACTCATGAAGTTGTGCTAAGCGGACTGCCTCCTCAAACTCAGTGGGCTCAGTCAACAATACCGCAGCCTTGATGTCCTCGCGCAAGGTTGACAGAAAACAGCGAACAACAAATAGAGAGGTTGGCAGCATTGACCGATTCATTGTGGACTCAAAGCGTGCGCGATAGTCCTTAACAGTAGAAGTCTGGCGGAGCTTAGCAAGTTGCCCCTCTAGAGATTCTAAATCACTGGGTCGGAACCGTTTTTGCAAGGCGTCAATAAAGGGACCCCAACTAGAGAGTTGGCGATTACGGTGCATCCAATGGAACCAATCAGTAGTGGCACCATCTAGATAAAAAGAAGCTATCAACAAACGATCTTCCTCCCTGATGTTGTAAAATTCAAAATAACGTGTGGCATGAAAGAACCCACGCTTCGTATTATTACCATCAAAACGTGGAAGGTCAACATAAGCTAACTTATGACGAATAGGCAGAGGAGCACCGTTGGGACCAGAAGGAACACCCACAGAACCAAAACGAACTGGAGACCCATCACTAGACGAAGCTGATGAAGAAGCACTCGGAGGAAGACGATTTAGCAGTTGTTTGAGAAGCTGTTGTTGCTCAGAGAACTGCTTGGATTGATCCATAAATTGCTTCGAATGATCGGCCAACACAGATGTGAGGGAAGCAATGTCTGCCTGCATCTTAGTATGAGATTCCTTGATGCTAGTAACATCCGCATCTAGTGTTCTAAAGCATGTCTGATACTCTGCCATCTTTGTAGCGAATGAATGAAAGCACCAGTGTAATGAAATTCTCAAGAAAATTCCTTAGAATCTTTATTGCTCTCTGACGCACAGAATGCAGTCAGGAAAAAGATCTACACAGAGAAAAGTTAACAACGAAAAAAAACAAGAGAGAGACAATAGCCAGCAAAAACATGCCCACCCATTTCCCTAACCGTATTTAGTTATACTCTTTCCTATTCTCCTCACACTTCTCACGTTACCCTGCTAAATGTAATTCTCCAGTAGTTTTGGCCGTTGTGTCTATCGAGAGCTCCTTCTAAGCATAGGTGGCATTGTACCAGTATTTCCCACATCATTAGTCGAGGTGGCACCTGCATTATTCATAATAGCAGTCAATGTTTTAATCGATAAAAAGTTTAAAAAGCACTGATTGGATTGAACCTACTAATACAATTTGTAGGTGGTTAGGCCCAACATGTTTGTCTCATGCATTTCACCATCATATCTACCCAAGAAAGTAGCTTCTAAGAGACACTATGAAACGAAAGAACTTAGCTTGTTGGATCACCAATAGTGCGCATCAAGCGAAAAGGAGGTTGGGGAGTTTGTTGTGATCAACTAATATTGGATTTGCTTTATAATGAACCAAGATCATTTGACATATGATCACCTTATCCTATCAAATTCCAGAGAATCTTTTGGCTACCCTTCCCAATTATTATTATGAATAATTACATTAATAATCCACACTTTAAGTTAAGATTTCAAGAACATGTGCAAAAACAACAAGATTAAGGTAAGATTTATAATGGAACTCTTGGGGTCAATGATTAAATCCCAAGAGAAGTAAAGGACGATCTGTTATCACTTGAACATGATGGTATATAAGCTCACACGTGCATATCTCCTCCCCCCTCCCCCCTCCCCCCTCATGCACACACATTCATTTGCCAATTATTGTCTCAGGATTAAGCAGTAAAACCTCCGTTAATTCGAAGGGGCTTTGTATAAGTTAGAACACTAAGAATACAACTGGAGCCATTTATGACATTGCATATATTAGAGTTGAACTTGTGACATTAACGGATGAGATGGGCAGAGATATTTTAAAAAGGTTGTCTGGGAGTAAGTGAGCAATTATGCAACCCAATGTCTAACCTTGTTGACATTTTAGTGCAGTGGTTATGTGGAAGCTTCTTCTATAGCATCTGTCTCCCTCTCTAGGTACTTTGTTAAAGAAATAATTTTTGGTTGATTTGCTACTTTGCCCTTAAAGAAGAATGTTAAAAGCAACCTATGGCAAAAAGCTGCTAATTGTAATTGGCCTATCACCGTCACCATCACCATCGTCAACATTAAACGTTGAGAAAGCTCTACCAAACATGAATCTGACTCAGGATCCTTGTTTTTTTTAATCTTTTGTGGAAACCAAGTTAGCATTCGAGTTGTTTATTTCTTTCCACGTCTCGCAGCATCCAAATATAGAAACAAGCTAATGAAAGCAAGCATCTGGTAAGTTGATGGTTATTTTTGTCTCTTGATGTGAGCAGACTCCTCCTGACTCCTAAGATTTCTAGCAAATTTTACACATTAGAACTCAAAAATCAAATGGTTGGATTTATCCTTATAATTTTGGACCTGTGGGCTTAAAAAAAAGGCCGAGAAAACCTTAATACTGCTTCTGTTCCAGAGTCCAAGAAACCACAAATAAAAATGCAGTCAGGTTGAATCATGTCGCCAAATATACAATCAATTATAAACTTGAGGGCCATCTCATATCCACACCTTTCAACTCGGTTTTTCTTTTTATTCTTGACCTGCCTATCTTTCCGAGCCACTCTGAGGAACCACTTGACGAAATTGAATAAGTTCCATGAGTTTGTGCCAAGACAGAACAACTCATGTAGTCTTTTGCTTAAATTGAATAAACCTGCTCTTATTCTGCTCATGCTATCTCAAACATATCTATTGGTAATTTGCTGCAAAGTTTTAAGGTTTGGTGGTGTCCTCCCACTATTTCTCTACCATGACTTTTAAGAGCTGCATGGACAAGAAGAGGCAAGAGAAAGCAAACATTAGATTGGATACTGAAACTGCTCCGTTTGAAAAGTTCCTTCTTTTCTGACTGATCTCCAAAGTGGTTTGGTTTACATAAACCTCGATTTGGTGTAATTCACACATTCTGATGTTGAAATGACTCACCTTTCTATGTACTGTTGAAATTCCAGTTTCTTGTTCCTCAATAAACCCTTTCAGGGAAACTCTTTTAAACTCTCTGACATGTTGATTTCGTCCTTGCATGGTACGATTTGAGAAGGAAATGTTTCTGCTTGTTCTCTCCCAGAATTTGGTTCACGGTCCAAAATAAACAAGCAACTAGCAATTGTTTCAAGAACTATAAGGAGAGAGAACATGTATGCTATCAACAAACTCTCTATAACCATTGACAAACTAAGTCTTCCAAGGAGACAATAAGCTCTAATAACCCGATATCGAAACAAAGATTCAATAGCAGCAAGCCCCAAATTGATGGGGATAGTTAACAACAAAGCCATTGAATTTGTTTGCTTTCCTAGTAAAGCAACTCGACAAATAGCTCTGTATCCAGTGCTATTCCCAGTCCCTGCCACAGCCAAAGCTAGGTTGCTTATGACCATGGTATTGGTTAAGAACATATACAGTACAATTTGGGCTGCCTCAATAAGAAGAGGATTGCTAGATGCTAACCCAAATGCTTCTTCCGTTAAATTCAAGACCGTCAAAAGGAGGAAGAAAGCTACCAGGCTACTGGATACCGTGAAGATTATATTGCAGAGGCAAGTTAAGATTAGAGTCTTGTAAAATGGAATAGTGGCCATCCAGTACTGATTTAGATGCCTAATTATGGATCCTTTGGCTATTACAAGGAAAGTGAGTGTTAGAGGAAAACTGAAAATGTAGCTAAAAACGACCTGACAAAGATTTACGCCAAGAAAAGATGCTCTTGCTGGAAACAGAAGCGGTTTGGTTTGCGAACAAGATCTGTAAACAGACTGTAAAAGAAGAACTGACACTGAAAATGGAAGCATAAGGATTACTGGGGCCGTGCCATAGTGGTCGAAATCTTTGAGTAAGGTGTAGATAGATCTTCTGATGATTTTTCCTGTTTTTTCCAGGAGAGCAAAAGGGTTGTGTTCCATTTCTGATGGAGATATGAATGGTTTCTTCCAGACGGGAGAGCTTTAAACAGCAAAGAGAAAGGCACGGATTCTTGCTCCTGGTTTTAAGAGATATATTTAATGGCCGAGGTTTTGCATTTTCCATCTCTATGCAACCACCAGAAACTAACACATAACTGCCAAAATACAGGTCTTTATGTGTAATTAGAATGACTTTCCTTTGGTAGGCGATAATCTGCTTGCTTTAGCAAAAAATACGTAATCCCACCAACGTTTGTCCGTTTTGGTGGAAATACGCTGCCTGCACGAAAGCATGGGATTGGCAAGTGGAAATTATTACCTTTATATTGGAGGAGATTTGGTGGCCTAAAAGGATGGTTGAAAATAGCCAAGACTAGACTCTAATTCCATCAAAGTTGCGTAGCTGCTATCTAGACTATGCCTCTAGGATAGTTGGTTTCACGGCATTAATAGTTGTGATTGCGATGTGCCATATTAGGTTGATCACATTTTAAAAATAAATGATTTTTACTTTTTTAAGTTGTTAATATACATGACAAATAAGGATAAGTAAAAATAAATAACTTTGCACTCTACACAAATAAGGAAAAGGAAAAATAAATAACAGTTGGTATGAATTATGTTGATGACTTGAATGTGGATTCCGCAAACCTCACACAGAGCTTTGCTTTTGATAAATCAGTTGTCAAACTAAAGATATTTGGTTAAAAATCTAGTATTGCTAGATAGCTTGTTTTGGCTTTATCTTTTTCTGCCTGAACGTGAGGCTGCTTGGATTTGGCTTTCAAGATGCAAATTATGGCGTTCAAATGATTGGTTGGATGTACCTGAAGTTTTTTACCGTTGAGTTGTACCATGCCTCTTACTGTGAAAAAGGGATGGTAACTGTTAATTATGCTTGACACCATGAAATTCTAATGCTGAATACTGCCTAGTCTAGTGATATGTTCTGCAGTATTGGATTAATAAATTGGTGTGGAGTACAAATTTTGAGAATTCTGCATATGTATCAGGTAGTTTATCTTTGGGTGAATATGAGTGGTAGCATTTGATTGTTTATCCAGCAACCTAATGTGTTTGCCATTAGCCAACAATAACCAAAGATAGCCAATCCTTTATTGAATTGTATTGTTCAATGCATCAGTACAAAGTTCTACTATTCTCTTGTCTCCACCTTCAACATGTTCAATCTTCAGAGATACACTCATATATCGATATTAATTCTAGTCAAAATGTATTTCTGGCATTGTTATAGCAGGAGCATTTGACAATCATCATAATAGGGACATATTCTATGTTACACTGGAATTCTTAGAGAACTAAGGACTAGAGCAGACTGAGATAAAATTTACTAAAAGATTTATTCATAAGGATATGAAATTTGTTTCATGAATCTTGACATATGTGGAGATATGAACTCTGCATATAGCTTAACTATTTTTGGTCAACAGATAACCTCGCTATTTACATGACCCTATTATATATAACATTCCCCACCTTACTGTAGCCATGGACATGAATCATGCATTTTTTTCCACAATTTGATTATATTGTCAATGTTTGTCTCTAGCAAAAACTTTTCTGTGCTTATCACTATTGTATTTTATGGCTGTTATATTTATTATCACAAGCTTACCTGAATCAAATGGTTACTTATGTGTTGAGGTAAATGGTGGCCTGAGTCAACAGAGGACGTTGGTTAGTGCTTCTCTTTCAATCATCATATATTCACCTTGTTAGTGATGAGTTTTGGTAATTACTCCATTGTTCTGTAATCTCAGTACATTTATTCTTAATTTGCAGATATGCAATGTAGTGGCTGTGGCAGGTTATCTAAATGTGACACTTCCCTTTTTTTTTTGGGAGTTAACTAGAAAGCCAATTTTATTGTCTCTTCTGTTTAACAATTTAGTTCTTTTACCTATTTATATAGGAAAATTGTCCCTATTTCCTGCTTTATTCATTGGATAGATCCATATGACCCTGATGCCAATTGTTATGATTATCACAATTTTTTGGGTTTTTGAATTCAATGGAGAAGAATACCCATGTGCCAACTAATTTCGAGAAATGCAAGAGACTAGTCATGGCCAATTATGGAGTCAGTGTTGAAGATGGTAATGATAAAGATGATAGCTTTTACATAAATAGATGTATAGAATTTGCAAGGAAGGCGATCGGGTTTACCAGTCCTAATCCTATGACGAGCTATGTTATTGTTAAGGATGGGAAAATTGTTGGTCAAGGTTTCCACCCCAAAATTGGATAGCCTCATGCTGAGCCATATGAACCTAATGCCAATTGTTATGATTACCATAGCTTTTACATTTTTGTTTATTCTCATTGTAACATCCTTTCACCGATGGGAAGGGTAAAATAATAATTTGGAATAGGCTAGGAGTGTTTTAAAATTGTTTGGCTATGTTCATGCATTCATATATGCACGTGAATAGTAAATTTTGCACATGT
>JAOSBN010000008.1:14165109-14189332 GCA_027563595.1 Erythroxylum suave | reverse complement strand
ACCCTTATCGTAGGATATGTATCGGAATGACCTGCGGGCGTCCCGGTGTGTACCCTGCGGTAAGGGGGTGCTACACTCAAGCTTTGCAATGTTCATAATGCGTTGCAACTAAATTTCCTATTTTTGTTCTCCAAGTTATTGGACCTTTGGTTTTGAATTGTCCAGCAAATTTAGCGTATCGTCCAGCCCATTTTCTTACTAAATCTTAGATTGCCCTTCCTAATGTGCAGGACATGGTTGCTTTCTCTTATTGCATTTTTTATTGTGGAGAGCAGGAAAACAAAGACATGAAAGCAGCCAGCAAAAGAGGTTGGAAAGGAAAATTTACAAAGCCTGGTCAAACTATACATCCTGGAGCAATCAGGCTTAATGGAATGTGTCCCTTGACATATGGGATATTAAAGATGCTTGTAGCTAACATTTCTACTAGTTGATAGGTAGTACATTGTGATAGGTATAGATAGGTAGAACATTATGATATTGACAAAAATGTATCTCATTGCAGATATAGGATTCATTGATGTTAATGTTATCAGAGAAATTTTGTTTCTGTGACATGTTTATGCATTTGACGCATAGCATGTTTCAGTGGAATCATCAACAAATTGATTAATGGCAATTATCATTTGGTAGCGTTACAGTGATTCAAAGAGAATCTTTTTATAATTACCCAAAAAAGATGGTTCAGTCTTCTTGAAAAAGTAGTCAAGATTATATATTATTGTTTGTGTAAAGTAAAGCTATCTCGCTTATCAGCGGTGTGAGAAGAACATAATCAAGATGATTTTTATGATGCATCGTCGTCGTCGTCGTCGTCGTCATCATCATCAGTATATATTTTATGTTTTTATTATAGTTATAAACTTAATTTTTGTAGAATTAAATATTTAAAATCTAAATTTTATAAGAATATTCATCGAAATACTAAAATATATAATATTCATAACCTTATAATTTTTTAAAGTAATGTCTTTACAAGTTATTTTACACATAAACAGCTAATATTAAACAGCTAATTTTACCAAATATTTCTAGCAAACAGCTAATGCAATATACTGATTAAATCAGCTGATATAATCAACTCTCAGCTGATAACTAAATGTAGTCAACTGATTGCCAAACAAGGCTTTTATGCGTAATTAGAATGATTGTCCTTTGGTAGGCAATAATCTGCTTGCTTTAACAAAAAATATGTAATCCCACCAATGTTTGTGTTTTTTGGTGGAGATACGTTGCATGTATGAAAGCATGGGATTAGTAAGTGGAAATTTTCACTTTTACATTGGAGGAGATTTGGTGGCCTAAAAGGATGGTTGAAAATAGCTAAAACTGACTCTAATTCCATCACAGTTGCATAGCTACTATCTAGACTATGCCTCTAGGATAGTTGGTTTCACGACATTAATAGTTGTGATTGCGATATGCTATATTAGGTTGATCAAATTTTAAAAATAAATAATTTATACCCTTTTTTAGATGTTAATATACATAAGAGATAAGGATAAGTAAAAATAAATAACTTTGCACTCTACATTTCTTAGCTTTGAAATTCCTTTTACATGTTAATCATATTAATAAGATACATAAATACTAGTACTTTCCTTAAGAGTTAATTACTAAAAAATCCTAAATTTTACATAATTTTCAATTATAACCTGAACTTTAAAAAGTGGCAATTAAATACCTGAACTTTCAATTTTGTCTCAAACATAACCTCACATTAGTGTCTTTATTAACGGAGTTGACGTGACAAGTCATGTTAGGTATGTTATTGTAAACGTAGGTTGTTATGTATCATTTCAAATTCATATTAGGTTTTAGTAAAATTAAATACAAAAACAAAAATCTCTATCTTACCATTCTCCCCTCTTTTATGACCCACTCAAAACCTTAAGTTAATTGATCTTTATCTTATTGAGGGTGATTTTGATGGTGTAGTTAAGTTCCTTATTCTTCTTCACTTACTCATTCCAAATACAATCCCAATTTTCTTTCATTTGAAAATTTTCCACAATTTTCTCTTGCTAACTTACTTTCTCTATCTAAAATGTTCTCAACCTATAGTGACTACCAAAATTTCCATCAACCCTCTACAGCCCATAGCGGAATAAGTAGTGCCAAAACCACCACAATAATAATATCAAATCATTACTTTGCCTCCCTATTCTAAAGTACTCCATAAGTACTATATTAATTAACTATCAAGAAAGTCCCAACTCATTTGGGATGAGGAGAGCTTGTGAATGGCCACCAAAGAAAACTAACAAAGTGGGTGCTACATGTCTAGCGACTTGTGCTCCCAAAGGGAGAAAATAGACCACCGAAGATGAAACCAATGACAGTGTTAGTTATTTTTTAAGTGAATTAAAGCAGACAGAGAGAGTAGAGGAAGAGGAGGGACTTAAGGCTTTTGTAACTATTTATTTATTTATTTCTATTATTGTTTAGTTTAATTTTATTTAATTTTATTATTTTAATTAATTACAATTTACAAAATTATGACATATAAATCCATAACACCTAGCACCTTACATGTCATTAAACACGTGTGATGTGACTTATCACATCAGTTTCGTTAATGGAGATACTAATGTCGGGCTATAATTGAGCAAAATTGAAAGTTGAAGTATTTAATTGTCACTTTTCAAAATTCAAGTTATAATTGAAATTTTGATAAAAGTTTAGAATTTTTTTTAATTAACCCTTTCCTTAATAATGATTTACCATAATATACTAAAAGATTTAATTTAAATATTAAGGATTTTTTAACGCACTACTTTCTTTTGGTTCTTTAAATATATTTGTAATGAATAAGTGAATTAAAATTAAATAATATTGTTAGTCTATCATGTGATATCAATAAACTTCTATTATTTAGAAGAACTTCAAGAATATCTTACGAACCATTTGGCCACTTAAAAATGATTATGAAATTAAGGATAAACATAATATGAAAAGGAAATTACCTCCATCTTATGATTGATATAACTTAGTTTTTAAATTAAATTCTAGTGAACAAGATGATAACTTTTCAAATTTTATTTTTTATTGGTAATCACAAAAATTGGTTTTAATTTTTGTTTTTATAATTTTGTCATTATTTGATTAACAACTCTTAAAATGTTTCAAGTATTACAGAGCTTAAGTTATGTTGAATTTTCTAGAATTTATTTCTAATATTAATTTTTAATAAATTTTGTAAATAATTTATTTCCAAGGAGGAGGTAAAGGTAGTCTTGAAAGGGTTAAAACATAATAAAGCTCCTAGGTCAGATGGTATAGATGTGTTTTTTTATTAAAAAACTTGGAGAATGAAAATGAAGATGGTGTATGAGGAAATGGAGGAATTCTTGAAAAATGGACTATTATTGACTAAGTTCAACAAGACCCTATTATGTCGAATTCCCAATGGAGAAAATCAGGAAAAAAAATAAGTGATTTTTGACCTATAACGTGCTGTGTAATTCTATTTTTAAAATCATAACATAGGTTCTTTTAGAGAGAATCAAAAGAGTGCTTCTTAGGCACATAAGAATCCAACAGGGTGCATTTATACATGGAAGGAAGATTAGAGACAATATATTGATAGTGCATACAAGAGCTACTAAGGAATTATACAAGGAAAAGAGTGATAAGAAATTCTACAATGAAGATAGATTTCAGAAAACCTTATTATTTTGTAAACTCGAATTTCATCCTTAATTGCATAAAAGCATACAAATTTCCTACAATCTTTATAATATGGACAGAGCAATGCGTCATCAGAGTTTCCTATAATGTGCTCATTAATGGAGGGCCATCCAATAAGATTAAAGCGCTAGAGGCTTACGACAAGGGGACCCATATCCCCATTCATATTCTCCACAGCAATGGAGTTTTTGAAAAAGCTTTTGGTTAGGGTGATAGATCGGAGTCCCCCTTTTAAATTTCATTATAAATGCAAGAAATGTGGAATCCTAAACCTCAACTCTGCAGTGACTTATTTCTATTATCTAAGGTTGATCATCACTCCATTACCTCACTTATTACAACTCTAAGAATATTTACAAAGGTATCTAGGCTAGAATTGAACATTTAAAAGACTAGAATATCCATGTAAGCTAATGCATTATAGAATGGTCAGTGGCTTTCCAATATTAAAGGTACAAAGGTACTGCAATTACCTTTACCTATCTTGGCATACCAGTTAACTTATAAAGCATAAATACTCAGAGTTCAAACCATTAAAGGAAAAGATCAGAAGAAGAATTCAGAATTGGAGTCCTAACTGCCTTTTTATGGTAGGTTTTCTACAATTGATTGATTATATCCTATCTTTAATCAATATATAATGGTCCTCATAATTGGTATTACCAACCATAGTCATAAAAGCCATTAATAGGATCCTAAAAAGATATTTGTGGAATGAAATGGGCAAGGAAAAACTAAAGCAACGATCAAATGGAATGATATTTGTAAGCCTAGGAAATAAGGGGGACTAAGCCTCATACCCATCCAAGTAGTCAATCATATGATGTTAACAAGAAGATTATGGAGGCTAATTAGAAAGGAGGACTCCTTATGGGTGAATTGGGTATGGAGTGACTACATAACCAAGGATAACATCTAGAATTTCAAATTTTCAAAAAGCCATTCAAATAGTATTAGAAAGATAATGGAGATAATCAAACATCACATAAGACATAAGGTGGGAGGTTGGAAAGAAACAAGTTTCTAGCTTGACAAATGGCTAAATATAGGGGTCTTACATGATTAATCACAACTCCATATGACAAAATAATTTTATGATATTAGGCTTATGTATATGACAAAATAACACCTTTAAGAATGAAACCAAAACTTTTTTTTGTAGTTCTCTCTTTTTTGTATACATTGACCTGCTCCAACATACTTTTGATGCTTCCTTTTCTTCACCAAATGTACATGTAGTGTAATGGTAATACCAGATGGCGCGGAGTGAATTTGATGTTTTACAGAGACTACTTTAATTCCTTTGTCCTTTACCTTACTTATAGCTTGGATTTATGAATTTTAAAACTAAAATTTTTCTCAATCCTAGGTGTAAACTGCATAGTTAGAAATTTAGTCTACATCAAAATTTATTAGTTGTATATATTGTTCCTTGTTTAAATAAACCTTAGAAGACTTTGTATTTATATCATTTTCAATTTTTAATACTTCATCATAGTATTTTGGTTGATCAAAAATTGAACAACTTGTTTGATTTACATTCTTAATGTCTCTTTATCTTTGTTTAAACTGAAATTTGAAGGAAAACTATGCTTCTTATAACATATATCAATAATATGTCTTATTAAGCCATAAGGAATACATATTAGCTTTTACCTTCTTTATTCCAAAATCTTCCTTTGTTATGCTTTTTATAATACATATCAATAGTATGTCTTATTGACCCACAATGAATACACATTAGCTTTTTGCCTTCTTTATCCCAAAACCTTCATCTGCCTATAAATGTTAGTATCCTCTCACTATTTGTTTGCTATAATTTCCTCTCGTCATATTATTTTCTTCTCTAAATTCAGTTCTTAACTTATTGTTAATAGATTATCTTCTATACTGAATAATTAAAGTAAATGTCTTTATTGATGGAAGAGGTTTCTTTATTTTAGTAAATGTCATATTATTTTACGAGGGAGTAGCCTCTTTTATCTCTTTGTAGTATTTGAAATACTGACAAAGTGATGATTTTTGTAACATACTATTTGTTTTTGTAGGAAAATCCCAATGCGTGCATCATATACAGATGGTGAGGAAAAATAAAAAACTTTGTTCCGAGACTTTCCTGAAGTCCAGGATCATATACCTATACAAGGAAATACTATTAAACCTAGGTAAAAATCTCCAATTCACATATATGTTCATAACAGACATATATATACGAATTCATAACATTTACACAAATCAATCATTTATATAATAACCATGTACCTTGTGAGTAGTCTCTTTTGTTCTTTGATCTTCTACTCGTCGAGTTGTCGTAAACCACAACGACCAAAATAGATCGTCTCCAATGGTATCCACATAGAGATTGGAGAAACTAACCGAATCAAACTCTCTAATCTAGAAATAGCTAGAGCAAAGACAAGAATGCTAGCTCTTTATTTTTTTTATGGAGAGCATATACGTGGGAAGCAAATGGAGAGGAAGAGATGAGAAAGATGAGAGAGTGATAGATAATAATCATGAAGAAGCTTTTTTGTTTTCTTAAGCACTCTCACGATTATTACCTTACTTCTTTTTGGTTTTGTCTTTAATGGTTTTGTCTTTTATCAATTAAATACATTAAATGGTTATGTTGAAAAATAAGTCTCCTCATCTATATATATATAAAAGATGGTGCAACGTGGATAAGGAGACTTGATGGTGCTGCTATAGTTAGTGGTCAGCTCTCTTTGGGCAAAAACATATTAGTACCTTATATGCCATGGAAAAGTTACAACTTTGAGGATGCCATACTCATTAGCAAATGTCTGGTATTTAAAGATATTTATACTTCTTTTCACATACGGAATTATAAAATTCAGACTCATGTGACAAGCCAAGGCTCTGAAAAGATCACTCAGGAAATCCTACATCTAGAAGCCCATTTACTTCGGAATTTAGATAAAAATGGAGTTATGATG
The DNA here is from genome assembly GCA_027563595.1 of Erythroxylum suave. Lineage (NCBI taxonomy): Eukaryota > Viridiplantae > Streptophyta > Magnoliopsida > Malpighiales > Erythroxylaceae > Erythroxylum > Erythroxylum suave. Next base: position 14,182,685 of record JAOSBN010000008.1, on the reverse strand, counting down.
CTGGGATCTTCGGTAGAGACGAGTGATATTTTAGTTAGTAAATTAAAGCCTCAAATGGTGGTCCAATCACACTGGGATCGGTTTTACAGGGTCTCGAGTATGGAAAAAATATCGGAGACCTATTTCAGTAATATCGATGTTCTGGACATATCTCGATCTCATCAGGATCCATTTGATTCTATTGCTCTCCATATAATGGATCTTTTTCCAAAACCATTTTACGAATCCTCCTAGTCACTCTTATGCATGTGATCCATTAGGTTCCCGGTTATGTTGGTCACTTGGATTAACACTTAATCCAAGCAAGTCATGAGTGGTGTCTAGCAACACATCATGACCTCCAATTGACCGGAAAGTAAGTGGTTTGATAAATGAACCCATGCTCGTCACGAACCTTCTCATGAACCCTCCCATAGATAATTGCTATGCAATTCGTCCTTTCACCATACTATACCTCACTTGGTTATGAGTATGGACAAAGTGTCAACTCTCACTAGATTGACTAAGTCAAATCTATCCAAGTGATGTCAATTCTTGTCCTGGGACTCATTACTCTACATGTCAATGAAGACATTCTTCATGACACGTATTCCGGCCAGAGATTTCCAAGTACTGACCCTAACAAGAGGTCGTGGGTATCATCTTCTACTATCACAAAAGTGGTGAATCCTCTATTGGCTACTCAATTACCTTCAAATACCGCAAGTTGTACCCAATCACCACCCTATAAACAACCTTTGCAAGGCAACAACGAATGGAGTCAAATCATAGAATCAGTATCCAAGATATCCTTGAGTACCTCAAGTCTAAAGATACTTGCACCATTGCTATGATGAAATTATCATTAACATTAGAATAAGGCATCCATGTGATGATCTCATGGTAGGTCATCCAATGTACTTACTACCTCTAGTAAGCATCCACATCTCATATTTACAATTTTTGAGATCCACTGCTTGATCAAATCAAGAAGTTTGACATGTGCTAGTCTATTCGAATTAACGATGTCCAGTCTCATTAATACTATGAATAGAATAAATTAGATACTGCTATAATTGCATATGATAGGAATCCCAGTAGTATGATCACATTATAATTTCCTTCATGTTATGTCATATATCGTGGACTTCATTAATTTTCTTATAGATCAATATCAATTCATAAATAATGAACACCAAATTAATGAAATATGCATTTCTTTATTATTGAAATAAAGTCTGTGCATAATTTGTACAAAATGCACTAAAGGTGATTTCCTTTGGGCACTACTATAACATTTTTAACCTAATAATTAACCATTTACCAAAGAGATTTGTTACTATAATACCTTAATGTAGCTAATTTGCAGTAGTTGAGTTTTTATTTTTTAATTACTACAAGTTAGTTAAGTAATTAGCAATTTATTATCTCTTTTTATTCTAGATTAAGACTGGAAGCATCGTGTCTTACTCTTTATGATTTGAATTTACTCATGAATACCTTATTGTTTTCTTCTCTAAATTCATTTCTTACCTTATTGTTAATAAGTTGTCTTTTATATTGAATAACTAAAGTAAATGTCTTGATTGATGGAACAGGTTTCTTTATTTTAGTAATTGTCATATTATTTTACTAGGGAGTAGCCTCTTTTAGCTCTTTGGAGTATTTGAAATATTGAACAAGTGCTATTTTTTGTAACATATTATTTGTTTTAATCTTATAATTGATCATTTACGAAAGGGACTTATTACTATGATATCTTAATGGAGCTAATTTGTATTAGTTGAGTTTTATTTTTTAATTGGTAAAAGGTAGTTAAGTAATTAACAATTTATTATCACTTTTTATTCTAAGATTGGAAGCATTGTGTCATAAGCATTTTATCTCACACTTTATGATTTGAATTTGCTTGTGAATAAATTGTTATACTCTGGTCTCTAATGTTGATGAAATCATTTTTAATGGTTGCTTTATAGGTTTTAATGGCTCAACATGGAAGTATAAGGCTTTTTTATGATGGATATTTCAGATTGGAGTCTAAATTCAGATATATCAGTGGGGATATTGCTACATTAGACAATGTTGACATTGACCATGTTAGCAATAGACAAATATATGAGATAAGGCAGGATTTAGGGTATAGTCAAATTAATAAGGCATATTATATAGTATCTGGTTTTAACTTTAAAAAGTCACTAAGAGTTACAGAGTCAAACCAAAAGTTATATTAAGCTAGCAAACCTTATGCAAATACATGGGATTGTTAAGGTATATGTATCTCATCATATAGAAACACCTATATATGCTTTTGACGTATTATGTGTAACTGGAGGAGAGGACCATGATGATGATAAACAGGGTGCTAATATGGAGGAACCAGATTCTCATAGGAATGTGAAGAAATAAGTTCCACATATGAACGAAAATATAAAGGAACGAGGTGTAAAAAATGCATAAGAATATAGAGGAACAAGGATTAGATGTGGATGAAAATTTGGAGGAACATAGTTCATATATGATTGAAATCTATAAGAACATGATGCACAAATGGATAAGAATATGGAGGAACATGGTTCACATTTTCAATCAAACTTCTATGTAAACATTCTAGATGACCATGATCTGGTTGAAACTGCATCAACAAATTGTGGTAGAGTTATTAGTATAGATGAATATCCTAGTGAAGAGGACATAGGTGAGCTTTGCATAGACCCGGTTCAAATGTTAGGGATAATCCTATAAATGTGACACATGAGTGGAGACTGGGAATGAAGTCCAAAAATGTAAAAGAGTTTAAAGATGCTGCTATTGATTATGTAGTACATATTGGCTATAATGTTAGGTTAAAAAAGTGTGAGAGTAATCAAATTAGGTTTGTGTCTATTGATGGATGCCTATGATTTTTGTATGTTGGATATGATGAGAAGGAGAAATGTTTTAGGGTTAAAACTTATAACCCTAATCACACTTGCTCTATAACAAATAAACCAAAATTGGTTTACGCCAAATTTTTTATTAGACACTTCAAGGATAGAATTTTGGAGAATCCTAGTATCTCAACTAAAAAAATGGTTCAAAGAATGCAATTTTTCTTTTTTTGTATGTGGAAGAGCAAAGAAGAGATTGAGGAAATAGAGAGCAACAAATTATATTAATGAATATGCGAAGTTGCAAGGTTATGTACATTAGTTGAAGATAAGCGATCCTGGAATAACAATAAGGCTACAATTTTCGAGAAATCAAGAGAGTTCATTGCTACATGTAATGATAAATGAAAATTTCATAATGTATTAATGCTTCCTACTTTATTATGCAATGTTATACATTATATTAATACTTCTTTATATTTTGTTGCAATTCAAGAGATTATACATTTGTTTTAATGTCATAAAAAGAGGGTCGAATAATTTAAGACCAATTTTTGGGATTGATGGATGCTTCTTAAAGATAGAATTCTGAAGCCAATTATTAAGCACAGTTGGTAAAGATGGTGACGGAGGAATGTATCCATTAGCTTAAGTAGTTGTAGAGGTAGAAAACACAAATTCATATACTTGGTTCATGAATTTGTTAGCATCTGATTTGGAATTGGAAGATTGTGAAGGATTTACAACCATACCTGATATGCAGAAGGTATGTTAATATACTTGCAATTGATATCATTATATGAAATATTAACTAATATCTTTTTAATTTGATTTAAAGATTGGTCATTATATATATATCATTATATATATATATATCATAATTGGAATAGCAACTAGAAGAGAAAGGATCTCATAAAGTAGTTTTGGAATTGTGAGTGCTTAACTTATATTGAAGATTTCAACAAGCAACTGAAGAGGTTTGACAAAATTAGCCCTGTATATGCTTCAGCATTGCTTGAATATCCTAAAGAGTGATCAGTATGATGTTACCAATCCTTTAAAACTAAATCTTCAATAGTTGGCAATTATATGAATGAAACCTTTGAAGGGTGAATCCTATCAGCAAGGGACAGAGCAGTGATTAGCATGCTTGAGACAATTAGAAAAATGGTGATAAAGAGACATGCATATAAGGCATTTTTGTAGTTAGGTAGAAGTTAGATATTGCACCAACTATAATGAAGAAGTTGGAGAAGAATAAAAAATAATAGTGGAGAACTATATAGGAAAGAGATGATGCTTATGAAGTTGCATAACATGAGGATTGGTAGACAACAAACCTATAGTTGTCGAGTATGAGACTTATATGGATCCCCATGCAAACATACAATTAGTGCAATCCATCACTCAAAAGAAAAGGTTCAGATATTTGTAGATTCATGCTATAGGAAGGGTCAGTTCATGAGTTTGTATGAACACGCATTACAACCAATCAGAGGTGAAATTTTCTAGCCTTCAAGTGATGTATAGGTGATACATCCTCTACCTAAAAGAGTTATGTCTGGTAGACCCAAAATTGCAAGAAGGAAACAACAAAATGAGCCAAAGAAAGTAAAAATTCATACAAATTGTCTCAAAAAAGACAAGTGCAGAAATGCAAAAAATGTGATAATTTTGATCATAACTCTAAAAATTGCCATACACCTTACTTCAATCATATGATTTCACTTTTATAAATATATATCAACTAATGTTTATCATTATCTTAGTCAGGTTAAAACAAAGGCAACTTCACAGGTACACAAATTTTTAGTTTTATATAATTATTATTAGCTTTAATGATTGACAAAGTTGTTTTTATTACAATTATAGTCAAGTGACATGAATTTGGTTAATGATAATGCTATACAAAGTCAACAAAGCAATATTATAAGGAATAGATTTTTTCTATTCAATTTGTCTTAGTTGAAATAATTACCCAGTTTTTTCTAATATTTTATCTTTAATTTTTTAGGTTGGTACATTTGGACATGCCAATAAAAAAAAGGTTGGAGAGGTTGACCCACACACATTCCAATTATCATTTGAACCAAAAGGTTTATAGTTTAAAGGACATTATAGTATTATTTCACAACAATTACAAACTAAAGCAATTAGAAGGAGAACGTTATTGACACAATCATTACAACTTGAACTTTTGCAGTCAAGTAGAAATGAGGCCAACATCAATTAGCTATTCCTTTAACTTTTTAATATTTTAATATTCGTCCCATTGACTTTTGCATATGTGTGTTACTAATAATGGTGACAAATATTTACAGTATATTAACACAATGTAATCTAACTTTTTGATATTTTGATATTTTCCCATTACTTTTAGATGTATGTGATTGATAATGATGGCAAATGTTTGTGTTGTATAAAAATGATGTAAATATTATATATTTTGGCTTAGCCAATATGAGCTGCTAGATATGCACTTCAACCTCTCTCTCTCTCTCTCTCTCTCTCTCTCTATCTCTCTTTTAGCTTGCTTATGGTTATGGCCTTAGGGAAAAGCCAAAGCAAACATGGCGATTGGAAGATCATGCTGGTGAAGATAACTTAATATCTGACAAGAAATGTAAGGAGTGTGGCAAAGTTTTCCTTTAATTTATATGGACTGAATTATTCATTGTCTATTAGTTTTATATATATGGTAGTGTTCTTTTTGCTTGATTAAATAATTCATGTATAAATTTGAATACCAATTTTTTTATAGTATAGTTGAAATTGATATTAACGATTACGTTGTTGAAATTCAATACAATATCCCCATAATATAAGTACTAGAATCATAACAAATCCTATTTCAATGTTCATTAACATAAGCTTTATTTCTTTTTTCTCTTCTCTCGATAAATTTATGTCCTCTTTTATAAGCTTTATTTTTTCTTCAAATTCCTTAGTTGTTCTTGATTCAACCTCCTTCTTTAACATTGATAATTCTTTCCTTAATTTTTGAATCACTTCAACGACTCTCTTGATAAATTTTTCATCGTACCATTTGAAAAAATTGCACCTCCCAACTTAAAACATTCAATTTCATTTCATTAAATAAACCTTAAATATAAGTTTTTAATTAAATAAAAATAAATTCTCACCGGATAATTAAGGTATCCATCAAATCTCTGACCAAGATTATGATCACTCCATAAGGTCCTTAATGGGGCCTTTAGCCCATAATAGTAAATATCATTTCCTAAATTTGAACTTACTGTTGTATTAGTTGATGATGATGATTACATCTACATACTAAAGAAAATCACAATGTAAATTTGGCTACAAAGACAATATCAATGCCAAATCTAATATAATCTTTGCCATGTGATGAATATAAATCCTAACTTATCCAAGATAAGATAAATATATATGAATCCTAACTTTACTAAATAGGTCAAGTATAAGTCCTAACTTTTTCAAATAGCATAAGACAAGTCACTTCAATATCAAGCCCACCATTTAAAGAGTCATGCATGCTCGTTAATACACCTGCAAATAGCAGAAAAGAATGTATAGAAAAGCTATGTCATGTAGAAAGATCTTCTAGAAATTTGATGAGAAAAGAAGGAAAAAATAATAACTTTTAACATGTAACATCTTAACTTAGGTTAACATCAATATAAATTAGACTTGTTCCAAGATTCTGCAATTTGTGCTTCTTCTTTAAAATACTAGAATATGATTATATTAACCACTGTAAAAAAGCTGTGAAGCTCATCACACAATGGTCGTGCTAATGCTATTAATGACCTTTTACCAACCAAACTCGAACTAGGAACACCCTTTGGCTAAAACATTTGAATTCGTCTATATACAAACAACTTGAATTTAACCTGAAGCAGAAAAAATCAAAAGATTTATTATGACTATGCCATCTTCAAAGACAGTCAAAGAGAATTACAAAAATATGATATTGTATCTCAACGTGAAACATCCTTACAAGAGACACAATTAATGAGAACTATAAATATCTCAGCCAAACCTAATGTCTGAAGAAAGTTACAACAACTACATATCTTCAAGCAAAGTTTTAAAGAACCTTTTCTAATCACCAAACACTATAAACTTCATGCATTTAACATTAAGATACAACCAAATATAAAAGCTTGTTCCTTAGCACTTAAACATAGATAGGACTTCGAATTAACAAAAACTAAGTGATGGTCAAAATGGTAATATGAAAAGACATTAGTAGCATAATTAAGGAGTAGCAGGAATACCAGTAAAAATGAAGTTTAATTTACTAAAATTATCTAAGTCCACAAAACAAATTATCACTAATATCACCTCCCAACGCTTCAAATATCAAACAACTAATGATTATCCCCCAAGTAAGAATTAAGAAACTAAATTCTTAGAAACTGCAACATACAATTTAAATTAGGAGCAAGTGATAGTGGTTAAGCATGAAAAATACATTTCATTCCTCCATTTCATGACATCCATTTTGGAAAAATTGATAAACAAACAAAGCCTAAGCAAAAAGAAGCAAAACAATTTGCATTATCATAGAATGTGATGACAATAATATACGATGGTGATGAAGGGAGGCGAATTAGGGATACAACAGTGATGGACAAATAAGGGCAACTACGGGACAAGTTTTTTCCAAATTGAGATTCCACCCACAAAGACAATATACAAAGATAAATTAGTTAAGATTTTAAGATTGGGAATTTTGGGATTCCAAACGGTAAATATTGAGAAATTTGGAGAGCTTTTGTTTAGTTAGGGACTGAAGTTAATATGTTAGGTTAATTAATTAGTTTAGTTATTAGTTAAGTTTAGTTGTTATTTGGTTAAGTTATTTTGTTAGGGTTAAATAATTATAGTAAATCCTATATTTTAAAATATCAATGAAAATTTTAATTTTAAATTTTAAATTTTAAAATGCAAGTCCCACAAAGCCATATGACATCAACTTGGACGATAAAATATTATAAATTTTTTGGCTGGAAAATTCCACACTTTTGGTGATGGCTTGACCTACACTATGTTTCTTGTCATAATCTTCTAATCTTAAAAGGAAAATTCTCTCAAGTGTTTAAGTATTTTTGTTGCCAATCTTTATCTATGTCGGTCTATTTCTGTTTTAATTGCATAAAGTTTCGATCTTTATGGTCATACAGTGACAAATCTTATTTCAATTTCTTTTTTATTTTGGGTCTTTGAGTTCAAGTTTTGGGAAGAATGAATTATTATGCTAGTAGACATAATATTGTTAGGTTGAGGTCAATTTCTTTTGTTACTTTTTTTTCACATATAATTTGTTGATGATTTCATTTTTTAAAGTTGTTTACTTTAATTTAATTGCGTAAGATTTGAGCTTAGTTGCATCATTTCCTACTTTTGACCCAATTAATGTTGAACACATTGTCTTGGAACTTTGTAGTTGTCTTCATAAATGTGAAACATAGGGGGATACTTGAGAGTCACTGGGCGAAAATTTCTGAATAAAGCAGTCATCTTTTGATAGGGGAGTGAGTTATTAAAAATTCCTAGGTTATAATGATACTTGTTTAAAGGTATATTCTACTTTAGTTTGACCCATCCCACCTTTTGGTTTGCTTTTGGCATGTATATGGCATTTCCTTGCACATCATGACGTGTTTTAGTGCTCATTATTGTGATGGGATGTGTGTTAGCTTGTTGCTATATTTACTTACCTTACTGCATTTGTGTCCTTAGTTATACTTATGTGGTTTTGTGATGAAACGTGGCTTGATTTCAGTTGAACGGTTTATCATCTTACTTCATTTGGGGACCTATTCCTGGGTCGTTTACTAAATATGACAACTAGGTGCAACATTCGTTACAACCATCTTCCCACTAATGAAGATGGTGATCATGACAATGGCGCTAAAAGATGTTAGTTTATGCCCTTGCAGTCAATTTATTTTGGTTGTAAATTTACTTGTATGACATTATTATTATTCAATAAAAGACATTATTTATCTTTATGTATCTGTTAATTATTTAATTATTAATCAGAAAGATAAAATCCATGAAATAATTTTTATGCAATTAGAAATTATAATGCGATTACAATTATGAGATTCGAATTGTAACTTTTTATATTATTCCTAAAATGTTCCTAATTGTAGTAGACGGGGTATTGATGAAACGGTTAGACTAGCACATGTTTGTTTGTTTCTTTCTTATGAAGAAAGTAATTGATCTCATAGATTAAAGTGTGGAGATACTTAAACAAACATGTGGGCACTTATTAGAAAATAAGTTCACTGAATTGACCCGATTATGAGAATCCTACTTGTGTGTCTGTGGATTATCTCATAATGATAGTTGTATAATTAATCCTCAGACTTGAGATTACCAAGGTATCTAGAGTGGGAATTACTGTGTTTTGATACTACTTATGAATCATCCTAGGATAATTCTATCGGTAGTAATTGAATACAGTATGAATCATATGTAGATAGTTAAGTAAGTCAATATAAGATTCGACACTCTAAAGTAATTAGAGAGAATATTCTACTGTTCCTAATTAATAATGATTTATAGAATTCTCTGGCCAAAGTGAATTGATATTTGAAAAAGTTATTTTCAAATTTCAATTATAAATCAATTACTAATTAGCAAGAACGAGCATAATTGGATGATAAGAGTAGACACTGTATCCATACTCTGTCCAATTAGAATATTGAATGACGAAAGGATTAAATTATACATTATAGCTATGCATGGACATGTTAAGTCAATCACTATGACATTCTTGATATTTGGGTAATCATGACATGTTGCTAGACGTCAATCATGATTTATGATTATGAATTATTTAATTAGAGAATTAAAGATAAATTAAAAGAAGTTTTAATTTATCTAATTCTAATTGTGAATTAGAATTAGAATTTATAATCATTGCCAATTTATTAGGAACCTAATGGGTCACACATAAAAGAGCAATTTGTGAAAGAAAAATCAATTTAATTAATTATAAAGTTTGAGAAACTTTGGGGATCAAATATGAGATAATTGATTTTATTAAAATTAAATTAATTGTAATTATAATTTGATTTTAATTATAATTAAAGAGATTTAATTTTAATAAATACTCTTATGGTTTTTCTATTTAAATGGGAAAAGCTTATAGAAGCTAGCATTTTTTGTCTTTTTCCTCTCAAAGCAGTTTGAGAATTGCTTCGTGGATACCATCAGAGGCTGGACACTTAAACAACTTGTGATTGATAAATTGGAAAAAAATTTCAAAGATTTTTAATAGGAAAGTGAACAAGGTAAAAGTTCTAAATCGTTTTTCTTTTATTCAAGTTTTACAATTATTGGGATCTACTCCAAATCCGTAAAAATTTTTATTTTTCCACTGTGCCCATGATTTAATCACGGTTGGATTCCAACAATGGTACCAGAGCATCCTTTAATTGTTTTACTTGAATTTGTTGCTTAATTGTTATTGATTTTGATAAAAATTGATATGTTTTGCTTCAGTGTTTGTTTTTATCGGAAGACTGTTCTTTTTTTTTGGTTGATCTGAAAATCACATATGTTTATTCTGTGTTTAAGAATGCATTTATCTGGAATTGTTTCAGGTCTCTAGTGTTTTTGAGTTCTGGAAATTGTTTCCCAATTGGTCTTTATGTTGATCCCTAAAAATTGTTTTCTAAATCCATATGGTTTTACGATTTGTGATTAACGAACAAGATGATTAAACAAAAACGTTTTGCTATGGTTTTAGAAACCCTTTACATTTTGCATATTCTACATATTCTGCCTAGATGCATCTACAATTTTATGCTTCTGTTGGTTTCTGAAATCCAGTTATTGCTTGCGATTATTGCCTGCGTTTATTGCGATTTTAGATTATGAATCTATTGTTCTAGGTTGTGTCGTTGTTCTTGAATATGTTATCGCCACTAGATATGTTCAATGGGCATTGAATGGCGACAACAACGCCCTTCAAAGGCGACAAGGCGTCATTTGATGCCACTGGGTGGCGTCGATGACGCCTTGTGATGACGCTAGCGATGCTGACAGTGCCATCGTGGTCGACTAGTGGAGGTGGCATGGCCAGTGCAGGCGATGGACGCTGATGGCAGCGATGGTGAGCAACCCAGTCGACGGTTCTAAACTTGGTTTGGTGAGCAAAAATGTGGGTATTGGTTGAATTTTGTTTATGTAAACATGGAAGCACGATTAGTTTGTGGGTAGAGGTTATCTAAAATGAGGGAGAGATGAATTGGATTTTTTCTTTAGAAACTCGGTTTGAAGCTTGGCTGCGTGGAAATGACAATGTGACTGACGCATGCAGTTGATTGCGTCTGACGCAAGACTGCCTTTTTTAATTTTTAAGTTTTATAAAACATTTTTTTAAATTTTATTAATTTAATAGAGATTAAATTATACTCCTAATAAAATTGAAAAGCGTTTTACCAAATTTTTAAAATTGTTTTCAAAAGGAATTTTTATTAGGAAAGATTTTGGAGTTTAGTTTAATTTTTCAAGAGTTGAATTATTAAATTAAATTTTGTTATCAAATCAATAATTTGAATCAAGAAAATTTTTTAAATAATTTCTTTCATAATTAGATTATGTTTGAAATTATAAATATAATGAGATTATATTATTTTTTATGAGATCAGAAATTTTTTGAAATTTTAAATCCCTTAATAAAATATTTAGTAAATGTTTGGAATGTGATAGCTGCCTTCCACTATTTGATAATAAAACCATAATTCTGTTTATAGTCTGGCTTGTTGAGTAAACCCAAGGTTACTATAACCCGATTATGTTTTATCTTAAATTAATAGGTCCTACTTAACTAAAATTGTATGATTTGGATGAGTAAACTCTTTATCATATGGATTTAGAGGCAGGATTAGGAATAATATATGTGATATAATTTGGAAAAAGTTGTCACCTAACGATTCTTGAAGTCACATGAGATGTGATTGAAAAGTTATTTTGTACTTAATTTAATTTAGTTGATCTGTTGAGCAAACTCAAGATCAATTAATTTTAAATAAGATCCTAGCCCACAAGAAAATTATTTGATAATTTTTGGATATAATAGTGAGGGCTATTATTTTGAATAAAATAGTGGGAGTAATCAAATAATTTTAAAGTCCTTATTTTATTTGTTTTTGGATGTGAACTAATATATGCTCTTTTTATTTTTTGGTTATTGAATTTGAAGATGACTACCAACCTGACATTGAGGAGCATCATTGATGCCAACAAGTTAACTGGACTCAACTTTTCGGACTGGCTACGAAACTTAAGAATTGTTCTTAGGCAAGAGAAGAAGTTATACATTCTTGATACTCTTTCTCCATCAAAACCTTGTTTAGATGCGACTGATGAAGATTGTGAGAAATATCAAAGTTATATTGATGATGTTGAACAAGCTACATGTGTGACGTTAGCTTGCATGTCTTCTGAACTTCAGAGGCAACATGAGAACATAGATGCACCTACTATGATATTGCATCTTAGGGAGTTATTTGGTGCACAAATTAGGGTGGAGAGATATCAAATCTCCAAGCCAATGTTTCAATGCAAGATGACATAAGGATCTTCAATCAATGTTCATGTGCTGAAGATGATTGGGTACATTGAAAAATTGGCCCAATTAAGTTCTGTCATGGACCATGAGTTAAACGTTGATCTAATGTTGCAGTCTCTAAGTTTGAGCTTTTCACAGTTTGTCATGAACTTCAACATGAATAAGAAGGAGATGACATTGCCTGAACTGTTGAACATGCTTAAGACTGCAGAATGGTGCCTTAAGAAGGAACCCAGTCCTAAACTTGTTGATGATTCTTCTAAAAGCAAGAAAAAGGGCTTTAAGAAGAATAATAATAAGAAACAAAAGGTTTCTACTAATGTAGTAAAAGCCAAAGGAGGTATCAAGGAGAAGAGCAATGACAAGGGCATATGTTTTCATTGTGGAGTCAACAAACATTGGAAGAGGAACTGCCCATCTTATCTTACTAGCCTGAAAGATAAGAAGTTTAAGGAAGCTGTCTCTTCAGGTATATTTACGATTGAGATTAATCTTTCTACTTCTGTTCCACATTCTTGGGTATTAGATACTGGTTGTGGTTCTCATATATGTAATAACATGCAGATGTTAACTAGGAGTAGATCATTGAAGAAAAGCGAAGTAGACCTGCGAGTTGGCAATGGAGCAAGAGTTGTTGCATTAGCTGTAGGAATTTATAGTTTAACTTTGCCTTCTGGCCTTGTATTAGAAGTTGATAATTGTTATTATGTTCCTGTTATTACACGAAACATCATTTCTATTTCTTATTTGGATTTGAATAGATTTGTCTTTATAATTAAGGATAACAGTTATTTCCTGTTATTACACGAAACATCATTTCTATTTCTTATTTGGATTTGAATAGATTTGTCTTTATAATTAAGGATAACAGTTATTATTTTTATAAAGATGATGTTTATTATGGATCTAGATTACTTACAAATGGTTTGTAAGAGTTAGATCTTAAAAGGCCAATTCTTATCATAAATAATAAGAAAAGAAAATTAAGTAACCAAAATCCATTTTATTTATGGCGTTGTAGGTTAGGTCATATTAATGAAACTAGAATCACAAAATTACATAAAGAAGGATATTTGGATCCTTTTGATTATAAACCATATGAAACTTGTGAATCTTGTTTATTGGGAAAGATGACCAAACTACGTTTTAAGGGAAAGGGAAAACGTTCTAGTGAGTTACTAGAATTAATACATTCAGATGCATGTGGGCCTATCTCCACAAATGCTAGAGGTGGATTCTCGTATTTCATTACTTTCATAGATGACCATTCTAGATATGGTTATATCTACTTAATGAAACAAAAGTCTAAATCATTTGAAAAGTTCAAAGAATTTATAGAGAAACAAACTGGAAACAGTATTAGGATGTTTAGATCAGATTGAGATGGTGAATACTTAGACCACGAGTTTCTTGGTTACTTAAAAGAGAATGGGATTCTCTCACAATGGTCTCCTTCTGCAACTCCATAATATAATGGAGTTCCTAAGAGAAGAAATCGTACACTATTAGATATGGTACGTTACATGATGAGTCATGCAGTCCTTCCTATGTCCTTTTGGGGATACGCAATTAAAACTGCTATATATCTTCTAAATAGAGTTCCATCTAAATCGATTGATAAGACACCATATGAGATATGGACTGGTAGAACACCTTGATTATCACACTTAAAGATTTGGGGATGTGAAGCTTATAAGAAGCGTGCTACATATAATAAGCTTCAAGCTAAATAAGATAAATGCAAATTTGTGGGGTATCCGAAAGAGAGTTTCAGTTATCAATTCTATCATCCTATTGAGCCAAAGGTGTTTGTCTCAAGACATGCTACATTCTTAGAAAGAGAATTTATTTTCAAAGAAAGCGGGTTAAGTTGTACTTAGAGAAGTTCAAGAGCCACAAATTCACGTCGAAATGGAACATGAACCTCAAGTTGATACATATGATGTACAATCGAGAGTTCAAGAAATACATAGTATACGATGAACTAGTAAGATAAGTCATCCTCCCACTAGATTAGATCTACATATTGAGCAGCGAAAGGATAATGTATCACTCATATGTGATGAGCCTACTATTTTTAAAGAAGCAATGTCTGATATTGATTCTTTAAAATGACAAGAAGCGATGAAATTTGAAATGGAATCCATGTACACTAACCAAGTATGGACTTTGGTTGATGCCCCTACTGGTATTGTACCTATTAGATGCAAGTGGGTTTTTAAGAGAAAAACTGATATGGATGGTAATGTACATACGTACAAAGCAAGGTTAGTGACTAAAGGTTACAAAAAAACCAATTAGTTGATTTTGGTGAAACGTTTTCACCAATAGCTATGTTAAAATCCATCAGGATTTTGTTAGCCATAACAGCATATCATGACTATGAAATCTGGTAGATGGATGTCAAAACTACATTTCTTAATGGAAATTTACAAGAGGATGTATATATGATACAACCTGAAGGTTTTGAATCCAAGAGATTTCCTAATCAAGTATGTAAGTTGAAAAGGTCCATTTATGGACTTAAGCAAGCGTCACGGAGTTGGAACATCTGTTTTGATGAGATAATTAAAGAGTTTGACTTTATCAAAAATATGAATGAACCATATGTCTATAAGAAGGTTAGTGGGAGTGCAGTCGTTTTCTTGACACTATATGTGGATGACATATTGTTAATTGAAAATAGCATACCTATGCTACAGTTTATAAAGATATGGTTATCCAAGAACTTCTCTATGAAGCATATAGGAGAACCAACTTATATTATGGGAATAAAGATCTATAGAGATAGATAAAAAAAAAAAGGTTGCTTGGATTATCCCAATCTATGTACATAGATAAAGCGCAAAAGAGGTTTAACATGGAGAATTCCAAGAGGAGATTCTTACCCATATTGCATGGGATTTCTCTCTCACAGAGTATGTGTCCAAAGAAATAAGAGGAGAGAAATAAAATGGATTGTGTACCATATGCTTCGGCAATTAGATCAATCATGTATGTGATGCTATGTACTAGACCAAATGTTTCTTATGCTTTGAGCATAACGAGCAAGTTTCAATCTAATCTTGGTGGTCACTGGACGACTGTGAAAAATATCTTAAAGTACTTAAAAAGAACTAAAGATCTTTTATTGGTTTATGGAGGAGATGAATTAAAAGTTCAAGGATATTCAGATGCTAGTTTCCAATCAGATCATGATGATAGTAGATCACAGTCAGGGTGCATCTTCATTTTAAATGGTGGTCCAGTAAGTTGGAAGAGTTCCAAACAACTAACCATTGCTGATTCAACAACCGAAGCTCAGTACAGCTCAGTGTCAGAGGCAGCAAAGGAAGCAGTTTGGATCAAGAAGTTCATCACTAAACTTAGAGTGGTTCCTAGCATTGTTGAGCCCCTAGTATTGTATTGTGACAACAACGGTACTATTGCCCAAGCAAAGGAACCTAGGTCTCATCAACCCAAACATGTACTCAGGAAGTTTCACTTGATCAGGGAGATAGTGGAGTGGAAAGACATAGCATTGGTGCGAGTTCCCACTGAAGAGAATCTATCAGATCCTCTTACTAAGCCATTGTCTCAAAAGAGACATGATAGACATATGGATGACCATGGTATTCGATACATTGGCGATTGACTTTAGTGCAAGTGGGAGATTATTAGTTTATGCCCTTGCAACTAATTTATTTTGATTGTAAATTTATTTGTATGAAATTGTTATTATTCAATAAAAGACATTCTTTATCTTTATGTATTTGTTAATTATTTAATTATTAATTATAAAGATAAAATCCATGGAATAATTGTTATGCAATTAGAAATTATAATGCGATTACAATTATGAGATTCGAATTGTAATTTTTTATATTATTCCTAAAATGTTCTTAATCATAGTTTCTTCAAGACGGGGTATTGATGAAATGGTTAGACTAGCACATGCTTGTTTCTTTCTTATGAAGAAAGTAATTGATCTCATAGATTAAAGTGTGGAGACACTTAAACAAACATGTGGGTACTTATTAGAGAATAAGTTCACTGAACTGACCTGATTATGAGAATCCCGAATAGAACATTACTTATGTGTTTGTAGATTATCTCATAATGATGGTTGTATAATTGAATCTCAGACTTGAGATTACCAAGGTATCTAATGTGAGAATTACTGTGTTTTGATGCTACTTATGAATCATATTAGGATAATTCAATCGGTAGAAATTGGATACAGCATGAGTCATATGTAGATAGTTGAGTAAGTAAATATATGATTCGTCACTCTAAAGTAATTAAAGAGAATATTCTACTGTTCTTGATTAATAATGATTTGTGGAATTCTCTGGCCAAAGTGAATTGATATTTGAAAAAGGTGTTTTCAAATTTCAATTATAAATCAATTACTAATTAGCAAGAACGAATATAATTGGATGATAAGAGTAGACATTTTATCCATACTCTATCCAATTAGAATATTGAATGATGAAAGGATTAAATTATACATTATAGCTATGCATGGATGTTGGGACCCGATCTGGAAACCGGATCCCAACCGAAACATAACGGAAAATCATAACGGAAACGAATAATTAGGAATTCGGAATTAAAGCAAATTAAATCCGAAGCAAAACACTTAGTTGCCAAAGTGGATCCGACATCCGAAACGAAAACATAAAGACATAATCGCGTTGGAAACCCTAGACTGAACCTATCTGAATCGGTATAATTTTTTTTTTCATCATTCATCACAACTCGTTAATCCATTTCGAAATTCATCAATCCCGTAACCACAATTCGTTTGAATCTTCACATTCGAACAAATTTCTTATCTATACAAACCATTTCTGAAATTCATCTTATTACCAATTTCATCGAAAAATCGGCAGCATAACGGCTGCATTTTTAAGAAACCCAAAATCTGCAAAGTGATCAAAACATGCTTCTGTATTTTCACATAAAAGCCATCATCATAACAATCATCGGACCTCCTGTCCGGAATTCAAACTCAAACAAACACAATTCCAAACCTAGCACTTCAATAATTTCCAATCACAATTAGAATCTTGATTCAATATACAATTTCTATTATATACCACATTCATACACCAATTCATAAGTCAAATCCATACATAAATTTGCAATTCGTATACAATCACTATCTT
>JAOSBN010000008.1:14122655-14165009 GCA_027563595.1 Erythroxylum suave | reverse complement strand
CCCTAATCGCAGAATCAATTAATAAACAATGACAGTAAAACGGAAACAGTACGAATATTATAAACCAAATAATTAGATCAATAAGGTCTCACGAGTCAAAGCATAACAATAGGAATTTCCCGACTAAAACAGTTTAGCTACTCATAACGAAATTAAACAAAACAAGATTCTTAATTAACATAGTCTAAATAACATGGGAAAGAAGAAAAACAAGATTCTTAATTGCCCCTCGAGAGCTAATGATTTTTCTTCACTAATTGCCGCTTCCTATTTGATGTTGCTCCCTCCTCCAAGTGCTGCCGCTGTCTTTCTTTTCGTCTCCTAGGTTTTCTGTCTTCTTTTTGATTGATAATCGACGTCCCCTTTATCTCTTCTATTTAAAACTCTGAAACTGTCAAATTAACTGATTTACACGGGTTGTGTGAAATCACACGGCCTACCCGTGTAACTCTCGGGTAAGAATGCGCCATCAACTGCTTTCACACGGGCTATATAAAATCACACGACCTACCCGTGTAACTTTCGGGTAAGAAGCGTCATTAGACCTCCGGATTACACGGGCCGTGTGAAATTACATGGTTAGCCCGTGTAATCTTATAAACCTGCAAAATTCACAAAACAAACGGGAGCAGTACCAATTTCACAAAAACTTTGGAGAATCTACATTAATTGATGCAAAAATCAGGACAAAATAGATCTAGAAATTAATAAGAATAACAACTTATCACGCTGCACCCGTGATTCGATCACGGTTAGATTCCAACAAAAGATACGAACCTCGATTTGATTATAGTCCTGGATCCTTTGACAAAATCCCATGGAAATCCATAGCCTTTGCATTCTATCTGCTCTTTCTTGGATCAATACTTCTGTTTCTTTCACAATTCATTTTATCAGGACACATGGGAGGAGAGACATCCCAAGAATATGGTCTCTTTGCCCTTGGAATCCATAATTTTTTTTCCAGGTAAAATTAATGGACTAGTAATTTACTAATATTTGTGCTTACCTGAATAATTGCTATGCTTGTAAATGGAGGTTTTAAATGCGTGCACTTTGTTTAGTTCTCTGTGCTATGGTAAATGATCTAGTGTAGTTAAGGTAGAGAACATGGATAGTTCACCAATGTTAATGACTATTAGGCAGTTGAATATATATGCTGGAGACTGAAGTTTATGGCTTGAAAGGGTAATTTTCCCTGAATGAATTTGATAAGCGTAATCTTCTGCAGTGATAAGGAATACAGATGAGATGGAGAAAATTTCTAGACATGAATAATTATGATGCTGTTGACAGAAAGAATTGGATTCTGAAGTGTAGGTAGGAGGACTGGAATAATTCATGTTAAAGGGATTAATTATGCCCACAGAGCAACTCCTCTGCACTAAGCTTAACGGGAGGATTAGCCATCCAAGGGCCAGATAAAGATGCAGGACTGACAAGCCCAGATAGAACAATGAAGTTTATGAAGTGGTTTGAAAAAGTGGATTTTTTGTATCCTTAGTTCTTGACGTGTTGACATTTGGGCATGAGATGCTTGTGTGTTTGTAATTAGCCACTATATTAAAAAAAAAGTTATCTGTTGCCTTTTTAATACCTTGCTTATGAGTCATGCAATTTTGGGTTCTGATTCCGAGTGGTGCTTTTCTTCTGCAGGATTTTAAGAAACTCGAATAGCATATTATTTATGGAGAGGTGATGTGCTAAAGGATATTGCTTTTCTTCTATTCCAAATTATTAGAATCTACCATCCTAATTCTGTAGCTGCTACTTCCAGCTTAAGGATTTGATCAAGTAAACTCAGAAGCTATCGTACAGAACTGCATGTTCTTTTGTAAAACTTAAGTTATTATAAGCCTCCCCTGTTTCTTCTGTACTTTTTACCCTTTCAGATTCTCTGTTCTTTCAGGATAAACATGTTTATTTTCTCTTAACTTCTGGGGTAAGAGATGATGGGACTGCTCACACTTGATTCTTCTAACTCAGAAAGTGTCTCTCTTTGAGTAACTCCTGTAGGAAATTCTTGTCACCAACTTGCCAAACTTAACTGCTAAGGTGGGAATGTGTGTGTAAAGCTGGGTTTTTGCCAATGATGCATTACGAAAACAGACTATTTAACTGCTAAACAGCTTAAACTACCTCATCATATTAAGTAGTTCGTGTAATCATTCTTTTATTCATTGATGACTGAGCTTTGACAAGGATATCTCATCCTATTGTCAAAATCACTGCATTGTTTCCATGTCAATTCTTCAATAGTTTGGAATTTACTTTCCATCACTTCTAATAAGGAAACAATTTACAAAACCAAAGCCCATTGCCATTTTCTCCTAATGACGTTTTGTGCCTTTTTCACCTATATATATATTTATATATATTAAAACTATAAAAATAAAAACTTATGCGGCTTTCTTATGAAATTTAATTCCTCCTGAACACCTGTTTTTTTTGGGTAAATTTATGGATGGCATATTATAATTATACATAAGAAAGAAAAGAGCAATGCTTTGTATTTACTTTCATTGTGAAAAGACGAAAACACCCTAGGAATCTGAATTGTAATTCACAAATGAGTGATGGTCTGCTCATTGTCTTGTTTCTCTTCCCTCCACATTCTGCTCTCCATGGTGAAAGATTCCACGACTCTGGTGTTGGCGTGACCTCATTTTCTCTCTTTATCATTTCGATTCGCTGATCTGTTTTTGAGAAAAACCCAGTTCCGTTCTGCACCGTCTCCGTTGATTTTGTGAGTTTTTCTTCGCCCCATTCTTCTCTATCTTTATATTGTACCCCCTCTTTCTCTTTCCAATTCTTAGGTTTTCGATCTTTATGGCCTAGGACTTGCAAACCTTAGCTCAATTTCGTTCCTTTTTTCTTTTTCTGAGATCTCTCTTGGCTTTTCGGAAATTCTCAATTTTTAGGCGTCCACAAATTTTGTTGGATTCTTTCATTTTAGGGTTAACAAGGTTCATTTCTTCGGATAACATTTTTTTGCTCCTGCTTTATATATGGTGTATGCTTTCATCTTTTAGATTTTGTTATTGGTAGTTAATTACGTAAACTTTTAAATTTGGTTGCTTCACTTTGTTTCTGATTTCTGGCTATTCGATGTTAGTCTCATGAAGATTGGAGCTTCATGGTTATTTTTTTAAGGGAGAGATGACTCTCAGGGCTTTGCTTTTGTGAACTTGGTCTGGTACATCGTATTGAGGCTTTCTGTATTTTAGTAGCTAAGGTTTGTATAGCGCCAGCATTATCCGTTGCTTCTTCTTTCTCTACTTCATGTATACCCCATACAACTAAAATGAAGTAAGAAAATTATGTTTCTGTAGTTTATTGACGTTGGTAAATCACAGCTAAACTTTACTTTCTTGTTGCTGAACTTCCTTGCATTTGGATCAGTAACAATGGATGGGTCAACTCACCGAGGAAGTAGTGGTGTAGACATGTTTTTATCAAATTACAAGCTCGGTAAAACTCTCGGAATTGGTTCCTTTGGCAAGGTGAAAATTGCAGAGCATGCATTGACTGGCGGCCACAAGGTTGCTATCAAGATTCTAAACCGTCGAAAGATAAAAAGTATGGAGATGGAAGAAAAAGGTATATGTTGTGCGGGACTGATACTTGATTGTTTGAGGCTATTATAACTTTTCTATTTATGATGGTTTCAAATTTATTAATGTTTATTTTTTCTAGTCCTTTTTTCCCCCTCCAGTCCGAATGATGCTTGAAATGATCATGTAGTCACCTTCCTCCCTTTGCTTATTTGAAATTGTGGAAGCAATCATCTTTAAGTTGAATTTGAAGTGATAGACTGAATGAAGAATGCATTGCTGAGGTTTCTGTTAAGTCTTCTGCTGTCACAGTTACATGCGGAGACATGTTTCTTGTTGTATTTCATTGATTTATGTTGAGTGGTGCATTTTGCTTTGGTTTCTGTTAAGTGGTTACTGTGTTCATTATCGCCACTTCTTTTTGCAGTGAGAAGAGAAATAAAAATCCTGAGATTATTCATGCATCCACACATTATTCGACTTTACGAGGTGATAGAAACACCTACAGATATTTATGTTGTTATGGAGTACGTGAAGTCTGGAGAGCTCTTTGATTACATTGTGGAGAAGGGTAGGTTGCAAGAAGATGAGGCTCGCAAATTTTTCCAGCAGGTAGAGTTGTCACAATTTTACATTGGTTTCTGACATGGTCTATAGGCAATTATAAAAATTCAATATTATGAAGCAAAACTTTGTTCCTGTGCAGATAATTTCTGGAGTAGAATATTGCCACAGGAACATGGTTGTTCATAGAGACCTTAAGCCTGAAAATTTGTTGTTGGATTCTAGACGGAATGTTAAAATTGCTGATTTTGGCTTGAGCAATATAATGCGAGATGGTCATTTCTTGAAGACAAGTTGTGGAAGTCCAAATTATGCTGCTCCAGAGGTAGTCTGTTGTCTTGGCTTTGGATGGTCTTGTAGATGTTTTAGCAGAACTTGTATATATGCCCTAGTACTTGTTTTGAAGTATGCTCTTCTTAATCCAATTATTGTTCCTTCCTTTTTGCCCCATTTGTAGGTTATATCTGGGAAATTGTATGCTGGGCCTGAAGTAGATGTATGGAGCTGTGGTGTCATACTCTATGCTCTTCTCTGTGGCACCCTTCCTTTTGATGATGAAAACATTCCTAACCTCTTCAAGAAAATAAAGGTATTAGGAATTTTAATAACTGATTTGGCTTCTATTGCCAGGTCTTCCATGACTACAGATTTGTCCATTTCCTTTGAAGTTTAATATTAGGAGCATTGTGAGAAGTTTTGCTTCATGCTGACTAGCGTGTACTTTAGTCATTGGTTTTCAGTTCCATTGGTTTACTTCTTTCTGGAAAAGTAAACCTATTACTTTCGTCATGGAATGTTGGCCACCAATCTTCTTTACTAAGAATGATTTCCTTCTAAATTAGTAAAGCAAGTCGGTTGGGACTTTGTTCTTGTCTGTTATAGATGTCATTTTGTCCAGCATAGTTCTAATAGACTTGAGTTGGAAATGGTGCCCACAGGCCATAACTGTAAATAGTATGTTATGACAATTGGAGGATGACACCTCAATTGTGCAGCTCAAACAACAGTGATTAAAGAAAAAACAGAAAAGATGAAGGAAATGAGGAATTTTATATTTCTTGGTTTCTCTTTTTTTCTTTTAAAAATTTTCACAGTTGCTGAAATAAGTTTGACACGGTGTTTTTAATGACTAATCTCAGTATTTTACATTTTCTCTTCTAGCTATTTTAGTACTTTTATTCTGGATCAGATTTATATATTGCATTATTTTGTGAGCATGTACTCGAACCTAATATGTCCTGACTGCTTCGACTCTTGTCTTTTAGGGTGGGATATACACTCTTCCAAGTCATTTATCACCCGGTGCAAGAGATCTGATTCCACGTATGCTAGTTGTTGATCCAATGAAGCGAATGACTATACCTGAAATCCGCCAGCATCCATGGTTCCAAGCTCGCCTTCCACGTTATCTGGCCGTTCCCCCGCCGGATACAATGGAACAAGCTAAAAAGGTGTAATATCTTTAGATATATTGCTTACTTTCTCTGGTGGTAATGCATTATAACATTATGACCTGAGGATGTTGACTTCTTTCATTCTACTTTTCACTATGTGAATAGCTGGTTTCCATGAAGTCTAGTATTAGACGGACCGTACTTTTGCTTGTGGTGGTTATGTTCATTAATTGTGATGCACTCCCTCTACTTTTGGATGCAGCAAGATACTGTCTTTTCTTGTGTGTATTGCCATACACCTTTAATCAGGCCTAAGCTACTTATCTTAGCCACATCTTGCTTATTGACTTCCTCTATTGCTTTTCGGTGTTCTTTTTTTCGTAAGATTAATGAAGTGATACATTTTTTTTTCAAAATTTGAATTTTCAGGCTCAGCAATGAAAGGATTTTGTTCTTTTGGTAACTTGACCTTAGTGAAAGCTATTGACTTTCAGAAGACAATATCAAAATTTGGATTTTAGGCTGAAGCCTTATAGGTTTTATTATAAATTAATTGGTGTTTTGTTTTGTTAAACGTAGCAAGAAGAAAATGGCCAGCATAGAGGTGTAATTTGATCTAGATGATGTCCAATTTGTTCATATGTACCTTTTGTTCATGCAGATTGATGAAGAGGTTCTCCAGGAAGTGGTCAATAAGGGATTTGACAGGAACAAATTAATTGAGTCTCTTCGTAGTAGAATACAAAATGAGGTTTGGACATTTAAGGACTCTTTGGCATAATCCTTCCAATATCTTATTACCTTTATGCTTAAGGTGATCATTGTTTTTTAATCTTTAATCTTACTACATTTCAGGGTACTGTTGCATACTATCTCTTGTTGGACAATCGGTTTCGATTATCCAATGGCTATCTTGGAGATGAGTTCCAAGAAAACATGGTGCGTGGACTTTCTGAGGTTATTTTAGGATAAAGATTTCTTATCAGCAATATAATACAATGTTACAATATAATCTGAACTTAATTGTGATCTTCAGATAGGCATTATTCGTAAATATTCAAATTGGTAAATATCAAGATTTGGCAGCAGTATGGGCCCCTTTTTCTTAAGGCCTTTGGGTTTTTTAGGTGGCCACTGCCCTAGATGTTTACTAGGCTGAACTTCCGTAGTAATATAGCATGCCTAGTCAATGATTTTGCTATTTGATTGGTTGTTTTATGTTTTTCTTCATGTTTGCATTGGTTTTAACTCTTATGTTATTGTCTAGGAGACTGGTTTCAACCGTATGCATCAAAATGAACCTACTTCTCCTGCTGTTGGACACCGTGGATTCATTGACTATCAAGCAATGAGCTTGAAAACACAATTCCCTGTCGACAGGAAATGGGCTCTTGGACTTCAGGTAATTCTCTATTTGTTTAGGCTGTGCTGTGTGGGGCTGGGATCTGAATGTTTGTTTTTCAATTTGTGCCATATCATTTTGAATGGTAGGACAAAGAAAGCTTTCTATGGGAGAATATTATGGTCTTCACGAAGTCTGATATATACTTTTGTACTGATTGCTGTTTGAGAGATTTAGATAGCTGTTTCAAGTATTTTCAGTTTATGAAACATGGGACCATTGTCTGTATTTATGTTACTTGTGACCATTAACAAGCTAACAAAATTTGTTGCCTTCAACTTCTGCAGTCTCGAGCCCATCCTCGAGAAATAATGACCGAAGTTCTCAAAGCTCTCCAAGAATTGGATGTATGCTGGAAGAAAATAGGTCACTACAATATGAAGTGCCGGTGGATTCCTGGGAATCCGGCCCAGCTTGAAGACATGTTCAATGATCCAGTGCACAACAATAGTTTTTTCGGGGACAAATCCACAATCATTGAGAATGATTGTGTCACTAAGCCACCAAATGTTGTGAAGTTTGAGGTGCAGGTAATGCAGTAATCCCATTGTCTCATTATAAATTTCTGCATGAAGTATTTTGGATTTGGGATGGTAAGACTGTCACAAGGTAGGGATTGAAAGCTGGATAAGAGGTTATTGTTTGTTGATTATGAAGTCTTTTGATTTCTAGTGTTTTGCGAAAAAATATTTGCTCTTTTAGTTTGGAATGAAATCCTGCATGATGCATGGCTGATGCATAATCCCCATTATTTTTCACAAACTCATACCTAATATATGTTGTTGCCATGGTCTCAAACAGCTTTACAAAACTCGCGAGGACAGCAAATACTTGCTTGATTTGCAAAGGGTGCAGGGTCCACAATTTCTCTTCTTGGATCTTTGTGCTGCTTTCCTTGCGCAACTTCGGGTCCTTTAAATGGGAAGGGTAGAGTCTCAAGAAGACGTTCAACTTCGGGTCCTTTAAATTTATGCCTGTGAATAAGAACTTAGGATGTATATATAATGTCATTCAGTTTTTGAGTCTTTTGGTTACTGTTTAAATTTCACCCCATGTTTTATCTGGGTTATTGATTATTAAAGCCAACAACCAATATAGCAGTTGGCAGAATCACGAACGATCTTGATTTTGGCATTCTACCCTTGTTTCACTAGCTATATCTTAATATTGTGGATCCCATAGGGAATTTTCAGGATTCTAGATCAAGTGGTAAGTGGTGACCTAGTCCAATCTGCTGAAAGCTTTTCAATTTGCTTTTGCTTTTAGCAAGTTGTGCCCAATTGTCCTTTTATCTTTTAGTTTTGAAGTTTTCCTATGCTCAGGCGTTAAGGGGCATGAAAATGGATACCAGATGATGTTCAAGTTGTCAGAATATGCAATGGCCTTAGCGAGCTGTATTGCTCATCTCATAAAGGGTGGAGATAAGTTATATACCGAAGCAGGGTTAACCAAGACATGCGGGAAGAGCTTTTATTAGAAGTGAAAAAGTTGGGAAAATGTTGACGTCGAGGTTGATGAGCATTCTTTCTTCTTAAGCCAGGATTGGATTTAGATGCATTGGCTTCTGTCATCGAAAGGCATTTTGTTCTTAGTACTTAAACAGGCGGCTAGTTACTGAGCCAAAATGTTCCGCTTAAGCATTCAAAACCAACAAACTTTGGATTTGATTCCCCAGTTCTTAAATCATCTTATTCTCAAACAACAGTTTGTAATGTATGATCAATTAGTATGGTTTCTTTTCTTTATCTTAAATGAGCTCGCATTGTTAATGTAATAATGTTCCTGTTAATCTGCCAAAGTATATTTACATAAATATATTTAAGGTTGAGAAAAACATGTTGGCACATCTATATTTCTGTGAAAAAGACAGATCAAATTCTTTGACAAACAAAAAATCACACATTCTGCATTAACTGGTTTCGGTGAAGAGCAAATGGATGCAGAAAAACACTTACTGTACTTTGAGCCCTTAACGCAACCACAATATTCATTTCCATTGAACTGTCATAATATGTCTATACACAGACTACTGCTGAAATCCAATTCATAAGCCCATTTCCATTTTGATCTTAAAACGAAATCTATCTTCCAGGATTCCTGCAGAAAGCTGGTCATGTTTCCATCTTTTACTTCTCTTTCTGGTTAATAAGAACTGAAACTCATTTGAAGAAAATAATTGCACAAGTTGAGATTGAAAGAGAAGTATGCAAGCAACCTCCTAAATGCTTTCATCCCAAATGAAGCAATCAGATGCTTCACCTTCAATTTAAGTTTCCTCTTACTCGAACAAGAGAAAAGGATGAGCGTAATTGATTATAGAATGTCTACAAGTGATCTGTTATTTCATATTATCTCTAAAGAAAGTTAAGATTTGAATTATGACATCTGTGACTTGAGCATCAAACAATTGTGAAAGATTCTCCCACTGTTTGTGAGAACTTGAAGGTACACTGCCCCATGCCACTGCTGCTCCATTCTCGCGTTCTTTAGCTAACAAAGCATATCGGTGGTAGATCAAGGGAGCTCCAGAGTGATGATTCACCATCATTGACAAGAGAAGAAGAGGATGCAGATGACTCCATTTTAACTGAGTTTTGCAGCTTCTCCTCCTGTATCTTCTCCATTGCATCAACACCTGTTTCTTTTGCTTTCTTATCTGCCTCTTTATTCTTGTTGCATTCATTTCGTAGATTGGATAGTTGATTTGATCTATCTCTACCCTTTTCATTCCCTGATCTAAACTTCAACTTTAGGCATTCGGGAATCCCATTGAATGCATAAAGTGAAGCTGAGAACTTCCTTTCATATTTCATCCTTTTCATGGCCGCTCTAAGCATTGAAGGCTCATCTCCATCATTTTCAGGTTCTACTACGAGCTCCTCAATTTCTTCAGCAATTTCAAAAGGAGAGTAGTAATAGGACGATCCAAGATCGTCCAGGAAATGGAAATCCAAGTCCCCCATCTTAATCCCTTCATCATCTTCTTCTTCTTCTCCATCTTCTTCTCGTCCACGTCCAAAGTAAATGTCATCAGCACTAGAAGACTGTGCTACGTCCCCCCAGTTATAGTCAAATTCCACATCTGTCTCTGCATGACCTTCTTTATCAGTTAAAAGTGATTTCAGACCACTTGCCATGTACTCAACAGCACTCGCATTAGCAATATAGATGTTATCAGTGCAAATCCCATTGTGTTCAGGATCATTGAGGGAGTCAGCATATTGGTTGTCTGCGAAATCTGTTGTTCCTTGCCTGTATTCCTCATCCAGTTCTTGCTTTTCGAGCTGATTGACGGGCAGAGAAGTTGGAAGAGAAGCAGAAGGGCTGTTTCTTTCTCTGAGCCTTTGGAGGAGAAGGTTTGTGATCTTTGAAGGAAGAGCTGGAGCTGTTGAGGAAGTTGGAGAGCAAGGCCAGAAATTTGTTCTTGTATTGGCACCTCGAAGCAGGCAAGCAGCTTCATCGTAGGCTCTTGCAGCTTCTTCAGCAGTATCAAAAGTTCCTAACCACACCCTTATTTTCTGAATGGTATCCTTTATTTCAGCAACCCATCTTCCTGATGGCCTCTGCCGGACTCCTACGAATCGCTTTCTAGCTCTTCTGGCTCCTCCTACTGTTGCAGCTGCTGCGGCTTCCTTCACCATCTCTTCCCAAGCCATGTTTCCATCGCTCGAGTTTTTGTCCTCCACATTTTCACCAACTTTTCTCTTCCTTCCCATATCTTTGTTTCTATCGTCTAGTAAGTTAGTGTGTGCTGAGTTTTGGGTTACAAAGTCTTCCTCTATACTTTGCTGGTTTCAGTTTGCACTGGTTTAAGTTGTATTGGTTTGATCTGGTGCACTTATATTATATGGGAGGATTTGGAGATGATGTCAAAAGAGAAAGGTTCACTGAAAAGGTCATTCCGTGTTTATACATATTTGTCTTTTATTTTTTTCCCTCTTTAGGTTTTTGGCCTCTTATCAAACCATATGGAGGTTTCTCCTACATGATAATACAATAATACTAAATGGAAATAGAGTTATGTAGTTGCAATACTTGTGACATCTGCATTGACCCAGCCAAGGTTACACATCTTAATTCTAAGACTGAATTGGTCTTTCCACCAAATTCAATCACCCAAGATATTAATAGGGCTGATTTTCAAAGCAGCAGATTCCCCTAAACCGGCAACAGACTTTCTTTGGAGTTATCACTATCATGAAAGGGACTGCTTATAGCTCTTCTACTTGTTACCATATACTAGGCAAATGCGTATGCATTCCATCAATTCCTAAAGACCAAGAACTCCACTCCACTCCACCTCTATTTAGTTAATAAAAGCTTCATAAAATAATCTGCTATTTTTAGTATTTCAAACTTTTAGTTATTGAATCTCATATTAGAACTTGTATGTATTGATGTCCTTAGCTCAAATTCAGATTCAAAGTGGCATTAGCATAATTCAAATTGAGCATATAATGGTGATCTACATGTATATTCCATCTAAAACATCTCTTAGAGATATTAATAACATACTTATCAAAGGTTGATGAATACATTAGAAAATTTAGTAATTGGAGAGTTGAAACAAGCAAAAAAAAAAAGAACTAAATATTGTTTTTATATATATGAAAATACCCAATTGATCTTCTTGGCATCTACCACTCTATATATAGCTATGACAATGATATGCTTAGACTGACTTATGAGATGCTCATAATCAACATTCAGAATATTGTTTCATACCGGTAAAGAAATGATATTTCAAAATGACAACAAATACTGGTCAGTATCGGCTATTTTATTAGGTACCAGTCCGTTCGCAAATTTTGTAAATTTGAAAAGTTGGGTACGAAATTGAAAAAGAAAAAGAGTTAATAACCCTAGAGCCAGTCGTGGTAAGTACCCATTACCTTACCTCTCCTCCACTCCACTTCCACCACTGCTCTCTCACCGGCCAACACTCTCAATCCTTACCAATAGCTCCCCATTGTTAGATAGTTCACGACTTCTTACTCCTCACTCACCATCAGCATCTTTTCGTTGATTCCAACAACTCGTCAACGATCCAACAACAATCCACACTCCGCATTCTATGGTTCACTAGGGTCCAGCTCTTCATCAGTTCATCGCTAGCTTGCTACTCCTCCTTAGACTACCAGTCAACTTCACCTTACTCTTGAGTCTTGACTCTAGTGCTTGTGAAAAAATTAGTGTATGTTGTTTAAGACTCTTGAACAAAGTTGCGAATACTTTACCAGCTTTTGTATTGGATTGGATCTCGATACAGTACTGTATCGAGATCGATTAATATCGATACTATTTTAGGTAATTTTTTAAATTTATGAAATAATTCTTAATTTTTAAAAAATTTGTAAAATAGCCTATTATCATATTATATTGTATACTTTATAAGTTTATATCAACTCTATTTCTAAAAATCATAATAATAAATAATAACTATAATAAATATGAAATAATAATAATTTTCAAATATTTCTCATATAAATAATAACTACAATTAATATGAAAAAAAATCATTATAATACAAATATAAATTTAAGAATAATATAAAATATTTAAAATAGTACAATTTTATCATATAATAAATAATAATTACATCAAAACACCAAATAAAAAGAACAATAAATATTCTTAATTCTCAAATTATTAAAATTTATTACAAGAGTTTGTGATGAGAAAATAACCAAGTAGAAGTGAAACTTGAAACAAAAATATGTACAAATACGTTGCATATACAAAATTTATCATATACATCAAATATAAGTAAAATTAAAAGAAAAGAAAAGCAAAAACCTGGAACTTCATTTAATCATCTACGGGAGGATATTCACTATAACAACGCTGACCCTAATTATCATTTGGTATAAAATTCTTATCACTGAGAGGAGCCTCATTATCATTATCATTCAAATTCAATGCACCAAATGATATGTCAATGATTTCCATTTAAGATTATCTTCCAAGTCCAAGTCATTAACATACACCAAACCCGATTCCTCTGAAAATTAATCCGCCAAAAAATTGATATTATCAATGTAAATTGGATATGCCAAACTACTTATGCTATTAAAAGTAATATTTAATTATTAGAAATTTATAAGAAACTATATGAAATTAGTAATAATAATAGCATACCTTTCTCGAAGCTTTAAATTGTAACGAACGAAGTTCAGGTAATTCATTCTCTTGTGCTTCAATCTATTCCTTCTATTGGAATGGATGAATTTAAATGTATTCTAGCTCCGTTCATAGCCTGTTGCACTCACACATTGACTTAGAATTTGAATTGCAAATCTTTGTAATTCGAAAACACCACTTCCAAATTGATCTTACCAAGAAACTGTAAGTCATAAGATAATAAAAGTAGCGTTATAAACAAAATAAAGTAATAATTAATTTTTAACAAGTAAGAAAAAAGAAATAGCTAATACCTGGGGAAAGTTTTGATTTTTTTCAAATAACAATTGATATTCCAAAATCCTTAAAAGACTTCTTATAAAACTTTATTTGTGAGCCCAAGAGATCTTGCATCATGCCATGGGTAACAATTGTTATAATAGTTAATAACATTCCCCTATTAACTTTAGCTTTCTTTGTAAAATCTAGTTTGAAATAAGCACTAGGATTCAAAAACATCCTAGCTATAAACATCGAAGAAGAAAGTTGTCTTTCCAATCTTTTATTGATGACTGCAAGATACGATGTGTACAAAGAAAGCTTACGTTTCATATTGGCTTTGATTGCTTCCTTCACCCTCTCCATGACATCAAAAAAAAAAAAACTCATTGTTGCCTTTTCTCTACTATCAGCTAAGTGAAACACCCTTACTAAAGGCTCATAAACTCGAATAACAAATAGGCATTGAGACTAAAATTCACAATCTTTGAGTATAATTCTGAAAATCTCCAATCTAGCATGAGACCTAGCCTGCTGAGATACAACCTACTTATCACTTGTAAATATTTGTCATAAATCTTTTTTCATTGTAACAAAACACTAAAGTGATAAGAAATTTGTTGCAAATCTTGTCACAGCAGGATGACACAAATTTCAACCATTGGTAAATTCCTTTCTCATTAAATTCTACACTCATGCATTGTTATAGATGAACTTGATCACCTTTTTAGCTTTCTGTATAATCTCATCAATAATAGGAAAATACCTGGGATTCCTATATTCTCCAACATTAAGTTAATGCAATGTACAACACAAGGAGTCTAAAAAGAACAATTATACTTATTTTGTAACTTTCTTTCTACAGCATTATAAGTAGAATCATTGTCAGTAATAAACTGAATAATATTTTTTGGCCCTACCTTATTCACAACTTCATCAAATATCTCAAATAAAGTATCAATGTTCCTAATAAGGCTAGATGCATCAATATACTTCAAAAATATTGTGTTATTTGCAGAATAAACTAAAAAATTTATAATAAACTCATGTCTTCTATTTGTCCAACCATCACATATGAACCCATAAGTAGCTCAATCCACTTTTCTTTCTCCCAAATAACTTTTAATTTCAGAAACTAAGCAACCCAAAACTTTACCTTTGTAGCCATCAATGAAGGAGCTTTGTATCACAGACTGTAAGAGGCTATAATATCCCCCATAGGCTGATAATAGTAAGATTGGCAAGCATTGAATGGTACACCTGTATCACACCACCGTCTAGCCATTGCCATATCTAAATTGTGAGCTGCATTTCTTGATTGCATGGCACTGCGAATTCAATGTTGAGTTTCAGAAGTTGTTCTTGGTGCAAAAAAATTAGTCATCTATGATATCTGCCTTCTACTTTTCCTAACATCGCTGGAAATAGAATACTATCACTACCACTACCACCTTTAACATTGTCACTATCATCACGAAAACCAACAAACGAACTTCCACTATCAATTTCATAATTCAATCTCTCTCTTCTATCTTTCTTGTGTTGATATTCTTCAAACAAAATTTTCATTTACCATTTCACATTATGACTTATTTTTTACAAGGTTCAAATCTCCTTTAACCACAGCTAAATGCTTTGTTAATAGGGTAATTCCTTACCTTTCAAATGCTTGTTATAAAACAAGCAAATAATATGGTTTCTCATACCGGGGGGCCAATGTAATATGAGCCCAAGCTAGATCATTGTATCTTCTTGAAGCGATTTGATCATGAGTACTTGAACTTCTTTCCATTTATATGTAAATATATATATATATCAAAATAAAGAACACACAATTTTAATTATTCAACATACGTAATTACAAAAAATATTCATAAACAATTTCCACTTTCAACAATCACAAAACATACATAAACAATTTCCATTTTCAATATTTAGAACAATTTCAATTCAACCGTTACAAAACATATACAAATAATTTCCATTTCCAATAATTCCCAACAATTCCATTTCTAACAATTTTGAGCAATTTCAATTCCAAGTTTCAAACATCAAGAAACATATATAAACAATTTCCATTTCTAAATTTCCAACAACCAACAATTTCAACCATCACAAATTCACAATTCACAAAATAATGAAATATATATAAACAATTTGCATTTCCAAATTCCAACAATTTCTAATAATTTCAATTCAATCATTACAAAAAATACATAAACAATTTCCATTTTCAATAATTTCCAACAATTTTCATTTCCAATAATTTCCAGTTATTTCCAATAATTTTCATCACAAAATATATCTAAACAATCAAATATATTGCAATTGTTTTTCAAATTTCAGAGTAAAAAACATGCTCAAAAAATCAGAAATCCAATTCAACATTGGGTTGGATCGGTTTGACTATGGATCTATTTCAGATCTAGCAATTCTGGGGTGACTGTGACTGTGACTAATGTGTATGGATGTCAATGGTGGCCCGCCTCTCGGCCTGGCCCTGTGGGAAGGGATGGGATAGCCTGTGACCTAGTCTATCCACGGGCTAACTGGGGGCTGGCCTGGCCTAGCGTGTCATTTATTTTTTAAAATAAAAAATTTTAAAAATAATTTCTTTCTTGACCCGCCTCCCTTCGGCCTGTGGCCTGCTTAACCTTGGTGAAAAATGGGCAAGGCTAGGTTAATTTTGAAATTCCTACTAGTGTGGTGATGGTCGGACTGTTGCTGTCGTGCGGTGGTGGTCGTCAGATGGATAGAGAGGGACTGGTGGCAACGGTGAAGAAGAGAGAGAGTGAGAGTGTGAGACAGAAGAAAAATAAAGAAGAAGCAGCAGCGGCCAGAG
The DNA here is from genome assembly GCA_027563595.1 of Erythroxylum suave. Taxonomy (NCBI): domain Eukaryota; kingdom Viridiplantae; phylum Streptophyta; class Magnoliopsida; order Malpighiales; family Erythroxylaceae; genus Erythroxylum; species Erythroxylum suave. The sequence goes on along the minus strand of JAOSBN010000008.1, from coordinate 14,148,854 downwards.
AGGGACTTTTGGCTACGATGAAGAAGAGAGAGAGTGTGTGAGAAAGAGTTTTCAGAAAGTTCTAACTTTTGCAAAAAAAGTCCCTAGGTTTTTAAAATTTTTTGATCTCAACTGATATATGGCAAGTATTACGAATACTGCCCAAACTGACCAATACTAGGCAAAATAAGCCAATACCGGAACACCTTTTTTTGTACCATTTACAGAACTAAATTCGTAATCATGGTCGTCTTGAGTGTTATATGAAAGTAAAATCCATATCAATAGAGAAAGTAAGATGAGTTATATGTTGTGCTGCATTTTTATTGAAAAATTGCTTTCTCTATCAATATAGTTCTATAATTTTTGTTGTTTGAGAAATAAATAGATGTTGTTTTTTTCATTGACAATTTAACATGGCTTATGTTGATTTGAATTACTTATTTTTTAAGAATTTGATTGCATTTTTATTAACAATCAACATAAAAAAATTACATATACTAATATGTTGAAATTAGAACATGGATTATTCATTTTTATTAAATTAGAAATTTACTTCTTCAAAATTTTAATAATATTCAATAATATTACAGATTGTGTTCGAGAAATGTTAATAATACTTCTTAATTATATTTCAACAGTTTCCTTAGTTAAATTTACAAATAATTTTTTTAATTATGTCGATAATGCTAATGTAGAGTGTACAACTTATAATTACTTAATAATTTCATCTTTGAGTTTGTAGAAAAATTTAAATTCATATTTTATGCAACCAACACTAATTAAGAGGTGGCAACCATAATCTTATCTTCATTTATTTGAAGAACAATTAATTATAAAATTTAATCAACTATTATTTGTTTGTATAAATGATCTAAAAGGATTAGACTCACTTATTTAAGTCCTTATATAAGCTTATATGTAAATGTTAACTTTTACATGTTCAATTCTAACTTAATGATCATTTCCTATTAAAAGAAATAAATGTACTTCCATTGGACATATTGCAATTGAAATTGATATGAGGTTATTAATTTAATTTTAATATATGTCTTCATTATTTTACAAAAAGTATAGGGAAGTTTAAGTACTCCTAATAATTTAAGTGTTTTAGGTTTAGGAAGATTTGATAATCTATCTTAGGCTCATGCTAGATTGGTTCCTGAAAAAAAGAACCATACCATTTGTTTGTATTGTAACAAGCATTTGAAAGGGAAAAAATCACCAAATTAAAAAAATGTTTAGTTGAGATCAAAAGTTGATGTGAAGCCTTGTAAGAAAGTGAGTTATAATGCGAAATGACAAACGAAGACTTTGCTTGAAGGGTATGAATATGAGAAAGATAGAAGGCCAAAACTGAACTATAAAATTGGTAGTGAAGGTTCCTTTCGTGGTGGTCAAGATGATAGTGGAGATGTTAAAAAGTGGTATTCCTATGTAATAAGAAAGTAATGTTGCACCTAATGTCAGAAAAAAAGAAGACAAATGTATATCTCTTTTTGCACTACGAACAATTCCTAAAGTTCAACCTTCAATATGTAGCGACTTACAATTTAAAGAAGCAACTCATAATATGGATATGATAATGGCTAGATGTTATTGTGATTCAGGTATAATATTCAATGCTATCTAGTCTTATTATTATTAGCCTATGGTGGATGTTATTGCCTCTTATGATCTAAGATTCAAAGCTCCTTTAATTGATAACTACAGAGGTAAACTTCTGAGCAGCTCTATTTATGAAATTAATAGTTATTTGGATAAAAGAAGAATGACTTGAAATACCTGTGGATATTTAATCATATGAGATGGTTGGATAAATAGAAGACAAGAGCCTATTATTAATTTTTTGTTTATTCTACAAGTGGACAATATTTTTGAAGTCTATTAACGCCTTTTGACTTGTTAGAAATGTTGATACTTTGATTTAGATATTTGATAAAATTGAGCCATAAAATATTGTTCAGTTTATTATTGGCAATGATTTTGCTAACAAAGTAGTTGGACAAAAATTGCAAACCAAGTATGATTCTTTTTATTAGACTCCTTATGATACACTTTGCATTGACCTAATGTTGGAAAAATGTAAGAGATGCTAAGAACTTTCCTATTATTGATAAAATTGTGCACAAAGTGAAAAAGAGACCAAGTTCATCTATAATTGTGCATAGGTCTTGAATTTAATAAAAAAGGATTTTATCAATGGTAGGAATTTGTATTGTCTCAATAGTAGGAATTTGTATTGTCCTATGATTACAAGATTTATGACAAATTTCTTATCACTTCAATGCTTTGTTATGATAAAAAAAGGAGTTAAGGGAAATATTTACAAGTGATAAGTGAGTTGTATCTCAGTATGCTAGGTCTAATGCTTGATTAGATTTTTCTAAAATTATACTCGAAGATCATAAATTTTGGTCTTAGTGTTAATTTGTCATCCAATTTTGTGAGCCTTTGGTGAGAGTACTTTGTTTGGCTGATAGTGATGAGAAGACAACAATATATTATTTTTATGATGTCATATAGAAGGAAAAGGAAACATTCAAGGCCAATATTAATATATGCCTTCTTTATACACACCTTATCTTGTAGTTATCAATGAGAGATGAGAAAGGTAGCTTTACTCTCTATTGTTTGTTGCTGGGATATTTTTAAATCCTAGTATCTATTTTATACCAAGTTTTACAAAGAAAGTTGAAGTTAATAAGGGAATTATTAACTATTACAACAATTATTGTATATTAAATGATGCAAGATCACCTAATCATACAAATGGAGGTTTATAAGGATGTTTCTGGTGATTTTAAGATGTCTATTGCTATTCATTAAAGTGACATACTTAATCTAGGTATATATGCTTTTCACTTTTGTTACTTATTATAAATTAATGATCACGTTATTTTGTTTATGATGTTACTTTTGATGCCTTGCAGTTACTTGATAGGGCCAATTCAGAAATGGTGTTCAAGAATTCTAAAAGTTTGCAATTCAAATTCTGAGTCAATGTGTAAGTGCGACATGGTATAAAAGGAATTGGTGCACATTTAGATTAATCTATTACAAGAAAAGGAATAGATTAGAATGTAAATGATTAAATGACTTAGTCTTTGCTCTATATAATTTAAAGCTTCGAGAAAGATATGTTATTATCATTATTAAGATGAATATAATTTTTTGAAAAATTTAATCATTTGATTTTATTTACTAGGAATCTTAATAGAACAAGGAGTTTTGTAGATCCAATTTATCTTGATCATATTGATCTTTTAGTGGATTGAGTTTATGAGAAATTGAGTTTGATAGATGTGAGTGAGTTGGAAGATGATCTTGGATGCAAAAGAATTGATATGTTATTTGATGTAATGAATTTGAATGATAGGGAAAATGAGGCTCCTCTCATTGATGAGGATTTGGTACTAAATGAAAATTGGAATCAATACAATTTGAGTGGATACATGATTGAATGAAGTTCCAAGTTTTTTCATTTCTTATCATTTTTTAATTTCAATTTTATTTGATGTTATGTTAAATTCTATATATACCAACATAAATATAAAACTCTTAACTGTAAATGTTTGTGTTTCATGTTTGGTTGTGTTCCTCGACACAAATTCTTGTTGAAATAGTTATGTAGTCATGGAACTTCATTATTCTTTCTATTTGACGTGTTAATGTAATTATTCATTATTATATGATGTGAAATATATTAAATATTTTGTATTATCCTTAATTTTATATTTGTGTAATTATTAAATGATCTCTTTTATATTAATTGTAGTTATTGTTTATATGTGAAAAGTAATATTACAAAAATAAATAAAATGTTGTCATTTCAAAATTTTATTATTATGATTTTTTGAGACAAGGTGAGTGTAAAATTATAAATGATATAACACACAATATTGAATGATTATTTTGTAACTTTAAAAAAATTAGAAATTATTTATAATTTTTAAAAATTACTCAAAACGATATTCGATATTGACTGATACCGGTATAATAACCAAATTTGACATTCATAATATTGCTCATAATGATTTAAGAGAAAAGTCATTAGCAGTCTCAATAGTGAACAGCCTTATTCTCCTTTAAGATAAGTCTATTTTACATGTCATTTTTAACCTCCAGAAGAAGTTGAGGTAGCACCACTTTGGATTAATAGTCGTGCAAAGCCATCACCTTCCAACCTAGTTTTTGTCACCGCTGATAGAGGTCGAGAATAACGATTCTTCCAAAGGCCACCAAAACTAAAGCGTGTCCAAGCCACTAAAGATGAAATCAAGATATTTAATCACATATTAGTTATTATCTTAATCTTTTTTTAGCTGTATTATACTCCCCGAATGGAGGCTATTTGGATTAAAATATTGAAAAGTCCTGATTAGCTTCTTCTCTTGTTGACGATAGCCAATTTTGATATAAACAATTGGAGACGAATCCTTAATTCTAATCTTCAAGTCTTGTCAGGCCCTTTCATCAATGACGAAGGGAAGAGATAGAGACATTTTCAGACTTGTTTTAATTCGATGAACACTATTTAGATATGAGACATTTAGTGCTTGAACTTAAGGTCAGATCAAAAGTAATCAGAGAAATTGCATCATTGCAAAATACAAAGCATTCAGATATTCTTGGACATATTTTTCACTAAATATTTCATCTTCAAAATCAGTAGAAGTCACTGGCACGAGCAAGTAAACATCCATGATATTTACGTTTTTTTTTTGAGTAATCGGTAAAAGTTACTCATTTGTAACTACAAGTTCGAATCATGAAAATAATTTCTTTATAAAAATACAAGAGACAGGTTGCCTACATCGATATTCTTTCCTAAATCTTCACAAAACAGAGAACCTTATGCAGTTTCTATAGCATGCAAGTTTCCATAGCATATACAGTTGTTTTAAATGTTTTACTTGTGCGTTTTATTGTCCAATCTAAAATTTACCAAAAATGTTTACATGTCAAAAAGAATCAAAATTACAGCAAGTGAAACAAGTTTCAAGTCAATTGTCCTTAATAGTTGCAATATTTCCTAATTAGTACAAAATTTGGTAAACAAAATACAAGAAACTATAAGTTGGTTGGTGATTTAGGGAAGTATAAAGCGTCTTGTGGTTAAAAAATTTTCTTTTAAAAACAATAATAACCCACTAAAAATTTTGTCTTAGAGAAGTGTAATAATACATAATATTAACCCTAAGTAATAAAGAGGCTATTTTTGAATGCTCTGCATGAAGTTTTTATCTGCTAACAATAGTATACATTATTGCATCATAATTAGGTTTTGCTAGATATTGTAATCTTAGTTTTTTGTGCTAACATATATAATTAGTTACTTGAAATATATATCTCTCATTACTTAGCATTTTCAAAATAAAAATGAAAAAGTACCACATATATTTTTAATTTAGTTTTTCATATGCATTGAGAAGTTACAATGAACTCTCTAACTAAGTGATTTCAAATAAACAAAATTAAGAATATTCATTATGAAGCTAAAAAATAAAAGGGGTTTTATTAATAGATTTAATTTACAAAAAATTCACATTTTATATCCAATCAATCGAGTTGATTAAAATTTTTCCATACAAAGTCATGATCTAAATCCAAGTTCAACATTCGAACACTCCTTTTAGATCAGCATAAAGTACTCCTTGAAATATATAAAATTAACTTTGTTATAAATACCATTTCTATTTGTTACTCCTTTGTAGCCATTAAGTTATAGGTTTTGAGTCATGTAAACAATCTCTTTGTAAAAGAATACAAAGAAAATGTTATATATATTATGACTCTTCTTAGATCCCGCAAAGCAAGAAAACTTGTGCATTGAGTACGTTGATTTTATTAATTGTATGACCCTCGTATCAACCAACAACAAAAAAAAATTAAATAGGGCACACGACAGGTAATTGGATGAAAACAAGAGAAAGCTAGCTAGGAAATATTTTGTTACTACAAAGTTTTGTGTCTTGAAATTATTGGAAACTCTTCTAAAAGTTTACAATATGCTAAAGAATATACTTAAGCCCATAACAAGAGAAGAGACAAGTCACGACAATCATTCACTTTAGTGTTTGTAGTGTTGGTGCGTTGTATCCTCGAAGTTGACAAATGATCTTGCATTGAAGAGGCTGTTTATATGCGGCCATCAAGTTCTTTAGAACTTAACCGACTAAAAAAATCTCTATAATGGAGATTGATAGCGAAGAATAACTTATTAAAAACCAATAAAATCCCACCACACAAAAGTAATATTAATGTACCAACTTTGACATTTTGGTGGTATCAACTATTTGTAATGGAGGCTACGTCATGAATTGAAATAATCAACAAGAAGAATAATTAAAAGAGGCTTGTGTTAAATTCACAACGGGCCTGCTATACGAGAAGAAAAGTTAAATCATATATAAGTTAAAGTGAGGTTCTATTCTAAAATTAATTAGTAATAGGTGGGAGTAGCCCATTAAACTTATATGTTAGTTTTTTTCTCCTCTTTCTCTAATATGGGACACTCGCATATAAGTATTCTCAACACTCTCCCTCACATATGAGTCTCTTTTTACTTTGACAATCTGGAGAGGTATGTAGACAATCCTCACTAGGGCTGAACTTCTAATTAACGTCAAACAAGCCTCCTCATGGGGTAAATAATACTGTTGGGTTACTTGTTTTATGCAAACTTTAATTCCTTCTCCAGTTGCTTAAATAATGGACCTCCTTTGGGGCAAATAGTAAGTCAAGATCTTCTTTAGCTCTAATATCATGGTAAATTTGCAATGAGCCTACGAGCTTATACGAGAAGGAAAGTTAGACCACATACAAATTCAAGTGAAGTTTTATTCTAAAATCAATTAGCAATAGGCTACTATAGGTGGAATAGCCTACTAGGCTTATATATTAGTCTTCTTTTCTCTCTTTCTTTGATGTGAGACACTCACATTTAGGTGTTCTCAATATCTTACTTACTCGTTACTCACAGGAAAAAAAAAAGTAAGCTTAATGGAATAAAAACATTTTTTTAATATTCTAAAATTGAATATCTTTTTGTTATATGTTTCCAAAGAGGGGTAGAAGAAGAATATTACTACATTGCTTGAGCATCCAAAGCAATGCCATAACTATACAAACTTCATTAACCAAGGCGCTGCCACATGTTCTTCTGTTATGATTAGTCCTCTATAGTATTTTAATTATTTAGGACTACTACATGAGCCTAGCCAAGTAGAACTTAACGAACTCATGAATTGTCATTAACCATTGTTTCTTCCTCCATGTGGAGGCCTTAGGGCTAGTTAATTGTCTCCTTCTCCAACCATTAATTAAACTTTGTGATGAAAAGGTCTAGACTTGCTTTATTAATTTTATTGATCGCGACCTGCACTGTACCAATTTGATTTTGTTTTTCATGCCGTTAAATAGACTTGTAATCTTCACAAGGAATACATACAATGCAAAGGAGTTTGAGAAAATATGAATTATGTGATGTAGTTCAACAGTAGCGATTATGGATGCCATGAATGGTACATCTTATGGAGTAAATGATACTTCTTTTGAGAACGTAACATATTTTATAGTCAGGTCTTTTTAGTTTATTTTTAATTTAATTATTTTTTTAAACTTTTCAATCAAGTATAGGTATGTCAATTTCGGCCCAACCCGTTTTTGGCCTAAGTTGGGGGGGCCATTGGCCAACCACGGCTAGCGGCCTGCCCGGTCCTGCACTTGGCTCATCCATTTTTTCCAAATCGACTTCGTTTCAAAAAATTTTTCTTAAAAAAAACAAATGACCCCGGTCACTCATGGCCCGTTGGGCCATAGCCTGAGCCACAGACCGATTAGCCTGCCGAAGACCATGGCTGGGTGGGGGGCGGGGTGGGCCGATGGTGGCCTCGGCCTGGCCTGACCTGACCCATTAACATACCTAATCAAACACTTCTTGTTAATAGTTAAAATAATTTCAAGTTGTATTATTAAGCAATGTTTTCAAAATTGAACCGATTTAATAATGAAAATCTTGAACTTGTCAACATTCCAATTTGATTTTTAATTTTCTGGTTTGATAATATTTTTTATTGTTAAAAATCGATCCTTTTGTCAATTAATCAGTCAATGTTTGCAAACCCAAATAAATCAATTAATTTTTGTTTAATAATCTTCTTTTTTAATTAATCTTTAAATTTTTTAATGAGTAAAAATAATCTTTTTTAGACATTTTCCAAATCCTTCAATTTTATTCAACATTTATCCAATTTTATAACGATATAATACCAATTGAACATCCTTTTAAACTTTAAACCTCTTGTTTTATCGGTTTGACATCTGATTTGATTTTTTGAAACATTATTATTAAGATAGACTAATTCAATTGAAGATTTCAATAATATACAAAAATTAAGTAGACCATTATCCTTATTTGGTTTAAACATTTTGACTTAGGTAATCCAAGTATTGAATGTTAACAACTTTGAGCGTATGTCCAAAAGGCTTTAAAAGGTCTCCAAATGTAGCCACCATATGCTTTATTCTCCAAAAGAGGAAGTATGAGGTATAGGCCATAAGTCAATGGAAATTAGAATCTATATAATACATTCATATGCTTAACAATAATACCATAAGTTTCCAAGTTCTGTTTACATATCTGTCGGTCAGACATTGATAAAAGAAAGAAACCAAATGCAAGACTAATCAATTGGAGGGTATAAAATAAATGGTTAGCTTGTTCTACAAGTTTTGTGTGACCAAAGAGTTTCAAACTTGGGAATGGAGAAGGGGAGAGTTCTGACTGTCACTGCTTCCAGTATACTGGACTGGCGTCAATGCCGGATCTTGGTACACATTCACCAATTTATTAAAAAACTCACTCATACTTTGCTCATTCTGCTCTTCATTGTCTTTCTTCACCAAGCACTGCCAGACGCACAAAGCATTGAGGTCCAAGTGAATATGGAAAATTCAGTAGAAAATAAAAATGACATGAGAATTGTCTCTTACGTACCTCGGTTGGATAGGCTTGAAATATTGGTAGGAACCTTTTTCGGCAGTATTCATTGAAAACAAGCGTAAGAATTGGAAGAGGAATGGTTAAACTGGATGCAAGCGGAAGCTTTTTAAGCCCAAATATTCCAATTGCAATAACATGCATCAGTATCAAAGAAAATATGGTTGAGTTGTGCACTATAGGCCAAAACTTCCCATTCGTCTCATACTTGGGTGCGTACACATTCAATAGCTGCAAAAGAAGAGGTAAAAGAACTGATATGATTCGTAGTGTCAAGATTAAGCATCTACAATATAATAGAGCAGCACAGTAGCAATTAGAACAATCACAGCAGTTAAAGCTACTTTCTTTTCTTTATCTTAAATTAACCTTCTCAAGTAGTTTATCATATGATGCAAGATCATGAAAGTAATTTAACTTTAATAAGAAAAAAGGGGTTCTGTGAGTGGAGCCTTCCTCTTCCTTTTTTGTTGAGTCTTCTTTGACATTTAGATACAATCAGTTAACAAAGGAAATAGACCAAGAAAAGAAACCTTCATTACCTGGTTGCGGAGTATGATGAATCCTAGGCAAAAGTAAACCAAGAGAAATGGCAAGATCAGGGGAGCCAAGAAAAAGTATGTAACACCAACTAGTACAAAGAAGAGAATTGTAGGAATTTCACTGTGGTAAGGAATTGATGGAACTTCAAATTCATCACTCTTTTCCCTTGCAAATAATCCACCCACGAAGCAGCAAAACAGATGAACCAATTGAACGAGTTCATATGCCAGACCTGTCCATCCAGAGGTCACAACATATGAAATGAAAAATGACGCCTGCACCCAAAGTAAATAAAAGGTAATTCTCTGGTAATCAAGGAAGAATTGGACATCAGAAGCCACAAATAATTTTAACTGGTAATTCGATTGTGGTTTCATGTTCACAAACTGCCATTATGATCCTCGAATAATCAGGATGATGAACAAGAAATTGCCATTTTTCCGTAAATGTGGCATTCGTATTTCATAGGATACACAAAATATGAAATTGGGCATGGGGTAATATAAATATTAAATAGGATAATAGAGATAATTATATGCATGCAATTATTGAACAAAGAAACACACAATGATTTCTCAAGAATGCATAGTAGCAAACATCTGACGACAATCCGTCCCGTAGGAACTTCATAATGGAGCTCCAATTTCAATTCTGTTGCTTGCTATTACTTCTATGGTTGTACATGGTCAACATTTACGGTCTACAGCTTGAGCAAGACTTTTAAGTCATCAGAACATAATTTCAGTTGCAGTAATCAGCTGCAACTATAAAATATCAGTACATCTGCTAAGAGGCAAGCAAGTAGACCAAATTGCACACTTATCCAGTTCTTCCAAGTCTTTCACCCAGATTCATTGTGGGTCTTTGGAAGATGATTGACATATGTAACTATCAAACAATTCAGTTCCAGCAAGAGAACTGAAACAGGTCATGTACAATACAAGCCCATCTTCCTGCAATGTATATGCCATATGCTACCACTCAAGCTTCTCAGCGTGCTTTCTGGTCTAAGGTTGAGAACAGTTCAGCATAAAAAGTGTACACAGTGGCTGGATGAAGTATTATGCCCCAAGAAAACAAGATTCTACATAGAAATGTAAGCTTATGTAACTTGCACAAAACAATGGTGCTTTGAAGGTATGAGAGATACACAGATGATGACTTCACCTGAGATGGAACAGCTTCAGCTAGGACCCTGGGGATATTTTTGGGCTCAAGGAAGACATTGACTCGATATAAAGCTGATCCAGATAGTACATTTGCAAAGAAGATGTTCCATACAGTGAACGATAAAACTTTGATACATGCACTTTTCTCTATCTGACTAAGGGAAATGTATCCTTGCATGGAAGACAACATTATCATAATTGGCGGAACAAAATATAGGAACAACTTGAGAATCAGACTTGGAAGATATCCGGTAATGAGTTGACTGACAACTGTTCTGCAACACAATAGGTAGCGTATATTAAAGTTCTATCTCACATGATAGAATCTCAGTAAAAAGATAATGACTTTTCAATCCTCAAGATTTTTTACTTCTAAAATTTCACTAGACTCCCACTTTAGGCATTGGTGGATTAAAAACATCCCATGTGTACACCAAACTGAAGATGGTAGCAGAAATAGTGAACTCAAGCTTCATAGATACAGCTTACTTTGACCTCTAAATCATCATAAAGATATTGGTACGAATGCATTAAAATATAATTCAAAGAAACAAACATCTTCTTTTCAAGGTGCATGCTTTCTGAATAATGGTAACATATATCCATGTAAAGCACCTCAAATAATCATAAGAGAAGTCTCAGTTTGCTTTCACTTACAAACTCAATATCCCTTTCAAAAAAGGAAACCAGGTCTCTAGCTGATCCAAATTGGCAAGACCTTGTGCAAGTACAACTGGAATAAGGAACAGAATAGTGAGAGCAGCAAATGCAACAATGACAACTAGCTTGGAGATCCATCTTCTTATGAATGATGCAGAAAAGAAAGGCCAGTGAACATCAAGAGGGTCAGGAGCTTGTTCTGTAACCCACTGTGTGGGGTTGATCCCCTGTTGAATGTGTAAAGCTATGGCTGCACCAATCCGGGACTTGAATGATACAAAAGCAGCTGGAACTTGCTGAATGTTTCAAAAAAGTTCAATGACAGAAGAAAGGTTGTGTCAATTATAAACATCCCTTTCGGAATTAGAGGAACAATAATGTTAAATATTACAGTTCTTTGGTTAAAAATGAGATGTGATGTATATTTCAAGCCTATTCTCTACGCAAGATAGATTTAACTATTCACTATTTGGTAGATGTAAATAACTAGCGTCAAATAGGTAACTGCCCGTTATGAAATTCATCTGTAGTTGGAGTCTTCAAAAACTGTACTTGGCAATGATAGCTTCTAACGAGACTAGAAGGAAAATGCTGATCGGTACAAACAGCTCTGAAGTCATATCATTCGCCCACTATAATTATGGACAGAGGGGGCAATAACTTTTTTGGCTCCTCTACTTATGCTGATTAACTATTTCACTCATCCTACTTTAAAATTTTCTATTTATATCCTTTTACTATTGCCAAAAAAATAATTTTTCTTCCATCAACTCCTTTGAAAATTCCATAAAAGTTTCTCTCTTGTAAGTCCTTCTACTGATCATATTTTTCTATTTTACTCCTCCAACATAATTTTTTTCATTTACGTGCTACTATTAAAAAATATGATGATAAAATTAATGCTTGAAAAATACCAACAGAATTTGTTTATGGAGACAATGGCGAGGACTTCATTAAAAATATTGTGGATAATAAGAAGATTGAAGTAAAAAAATATTACAATAAAAAAGAACCAACACAAAAATTCTTCTATGTAGCAAGAATACAAAAATTTTTCGAAATCTTTTTATGGAGATAATGGCTAGAAATTCATTAAAATATTGTGGATAATAAGATGGATGAACTGAAAACATGCTAGAGAAAAAAGAACTAACAGATAAGATGGTTGAACTAAAAACATGTACAGAAAAAAGAACTAACACCAAAAAATTCTTGTATGCAGAAGGAATACAAAAATGATTATCCTTAGCCAGACAAACCTTAAATGCATTATACTGTAAATTTTCAATCCTACGGTATCACAATTTCCATTTAAAGGTGGGGTCCCTTAGCAATAAAATTGTTATCGTAAGATTTCAGACAGTTATCACACACCTCTCCTGCTGACGAAAGCTGTTCCAGTCTTAAATTATTTTCCAAATCTTCCAACTTCTTTTCATAATCGTGTAAAAGATTAACTTTACGTCCAAATAGTCCCAAAAAGCCTTCACGCCTAAAATGCTGAGAATGATTATTTGACCTCAGGTGGGCAAGTCTTCTACACAACTTCTGTACATCAGTCTGTATAAAAATAGGATAGAATTGTCAAATTTTGCACCATAAAAACTGAAAACCATGACATGGATGCCAATATCTAACAAAAACAAGAAATTGAAAACTTTTGCGAAAATATTTCCAAACTACCATGAGGAATGGAGAGCTCAAAAAGTTGCAAATAACGGCAACTCCTCCAAGAGGCAATTCACTCATCATTGTACAAAAACTTAATATTTTCATTCAACAAATATTTCAATTGGATTTCGAGTAGTGTTTTGAATTGGAAAAGACTATAACTGGACGAAATTCGTATGCCATTTCTGTTAAAGTGTGTTCCTTGCTGGCTCATTGGAAGGGTCCACAATTTCTTAAATCATCTACCACACTATCTGATCTTAAAGAAAACAGCTGATTTCCACAGATCGGGTCAACTTTTCAACTTCTATCATGCATGCTATTTTAAATACTTTCACCAGTTTACCGATGGCGCAGAGAGAGGTTGTGAACCAGCAAAAGAAAACCTAGATTGTTAAGAAAGACCTGAACGTGAAAATTCCCAATGCCCAAGCTGATCAGAACATGTGAGGGCAGTTAATAGATTCATTTTGTGTTTCACCTGGTGCACTTACAATGATACCTCGAATTTTGTTTGCGCGGATAACCACTGTATGTGAAAGATAAGTAGAAGGGTGATACTCTGTGAAAAAATTCTCAACAACTTCACTAAAGCTTCTCCCAGATGTTGCAGGGATACCACGGACTAGTATTGTAAACTGATGAGGCAGAGGTTTGGAAGAATAGAAGCAGGAAATTCTTCTTGAAGAAATATAGTCATACTCCTGCATAAGGTACAATTGCCAAGACAGAATGTTTCTAAATGATGTCAGTTGGATGAACCAGGTGGCATAATGGCATCAAATATCGATAAGATCCTACTTACATAATAAAGAAGCCAGCAGACAACTGCCGTAAATATGTATGCAGCAGAAAAGTGAACCCATAACCTTGAAATGATTCAAAAGTAATAATCAGTTCTTCAAGAAATATTTTCAAAATTTTTGTCAGAAGAAGCATAGAGACTGAAGGATTCTTGCTATAATTCTCGTGGGAATCTTTGGAACGTACTTGAAGAGAATCAGATATCTACTGGACAACCATTATGTTGTTGTTTAAGTGGATATGACAGCTAATATTGTGGTCAAGATACAGTATTATCACATAATATTGTGATAAACTGATTGTAATAAGATTATATTGATTAGATAGCATTATCTTAGGGATAAACATTATCTTAGGATTATTTCCTTTATTTGTATAGATTCTCTATCCTATTCTGTATCCCCTATTCATGTATATATGTACCACATTCTCTAAGAAATACGATATAGAGCAAAACAACTCTTAATTCACATAGTATCAAAGCCACGTGAAAGAGACAGTGAAACCGAGGAGTCACCCCCGGCAAGTCAAGAAATGGCTTCTAATCTTGAGGGATCCTCCACAGCAAATCCAAACCAAATTGGAGGTCAGTCATCGATGATCTCTGGTCTTGAAGGAGCTTCTGTTGCCATTGTCTCTGACAAACTAAATGGAATGAACCATCAGGAGTGGGCTCAAGCTCTGAAACTCAAGAGGACGCGGGAAGCTGAGTTTTATCGTCGAATGTGGAAACTTTCCAGACCCAATGAACTTGCAAGATGTGCGACAATGGGAGATAGACAAATCCATGGTCTCATCATGGCTTATCAACGCTATGGTACCATCGATCAAACGTACCTTCATGTTTCTGCCAACAACTCGAGAGATCTGGGAAGGGGTGCAACAATCATACTCTGACATAGAGGATGCATCACGACTCTAAGAGATAAAAACAAAGCTGTGGCAAATGAAGCAAGGTGACAGAGAAGTTACAAAATATTGGGTTGAAATGGTAGCATTACGATAGGAACTTGACCTTTAGTCGAACGAAGAGTGGAGGTGCAAGGAAGATGCTATGATGTACAACTAGAAAATTGAAAAGGAAAGAGTCTTTGAATTTTTGGCTGGTCTCAACAAAAAACTAGATGATGTTCGTGGCAGAATCCTAAGTAGAGTTTCTAAAGTTAGGAGGGAAGCAGCAAAGAGGGAAATTATGCTAAAAGAAGAGTCAAAAGAAGAACAAAATTTATCTCCAATTCCAACTAGTGAAGCGTCTACATTGATGTCCCGTAGTGAATCCAGTAAGAAGGGTCAGAAGAAGTGGTGTGATCACTGCAAACAAAGTGGTCACACCAAAGGCACATGCTGGGACATCCATGGAAAGCCTCCAAATTGGAAACCACAAAAAGGAAAAAACTGAGACTATCCAGTATCTAGTGAAGCGGGAATAGAAAAATCTGAAGGTAGTCAGAAACAACAAGTTGGTGAGCTGAATATTTCACTAGGGAAATTATTAGAAATACTAAAAAATCTCCAAAATGACAGCCACCAACAGAAGACAAGTATAGTTGCCAATGCTACTATGATAGTTAATATCATATAAGCATTTTTATCTTCATGTGGTAGGAAGAAATGAATAGTTGATTCTGGAGCATCAGAACATACCTTGTGCTGAGCATGAAAAGGTTAAGGTAGCAAATGATGATTCTTCTTCGGTTGCAGGAAAAGGATACATCAAAGGAACAAATTCTATGAAATTAAACTCTATTCTACATGTTCCAAATTTAGACTGTAACCTCCTTTTAGTTAGTAAATTGACAAAAGAAGCTCATTGTAGTGCTCATTTTTTCCCTACTCATTGTGTTATACAAGACCTGTCATTGGGAAAGATGATTGGCAGTGTTAAAGAGATACATGGAGTGTACTACTTTGAAGATGAAGAAAGTCAATCTACTCCTTATAGTTTGGGTAATAGTGTGATTGTCCCTAAGAATGATGAACTATTGCTATGGCATAAAAGGTTAGGACATTCAAACTTCCAGCATATTTCACGATTGTTTCCAAATATTTCAATAAATAAAGATCTTTGTATTCAATGTGATGCGTGTGAATTTGCTAAGCATCAAAGAACTTCTTTTACAAGGTATGAATACAAACCCACAAAACCTTTTTCACTTATCCATAGTGATCTTTGGAGCCCATTTCATGTCAATAATAAAACCATTCAAAGTGGTTCATTACATTCATCGATGATCATACTCGTTTGTGTTTGGTGTTTCTTTTGAAGGATAAAACTGGAGTCCCTACTATGTTCATTAACTTGTATCAGATGATAAAAAATCAATTTCAAACAAGTATTCAAGTCCTTCATACTGATAATGGTACTGAATATTTTAATCATAATCTTCATACATTCTTACAAAAACATGGAATTGTCCACAAAAGTACTTGTGTCAATAGTCCTCAACAGAATAGGACTGTTGAGCGGAAAAATAGACACCTTCTTGAAGTAGCTAGGGCCTTGATGTTCACTAGCAACGTTCCAAAATATTTTTGGGAGGATTCTATCCTTAATGCAACTTACCTTACTAATCGAATGCCTAGTCTTGTCCTTTCTTTCAAAACACCTCTTCAAAAATTTCAAGAAATTCATACTACTAACCATCTTGAAACTAACCTTCCTCTAAAGGTTTTCAAGTGTACAGTCTTTATTCACAATCATTCACACAACAAACTTGATCCGGGAGCCAAAAAAATGAGTGTTCCTGGACTACTCTGCTACACCAAAAGGTTATAAATGTTATGATCCTATATCAAAAAGGTTGTTTGTTAGTTGCAATGTTACTTTTTCTGAGGCAGATTCCTTCTATCCCAAGTGTTTGATTCAGGGGAAGTATTGGAGTGAGTTTGGTGATGAATCTCAACTGTGTACATCCGTGCCTGAACCTCCTTGTACATCTGTTTCTAAACCTATCCTAACAACTATGTCCAATGCATCTCCTATAGAGACAAATTCTGATACAGAAGTAACCATGCCTGACAATACACTCAAAATGTGCTTTCAGAATAAGAAAACAAGTAGTACACTCCCTGTTCTTGAAGCTGTACTAATCTCAGAACCAATGTAGATTCCTGCCGAAGAAGCTCAAAGTAGTAATACAAAGGATCAAGAAGACTATACAGATCTAGAACTGTCAATTGCTTTACGGAAGAAATCTAGATCATGTACCATGCACCTGATTGAGAGGTTTGTCACTTATGATGCTCTATCTTCTCAATATAAAGCTTTTATTGCTAATCTGGATAGAATTGACATTCCCAATAATATCCAAGAAGCTCTTAAAGTTTTGAAATGGAGAGAAGCAGTTTTTGAAGAAATAAGAGCACTTGAAAAAATGAAACGTGGGAAGAAATTGATCTGCCAAAAGGAAAGAAACCCGTTGGATGTAGGTGGATATTCATAGTCAAATATAAGGCTAATGGTTCCATTGAGAGGTATAAAGCGAGGTTAGTAGCAAAGGGCTATACTCAGACTTATGGGATAGACTATAAGGAGACATTTGCACCTATGGCAAAATTAAACACTATCAGACTATTGCTATCTGTAGCTGCTAACTTCGATTGGCCCCTTCAATAACTTGACATTAAAAATGCCTTCTTGAATGGCAAATTGAAGAAAGAAGGATATATGAAACTTCCTCCAGTTGAGAAGGAGAAGGAAACAAAGTATGCAGACTAAGAAAATCCCTATATGGGCTGAAACAATCACCACAAGCATGGTTTGAAAGATTTGCCAAAGTCCTAAAAACAGAAGGATACACACAAGCTCAGTCTAGTCTTACAATGTTCTTCAGAATTAGAGAAGGTAAGAACACAATTTTGATCGTGTACGTCGATGATATTGCTGTAACTAGTGATGATGTAGAGGAAATTGTAAGACTCAAGTCAACTTTGAGGAAAGAGTTTGAAGTTAAAGACTTAGGAGAAATGAAGTATTTCCTAGGCATGGAATTAGCTAGATCAAATAAAGGGATTTACATCTCACAAAGGAAGTACATTCTTGATCTCTTGAAGGAGACAGGAATGTTAGGATGTAAACCAAGCATCACCCTATTAAAAGTACAAAGTTTGAAGATGAAGAAGATAAATTGGTTAACCATGAAAAATGCCAGACACTAGTGGGAAGGTTAATTTATTTGTCTTATACTAGACCAAATATTGCTTTCACCGTGAGAGTTGTAAGTCGCCATATGCATGCACCAAAGCGTAAGCATTTTGAGGCAATTTATAAGATCTTACGATATTTAAAGGGTACGCCTAGGAAAGGATTATTATTCAAAAAAAGAGATCAAAGAACAATTGAAATATGTACTGATTCAGATTGAGGCAGATTCAGAAAGGGACAGATGATCAACCACTGGATATTGCACTTTCGTGTGGAGAAATTTGGTCACGTGGCAAAGTAAGAAGCAAAAGGTGGTAGCCAAGAATAGTGCAAAAGCTGAACTTAGAGCAGTTGCAAAAGGAATTTGTGAAAGTCTCTAGTCGAAAAGAGTGCTGACAAAATTGGAAATTAATTTTGAGTCACCTATAAAGCATTATGGTGATAACAAGGTGGCCCTAAGCATGGCACACAATCCAGTCCACCATGAGAAAACAAAACATGTCGAAGTTGATTGACACTTCATCAAGGAAAATATAGAAGATGGAACAATATGCCTAACTTATGTACCAACAAAGAAGCAGACAACAGATGTATTTACCAAAGGACTTCAAAGACAAGTATTTGAAGAATGTATTAGCAAGCTAAACATGATTGATATTATGACCCAACTTGAGCGGGAGTGTGGTCAAGATCCGGTATTATCACATAATATTGTGATAATCTGATTGTAATAAGATTATATTGATTAGATAGCATTATCTTAGGGATAAGTATTATCTTAGGATTATTTCCTTTATTTGTATAGATTCTCTATCCTATTCGGTATCCCCTATTCATGTATATATGTACTACATTCTCTAAGAAATACGATGTAGAGCAAAACAACTCTTTTTCACAAATATCAATATATGGAAATCAACATATCTATGAGAGTCAGTGTACTAAATTGAATTACTAGAGAAGAAATTAAAATAAAAGACACGAGAAATTATTTGAGAATTAATCTAAAATGACTGGAACATTGAACCTAAATTGAAGTTCAATAAAATAGGAGAAGTTTTACACAAGCCTATAAAAGTGGTTTACTACTTCCATCCACGGGTTTGAAGCTAAAAGCAAGTAAAATTAATTGATTTGCATCAATCAATTATGCAGGTTTCAAAGTAAATAATCCAGTAAACACTACCCAGTGAGCAGCGTATAGACATTGAAAAGAACAAGCTACCTAAATCAAGTTTTTATGAGAATCTAACACACCTTTATGATCCGGAATAAATGATAGACTAATTCATCACAAAATTTTCATTTTATTTTTATCGCTTTGAAGCTGGAGCACTGAAAAATCTCCATTCCTCAGCCCAGCTCCTGCTTCTCTAATTTGCTATCATAATGCTGATCTAGAAGGTCTACAATAATAAGAGGAGAAAAAAAGCCGATGAAATGGACAATGACTAAATAATTGCACCAGCATGATTGATCAAGTCATATTTATTCACAACTTGTCCAATTCTAAACATATTGGAGCTATTTAATCTTAGAGAGCATTAAAAGAAAAAATAAAAGGAAACCAATGAAATTTAAAATAGCCTATATTCAATAAAACTATGGCAACAAGTTTCAGGTCATGCATATTTTGAGCTTTCATCTGACATGGCCTTTCACAATGGACCAATGCTATACTAATCAAAAATTAGGTAGCAATTACCAGTTGGAGCCATTATCAACATTTGATATACTGAATGAGTCCAAAGACTTGTTCGGCAAATCATAGAAATCATCACTCAGTTGAGTCCCCAAGTAATTAATTGGAAGAAGAATAAGGATCCCAGCAATGGTAGCAATTGTGAATACTTTCAAGCTGCAATGAAATGAAGAAGACAAATTACGAAATATAAAAGAAGAAGAAAGGAATTAGTTGAAGGTCTAAGCAAGAACAGATTTGCATCATGAAATGTAAAGGGTCAAGTAATGCAAACACATGATATGTTTTATGGACATATTAACCCAACGTGCTAAACAAAATAAATATTCCAATCACAGTGAAAAAAGCCTCAAAAGGGCATACAAGTTTTAAAAATTTGCTGAATAAAACTGAAGCTTAACATTCAGCCTGATTACTTTCTCCACCCAATAATTACCCATAAGATAATATAGTCATGTTCAGATCATCCAAAATACAAAAACTTACCCTTTACTAGATGGTAAATTCACATAGAAGTTCATGCTGAACTTTCATTACAAGCCACTTGCCTTTCCTACTTTTGTTTATCTAGTTTCCATATTCAAGAAGTAAAGGCACCAAAGCACAATTAATACATGCCTTCGTATCACCCAAAAAAGGTCCTTACTTCACAACTTGATTCTTAAATCGCTAAAAATAAGCTCTTAAACAACAAAATTAAATTTCATGCAAACAAATTCAAAGTTGACAAATATATGAACTTCAAGAACCTGAAGACAAAAATCCTCATGAAAACGACAGCATCCAACCCAGAAAGCGAGAGCAGGTCATCCTCGGAGAGGCTCCAGGCGGTCCTGATCCAACCGGCGGAGGGCAAAATCCTATCCAAGTAAAATTGAACAGTGCGAGACGAGTGTTGTGGTTGCTGCGATCTGTGTTCTTGCAGTAAACGAGGCGCGAAAACGGAAACATTCCCAGGTTGTTTCCGGAGGATGGAGTAGAGAGTGAAGAACAAGAGACAGAGTCCAAGGTTGATCCCAACGGACGTTAGAAGTGCGGATAAAATCATTTTCCAAGAAACCAAACAAAGTCTTGACGATGGTCACCGCCTACGCTGTATACCGCCTACCCTATAAAGGAAAGTTCTTTGCTTTTCTCGCTTGTGAGTACTTCTTGTTTGCTTTGGTGGCACCAACTTGCACTTAACTCGGATTTCTTTTGCCACCTTTTTTCCTTCTCAAGTTTCCTTCAAAATCCATGCGGCTCTCAACTCTCAGGTTCCATACGCGCAACAGTAGCGAATCTATTACTCGTAAAATTGATGACATGTTTAATTAAAAAATAAAGACTGAAAAAATAAAAAGACCAAACTGAATTTTGTCAAAACTTAAATAACAGAAATCCCAGGTACAGTGGAACGAGAAACAGCTGTCAAGAAACTATTGGACAAACTTCACTCATAACCGTGCTCGACGTAGTGACTCTATCATTCACTCTTTTTGCCTTCAAATTATACCCACCGCACCACCAGGCCACCGCTCATCGACTCCATAGCTTCTCCATGCGATCACTCAAAGCCGTTTGATATTTCCGCCCAAACCTCCGCTTTCTATACGATCCTCCGCCTTGTTCCGATTCTTCCTCCGATTGTTGACAAAGAGGAGATTTACGACGTTGGATTTGCGATTAGGTCGTTGATTATTCGGAACGATGAGTGAAGTGTTCGAAGGATACGAGCGTCAATACTGCGAGCTCTCGGCAAACATTTCGAGGAAGTGCACAGCGGCCGCCGCTCTTGATGGAGGTGAAAAGAGTGAATTCAATTGAAAAATTATTCCTTTTTGGAGTTCGCTTGAGGTTTAACAACATAGTTCTCGAGTTAGCCTTGTGTATGCGTTTTAAAGGAAGGAATCTTCCTTTTGGGTAATTCTATAAGTCGAATTTTAGTTTTCTATGTGTCATACGTTGGATTGAATTCCAAGTGCGTGCTTGTGTAGTCTATAAATGTTCTTTTGAATCATTTTTGTTTATTTAAGTGTACAATGTGATCTTTATTATCTTGCGATGCTTAATATGATATTGCCGTTGAACAGAGCAAAAGAAACAGAATGTTTCTGAGTTAAGATCCGGTTTGGAGGATGCAGAATCTCTGGTGTGTAACTGACATTTTTTTATCGCTGTCATTATCTCGAAGGAAATACTTTTGAATTTTTGTTTTGCTTTCTGAACTAAAATCATGCTGCCCATGTGTCTTCCCAGATTCGTAAAATGGACCTTGAAGCTAGAAGTTTACCTCCAAATGTCAAGGCTGTGCTACTTGCTAAGTTGAGGGAGTATAAGTCAGATCTCAACAATTTGAAAAGTGAAGTGAAAAGAATTGCATCCGGTAACCTAAATCCAGCTGCCCGAGATGAGCTGTTGGAATCCGGAATGGCCGATGCGTTGGTGGTATGTAGGTTTATTATTGTAGGTGGTCTGGTGGCTTCGTTGAAGGATTGATTTCTTCTTTTCAGTTGCTTTGTCAGTGTTAATTTTTGAAGTTTTTACTTTTATTACATGCTAATTAATAGGCAAATGGATTAACTTTTAAAATAAATGTTCTCTAGGTTGCAAAATGACACTCTTGATTGCCTCAAATTTGCAAAACTTGATGTTAGGTATTATTTTGCCTTTTTCCTTTTCCTTTTCTTTTGTTTCTGAATTCTTTGGTTAAATTTGTTGCAGTTAGGATAATCTTCTTGAGAGTGATAATATTAGAAGTCTGTTTATGAGGAATGTGGAGCTAATTTTTAAGACCCTTTTGCAGCTATTTATCCTTTCTCATTTCTGTTGAATAAAATGACTGTCATTTTTCATCCTTGTTGTGTTGGACAACTCATGAAAATCATGTAATTCGTATAGGCCTCTGCCGATCAGAGAGGAAGATTGATGAAAAACACAGAAAGGTTGAATCAGACAGGTGATAGAATTAAAGACAGTAGGAGAACCATGGTGGAGACAGAAGAACTTGGTGTTTCAATTCTTCAAGATTTGCACCAACAGCGACAGTCACTTCTGCATGCTCACAACAATGTACTTCCACTATAATTTTCTCTGTTAGAACCTTATTTGGATAATTTTTATCTGGACAATTTATTTGCACATTTATTTTGCTTTGAGCATACTTACCAATAAATTTAATATAAAATGCTATTGCGTTAAATGGTATTGTGGCCTCACTAACTTTTTATAGCTTTATGGCCATAATTGCAAATGGTCTATGAGGGTATTGATCCATTTTAGATTTCAATGAACCTGTACTATTCAACGTGGTCGGTTTCATATGTTTGTGATTTTGGTATATCGCGTTTGCAGATTCACGGGGTGGATGACAATATTGGCAAGAGTAAGAAAGTGTTAGTTAACATGACGAGGAGGGTGAACAGGAACAAGTGGATCATTGGTCTCATGATAGCAGTTCTCGTTGTTGCCATCATTTTAATCTTGTATTTCAAACTGAAATAGACGAGATAAGATATTTCCGAGTTTGATGAAGATATTGTTGCACTTTTGATCTTTTGTGTGGGTATGCCATAACATAAATGTATCATGTGTGGTGTTTTTACTGCTTTTGATCTTCTTTGTGGTTATGCCATATCATAAATGTATCATGTACGGTGTTTTTAGTTTATATACGGGTATCCCTTTATATATTCTTGCTATTGTTTGCCTGATACTAATCATTCACAGAGTTCAGAGCACTGAGAATGAGAAGTGGCCATTACTTGCTTAGTCTACTTAAATATTAAATAAAAAAAACATAGCTAACTATGTTTTAGGCATAACACAGGGATGGCAATGGGTCTGACCTGCTCGGACTCGGCCCTAGCCTGATTTAGGCTTCCCGACCGGGGGCCTTACCCGGCTCTACTTACTATTTTTTTAAATAAATTTTAAAATAATGTTATTTTGTAACTTATTGTCGACCTGGACGGCCCCGCCTAATGTTTAAATTGTGGATAAAATAATTATAATATAAAAAAACCATTTATTTGATTAAAATAAAGAATTTTCACTTAAAACTCCTATTCTGTCTTGCGAGTTGGAGCACATGCCACACAGTCCATGCCTTGCCTTCCCCCTTTATGACATGTCCCACCCACCTTCGTCTTCCTCTCGACTGTCGCCATTTCCGCTCTCTTCTCCGTTCATGTACCCGTCGTTCTCTGTCTCCCTCTCTTGCAGCCGGAAAGCAACTCCATGCGGTCATTCTTACCTCAGGCATTGTCCCTTCTCCGAACACATTCCTCCTTAATGCCCTTCTGCATGTGTATGCACATTGTGGGCTTGTTTCTTATGCACAATACCTGTTCGATCAAATTCCTCAACCTCACAAAGACGCCGCCGATTGGACCGCCCTACTAAACTGCCTTGCGCAACACCGGGTCCATGCTGCGTACGCTTTTCGTTTGTTTAATGTGATGCGGAAAGAGGGTGTTTTGATTGATGATGTGGTGTCAGTTTGTGTTCTTGGTTTGTGTGCTCGCATGGGTGAGTTAGTGATGGGGAGACAAGTCCATGGGTACTTGATGAAGTTGGGATTTGGACAAAGCATTAAGGCGTTTAATGCGGTTATGAATATTTATGTGAAGTGTGGGGCAATGAGTGACGCGAGACAGGTTTTCGGTGAGATGAGCAAACGAAATGTGGTTTCGTGGAGTATAATGTTGGATGGAGTGATGAAATCAGATGGGGTGGAGGAGGGGAGGTTGGTATTTGATACCATGCCGGAGAGAAATGAGGTTGCTTGGACTATCATGATCGCTGGTTATGTTGGATGTGGATTTTCTAAGGAAGGGTTCCTGCTTCTTAACGAAATGATTTCGGGTTTTGGGTTGAGCTTGAATTATGTATCACTGTGTTCAATTTTGTCAGCTTGCGCACAGTCGGGGGATGTGTTTATGGGGAAATGGGTTCATGCTCATGCTCTGAAGGCAGTGGGGAGGGAGATGGACATCATGGTGGGTACAGCTTTGATAAACATGTATGCAAAAAGTGGTAGGATAAGAATGGCATATGGAGTTTTTGAGTACCTACCACGAAGGAATGTTGTGGCTTGGAATACGATGCTTGGTGCTCTAGCAATGTTTGGAGGAGGTAATACCATTCTGGATTTGCTCCCAGAGATGTTGAAAGAAGTTAGGCCAGACGATTTAACTTTTATCGCTGTGCTTAGTGCCTGCAGCCATTCTGGATTAGTTCATGAAGGTCGCCGCATTTTTCATAGCCTTGAATCAAATTATTGTATAACACCTAAAGTAGAACACTATGCTTGCATGGTGGATTTGCTGGGTCGAGCTGGTCATTTACAAGAAGCTGAGATTTTGATACGGAGTATGCCAATGCCTCCGAATGAGGTGGTGCTAGGATCCCTTTTGGGTTCTTGCCATTTTCATGGAAAGCTGCAGCTTGGCGAACAAGTTTTGCAGGAACTGGTCCACAGGTATCCACACAACACCGAGTGTCATATATTGCTTTCAAACATGCATGCTTTAGCTGGAAATATGGACAATGTTTCTTCCCTAAGGCAAGTGCTTAAGAGTAAGGGTATCAGAAAGATTCCTGGAATGAGTTACATTCATGTTGGTGGTCAGGTGCACCAGTTCAGTGCAGGGGATAAGTCACATCCAAAAACCCAAGACTTGTATGAGATACTGGATGATATGATTCGTAGGTTGAGATTGGCTGGCTATGTCCCAAATACTACTTGCCAAGTTTTCTCTGGCTGTGATGGTAGGGACTACAAAGCAGACGAAAAGGAGGAGAAGGAGCAGGCATTGTTTTCACATAGTGAGAAGCTGGCTGTCTGTTTTGGACTGATGAGCACGAGACCTGGCTCCTCCCTTTACATATTCAAGAACTTACGCATATGCCAAGATTGTCATTCTGCTCTTAAGATTGTTTCCGATATTTACAGCAGGGAAATCGTTGTTAGAGACCGGAACCGTTTTCATTGTTTCAGGAATGGATCTTGTTCGTGCTCTGATTACTGGTGAATATAATCTCCAAGCCATAGAGAAAGGCTAAACTTTGTGGCTCAACATAGTCTGATAGCCATAGAGGAACTGGAAATTTTGATTATTTCTTTAGTTCTTGAACCAATACTGTAACCATCAAGTACCATTTCGGTGCAGCTTATTGTCCTGAATATGGGTAGAGACAGTTGCTCTCCGGAATAGAAGTCTTTCGTAAATCTTCTCCACGCTTCATAAATCGTGGTCCATTATCATTTGATATGGCGCAGCAAGTCCTGCTGTTAGAGGCAACAGCTTTTGACAATTTTACTTAGGCCTCGTTTGGTAAGCTGCTAATCAGCTATTTTTTGGCATGCTTCAGCTGTTTGACTTTTCAAACAGCTATAAATGCTGTTTGGTGAACAACTGAAACATTGGCTGTTTGTCTTCAAACAGCCAAAAATGAAAAAGCTTATATGGAGGAGCTTTTTCATCAATAAGCTAACTTTTTAATCTTTAAAAGTCAATTATACCCTTTCTTATGTAATAAA
>JAOSBN010000008.1:14099098-14115279 GCA_027563595.1 Erythroxylum suave | reverse complement strand
TCATCGATTCTAGGCAGTGGGTACTTATTCTTCACTGTCACCCGATTCAGCTGCCTATAATCGATGCACAACCTCAAGGTCCCATCCTTCTTCTTCACAAACAGTACTGGAGCTCCCCAAGATGACACACTAGGTCTAATAAAACCCCTTTACAGCAACTCTTGAAGCTAAGCATTCAACTCCTTCAGTTCCACAGGTGTCATCCTATATGGAGGGATAGATATAGGAGCAACACCTGGAACTAGATCAATTGTGAACTCCGTTTCCTAATCTAGTGGTAAACCAGATAGCTCATCGGAAAACATATCCAGAAATTTCCTAACCACGGGAATGCCTTGTACACTATGTTCAACTCTAGTATCAATGATGTGGGCCAGATAAGCCTCACATCCTCCCTGCATTAATCTCAGTGCACTCATAAATGATATCATCCTGGTTAGCACTGCTTGACTAACTCCTCTGAAAACTGCTCTCGGCTGACCAGGAGATTCCAGCACTACTTCCTTGGTGTAGCAGTTCATAATGGCCCTATAGGCAATGAGTCAATCCATGCCTAGGATCACATCTATTTCCCTCAACTGTAATACAATCAGGTCCATCTTCAATTCTGCTTGATCAATCCTAATTAGGCACCCCTTGCAGACCTTGCCTATAATAGTACTAACTCCTTATCACAATGCAATCTACCTACCAAATGCGGTACGATAAAAGAGTGTATGGACCTTGGATCTAGCAGTGCAAATACCTCAAAGTTATAAACAAGAAGTGCACTTGCAACTACATCTGGTGAGTCTTGGGCCTCCTGCCTAGTCATAACATAGACTCGGGTCTGGGGCTGCGGTCTGCTGCTCTGAACCTCAGTCCTAACAGAAGGACTCCTAGTGCTCACTCTGCCTCTACCTCGAACTCTCTGTCCGAGTCCACTACCTCTGCTCTGCTGGATAGTAGCTTCACTCACAGATCCCCCGCTCATCCCAGATTGAGCTCCAGCAAGGACGAGGCAATCTCTAAATCGGTGATCAAAAGAGTCGCATCTAAAACAAGCTCCAGATAGTCTCCAGTACTCACCACCGTGCCTTCCCCCACAGCGCTCACACTGGGATAACTGACTCCGTGTTGTATTTCTTCCACTACCAGGCTGTACAAAACCACCCCTCTGTCTGAATCCTGATTGCCTTAATCCCATTGGTGGTCTGAAAACTCTGCTCTAGCGCTTACTGAATCTCTTGCCAGAACCACTCTAAATCTCACTAGGCCTCTTTTCTTTGGACCCTTGCCCAGTCTCAGCATGTTACTCTCCCATCAGCTGTTCAATTCTAATCAAATCAACCCTCAACTCAATGAAAGTGCCCAGATCTGACCGTGCCAACCTTGTTCTGATCTCTATATTAAGTCCATTGTCAAACCTCCTACACTTTTCTTCTTTTGTAGGGATCAAAGTAGTAGTATAACCCATCAGCTCATTAAATCGGATCTCATACTCAGCCACAGACATCCTACCCTGCTTCAAACCCAGAAACTCTTCCATCTTCCTATCCAAGTAGATCTTGGGCATGTAGTTCTCCTTGAAGACCCTCAGGAAGTCTTCCCACTTCAATTGGCAAGGCCTGGTGGTACTATCAGGGACAGTCTTCCACCATTGGTAAGCTGGGCTCTACAATAGAGACACTGCATAATCGAACCTCTCATCAAGCTCGCAATCCATCTAATCAAATACTCTCTCAATCCTTTCCAATCATCCCTCAACTTTAGCAGAGTCTGTGCTGCCATAGAAGTCCACAGCTCCCTACTTCCACAGCCTATCATACCTCCTCTCCCTTCTCTCGGGAACTCTAGGAGGCATCTCCTCAGATTGAGGCACCGAGGACTCTATACCGGCTCCTACCGATCCTTGGTCTGCTGGTTGATCAATTTGATCACCTAGGACGGATGACCTATAACAACAATAAATTTCAATCATTTTTCTGCATTTCTCACGATATCTCATGCTTAACATTCTATATGTCCCAACAGATTCCAACCATGCTCTGATACCACCCAAATGTGGCACCCCCTTACCGTAGGGTACACACCGAGACACCCGGAGATCATTCCAGTACATATCCTATGATAAGGGTGAGCTACTATCGTTCACTACATAAACTTCACATGGCATCATATCATTATTCATTACAAAGCATCATATAAAAATCACAATATTTTAAAACCCATCATTTTCCTCATTTCATTACCCAAAAATCGAAAGTCTACATTGTATCTTTCAACAATTTCCATATGTACATCACCAAAACCTAATACAATAGTACTACATGAATGAGGGAAATATACAAATCTATCTAATCTATCCAAAAGTCCAACTGACCGACCTTTGAGCCATGACTCCTCTTGCCTAAACACAATCTACACAGCTGGTAAAGCCTCTCAGTAGCTAAAGTCATCTCTCGGTCCTGAAAAGACAACGTTGCAATTTTGGTGAGTTTTACGAACTCAATGAGGTAACCATCATCGATGATTCACTCAATTCATGCATCACATCAATTCACATAACATATAATCACATTTCACATTTCCACTTAAGCATAGGCAAATTATGCATTTGACTAAAATTTTATATGCATGAGACTCACATTCTTTCTTACTATTGTGACCGAGTGCCTATCACAGACTTATACAGATATCAGCCCATAGGGCTTAATCAAATAGAATCATGGAGCATAGCTCTACGTGCCAAATCAGAAAATCATGGAGCAAAACTCTACGTGGAAGTGCTTCATACTAACAACTCAAGTCACAACACCTTTATGTGAGTCACAACACCTTTATGTGAGCATGCATTTTATGACATGCAACAATTTCTGAATATCTCATATATCACAATCTTATGTAAATGCTCAAACAAGATTTCACTGTCATCGGACCTAAGTCAGGCATTCAACTTTCGTTGAGAATCAAATGACAAATTCATATCAAATGCACATTTATTTCATCTCATTCACATACAAGTAGCACTTCAATATCACAATCTAATATCACAGTCATCGGACCTTCATGTCTGGGATCAACATTCAAGCCACATTCATTCAATCATTTTA
This sequence comes from Erythroxylum suave, assembly GCA_027563595.1. NCBI lineage: Eukaryota > Viridiplantae > Streptophyta > Magnoliopsida > Malpighiales > Erythroxylaceae > Erythroxylum > Erythroxylum suave. The sequence continues at coordinate 14,112,187 of JAOSBN010000008.1, read as the reverse complement.
AACAAAATTTAAACAACTAGAATTTAAGTGAGACCGTTTAGGTTACTCACTAGTTGCTCCCGAAGCTAATGCCTGGAAGTGCCGGCAACGTCTGGAAGTTGCGTTCCAATTGTTCCTCTATAACAATTAACAGACACATATATCACAATTTGCACAATTATGCGTGTTCATTAATGCATATATATGGAATGAATTATGTACAATGCATGTTCATGACAATCCCGGGTATCCTTCCATCAAGGTTATCACAACCATAGTCAAATATCGAAACTCACTTCACTAGCATTGTTCGTAGGGTTTATGCCTCAACAAACCATTTGAATCCAATTTCATAACCTAATGAGTCATTTCAGATTTTTCTCCAAACTCTGACTTTCGAGTCTAATTTTCACGTTAAATCAGAGAGTGCAATTGACATAATTTGGTCATATAAATAGAAAGTAGACAAAGTAGAAGCAGACGAATGCAAAAGTAGACGAATGCCAGAAGCAGACGAATGCTAGAAGTAAACGAAGCAAAAAGGTAGACGAAATGGCAAACACAGACGATACAGAAAGGCAGACGAAAATTCAAAACACAAACGATGCGGAAAGGCAGACAAAATGCCTAAAGATAGACGAAGTGAAACATAGACGATATGTGGTCAACACAGACGATAAGAAATACAGACGATAGGTGGTCAACACAGACGATAAAAAAGTCAACCACATACGATAAGAAATACAGACGATAACTGGTCAACATAGACGATAGAAAAGTCAACCACAGATGATAAGAAATACAGACGATAGGTGGTCAACACAGACGATAGAAAAGTCAACCACAAACGATAAAGCACAAACGATATGGATATACTCCTTAACTTAAAAACCATTTTTCTTGAACATCTCTAAGTCTTCATCAACTCTCGTATAAACACCTATGTATTCATACATGCTCAGTAAAGAAACAAAGCATGTCACCTTTCCATATGTAACTCTCCACACTAATCCTATACATCATTTCATTGCTATTTTAACTCAACATCTGATCACTAATAATCCATCAAAACCCAAATAATACCATATCCCCAAATTTTCATCCCCTTAATACTGTGTTCAAGAATATAAATATTCGTAAATGCTATGATCATACACTGACATTAAATGCATCAACTTTATTTCAAAAATCCACAACTCTAACAATTTTATTCACTACTTACTCGATGCAGACTCCAAAAGTTTCAACTATCTTCAAGCCCTGACTTCACACAAAATTACGTACTCCTCTGTGAATACTAATCAACTTCGGGTCTTTCTTAAGACAGAAGAAACTAAAGTAGAGGAAGTGGTGAGGGATATGAAAAATCAGAATTAACTCTTAGAAGGAGTTCGATGGAAAACTCTGTGTATAGGAAGACATTTGGAGAAGATGATAATAAGGAAAGAACATAGGAAAAGTACCAACCCCTTTTTAACTCTCGAATTACTCAAACTTACTTATGACACATAATAAAAGCAACTTTACACTTGTCACTTCCCTAAGGTCTAAGTTTTGACTTGGTTTCTTTTGAACTAACTCCCTTTAACTCTCATCTTTACAATCCAACTATCTCTAATTCTTCATTTGATTTCTTCTCTTCTCTTTTTTTCCCCTATTTTTCATAATACTCTATAAATTACAAAATAAATCCTAAGTTCACCAAATCCATAAATCTCATAATTCTACTAATCAATAATATTTTCAATGTAGAAACATTCAAAATTCTCAAAAATTCACAATTCAATCCAATTATATCCGGAATTATTCATGAATGTACACTTAATTTCATGTGCAGAAAAGTTCACTATTCACTTGTATGAGCATGTCATATTATGCATGAACATAAAAATGCATCTCTTGCCTCTCATTGAACACTCCTATTTACTATTTTAACCTTCCTATAGGTAATGGGATGTTACACTCTTGCTGTCATAGGTAGTTCCAAACCATTGATCTCTCTCGGAGAAGAGAAGTTCTTCAGGATTCCTTTAGGATGCCAAAGATCTTACCAAAAAAGAGTAGTATTTCCATTCCCTAACCTAAATCTGAAATGGTTCCCCAATTCATCCCTCACAAATAAGATTTTCCTCCAACTCCATGAACTATTATTGGTAGGTTGGGCACTCCAGAAATTTTTTCTTCTCAAAATAATAGAATGCACCCATTAAACCCACAGAGCTTCATCATTAAACAGATACCAGATCCTTTTCCCTAACAGGCATAATTCCATTTTGAAAAATGCTTAATCCCTAAACCTCCCTCTCTTTTCAGTCTATTAATGTCACTTCATTTAACCTTAGCATGAGAATTAGAAGCCACCTTCCCAGCCCACAGAAAATTCCTAAGTTTAGACTCTATATCCTTAAGGATGGAGGTAGGAAGAATGAAATGGGTAGACCAGTATACTTGGAAAGATGATAAGACAAAAATCACCAATTAGAGTCTACCCGCATATGAAAGGTATTTATGAGTCCATTTGTTAATTTTAGCATCAATTTTTTTCCAATAAAGGTAACTAATCCCTCCTAGATAACCTACCTATTAAGAGAGGTACCCTCAAATACTGTATAAGGAGAGTGCCTTTCTTGAGCCTAGAGAGAACTTCCATTGGATGAGTCAAGTGGTCCATGTCAGGGGATAGGAAAAACTGACCCTTGGAAGGATTCATGTCCATGCCAGAAAACTAGAGAAGGTACACATACAATTAAGCAAGGTTTGAGCTGAACTCAGATCCGCATGACAAAACATCAAGAGATCATCAACAAACAAGAGGTGGGTGAGTTCAAGGGTTTTGCACCTCTAATGGTACTTGAAGGAAAGGCTACCAGCTATGCAAACATTCAAAATCCTAGAGAAAACTTCCTTACAAATAATGAAGAGGAATGGAGATAAGGGATCTCCTTGCCTGAGACCTGACTTCCCTCTAAAAATTTGGAGGGATATCCATTGATCAAAATATAATAAGAAGGAGAGGTTATACATTATTTGATCCATTCTATGAACCTTATAGGAAGGCCTATAGCTACTATTGCATTTAGGAGGAAATCCCATTATATGGAATCATAGGTTTTTTGAACGCCTACTTTAAAAGCACATCTCTTCTGATTATTTGAAAGGTGATAGTTCTTGAAAATTTCTTGGGCCAACTAGATGTTATCCCCTATTCGATGATTTTTAATGAAAGCACTTTGGTTTGGACTAACAATATGAGGAAGAAGCTCGTTAAGCCTATTTGCTATGATTTTACCAATCACCTTACAAAGCATGTTGCAATAAGAGATGGGCCTATACTCTAACACTATAGAAGGGTGATCTTTTTTAGGAATGAGAAAAATAAAAGTGGAATTAAGCTCTTTGAGGAGTTTTCTATGTTAGAAAAAATCTTGGATGGCACGGGTAACTTCCTCTCCAATAATATGCTAGGTTTGTTTAAAGAAAGACCCATTAAACCCATCCAGACTAGGAGCCTTATTAGGATAGAGATAATTGAAAGCCTCCCTAATCTCTTTTGCTGAGACTTCAGTAATAAGAGAATTATAAAGATTTTCAGTCAATGAATGAGGGAAAAGATTATCCAAAAACTCTTTAGAAGAGTGAAGAACCTTTTTATCCCCAATAGAACCTTGAAAGTATTAAAGAAACTGATCTTGAATCTCTTCTTGACTGACAATCCTGTTCCCATTTCCCACTACTAAAGAATGTATGTTGTTTCTGTTTCTGTTAGCTAGGAGTGAGTTGTGAAAGAATTTGGTGTTCCTATCCCCTTCTTAGAGCCATTTAGTCCAGGAAGACTATTTAAAGAATGATTCCTGATCATCTAGAGCTCTAATTAACTTATTAATGGCCTCAGATTCCTTAGCCATCAAAAGAGAAGACTTAGGCAAAAGTCTCATTTGATCCTGGATGTTATTAAGAGTAACTTGGAAAATCTCTACTCTAACACATTCATATCACCTATCTGGACAAAATTCAGAATTTTGAGAGCTTTTTTAACCATTTTGAGCTTAGCCATAACACAAAACATAAGAGTACTCTGAACTTGAGAGGACCAAGCATCCTCTACTCTCTAAAGGAAATTGGCCTGAGAGGTTAGAAAATTAGAAAACCTGAAAGGAGAAGATCGCTTCTGCATGTTTGCTAAAGACCTAACCACTATTGGAGAATGGTCTGAGATGTTTGGGTTAAAAATAACATTATATGAACTGGGAAACCTAGAGCTCCTAGCCGAGTTAATGAGGGCTCTATTTAACTTCCTAGCAATAAAGAAATATCTGCATTGTTTATTGTTCCAAGTAAACCTTGGGCCACTAGAATTTAAATCATACAAAGCATTGCCTTCAACACACGTCCGAAGCGGTTTGGTTATAGGTTCGATTAGGGATTTCAAAGGAAGATTTTTTGTGAGATAAGGGTGTGAGGATAGATAAAGGAAAGAGGGGTTCGGGGCTGGGCAGGAGAAGAAAACAAAGCCATGGAGAAGGAGCTATTACCCACCTATAATCTTAGAAGTTATGGGTCTCTGCTCATCGCTCTCTCATTCCTCACCATATTGATACTAAATACCCCAAATTTTAGGAAATTTTTTAAAATTCACCAAAAATTTCGACATAATCATAGTACTCTCCATATAAATTTTCAACACAATTAATCCACAATTCGCATTTTAATCACATTTATAAATTAATTATACCCAAAAAATGTCAATGAATGCATGTACAATTATTTCATGAATATCAATACAATTCACATATTTAAATACGTCATAAGATGCATGAAATGCACTTCTAATCTCTCAGTATACAATATTTTGGGGTCCTAGCCCTTAATATGGGATATTGGGATGTTACAAATATGATGTCTATAATTAAGGCATAGGCAAAATTATTCTTAACCTTCTCAAGATAGAGATATTAATTATTTTCATTGTTCAGGACTAGCTCATATTGCATAACAATGACCAAATAAGAAGGTTATAATTATGAAGGATAACATAGAGGTGGAAAGTGAAAGTGATTCTGAAGAAAAAATATAGGATAACACTTAAAGATTCTAGTGATGAAGCGATTAAGTAGGTTACCAAAGGCGAGAAATTTATCACTCAAAGACTATTAAGCCTTTAACTTAAGGATAATACCTTAGGGCAATAAATAGAAACATATTTCATACTTAAAGGTATATAGTATGATTATTGATAGACAAATTTACACCATGTGACTAACACTACCCCTATAGAGAAGTGAAGTTTGCCTACTATAAAACATCTAAAGCTATAACAAACTTCAATAGCTTAATAAATGCTAAAAGATTAAAGTGAACAAACATATGCTAGTTTCCTTTTTCTATTAAAAGGTATCAAGATGAAGTATTGTGTGATTTTGTACTATACAAGTTAATCAGTTCGCATTAGGAAGGTTATGACAATATGGAAAAAATGTTATACATAAAGGCTTCAAGAATAGCTACACCTTTAAGAAGGTTGATAAAGATATTATTGTTATATATTTAGCACCTAAGCAAGTTTACAAAGACAAATTAAGTTTACAAAAGAGAGACAAAAAAGAATAAGGAGATGAAAAAATGAGAAATATTAAGAGTATTATTTATACTAAGAAGCCCATCATTGTACCTTTGAAAATAAAGGCTTATTTTCCTTTTGATGTAGGTGAAGATTTCATGACAAATCCTTTTGAATAGTGGGATATGATAAAATTACAATTAGGCCAAACAGGGGACCCATTGCATATAAGTTTAGGTTAAGTACAAGAGCTAGAGTTAGTGAAGATTTGGAGGCAAAACACTTATGCTTATCTAAATATAACCTCTAACAGGAGTTTGGCCTAAACTATGTCTAACTTCATAAAATTATAAGAGAATCCTTGACCCCAAGCATAAGGGTAATCGTATACCATATCCACTAGTGATAAATTTTCTGTAATCAACACATTTGAGATCTATATTGTGCCTACTAAAAAACCTAGTTTTTATATTTTGTATTTAAGGCATGTTTCTTTTAATTTGAGACAATTTGAGCTATTTGTTTATTGAGAAACGTTAGAGTTTCTTTTCATTTATTCATTGAGCTTTGAACTTATTAAAGAATTTTATTTGTGGCATTTAAATATTTTATGAATTTAGTTCTTGATTCTTTATAATCAAAGGGCTAATTAATTTTTACATGTTCTTTAACTTTCTGGACTTTAATTCAAACTTGGTCGTAGGTTATCTAAGATATATTCCTTGATGGGTTTGCATTAAAAAGTTTCCTATATTACAAATTAACTACTAACAAACTAAAGCAAGTGTAACTATCGGAGATGAGTAATATAATAGTAAATAGAGTGTTGTTCTCAAAAAGATGCTCAATGGATTTTATAAACTTGCATACTACTAAATAGTCTAAGGATCTAACTTTGACAATAGTCTAATATCATCTTTGATGCCATGATTCAATAAATTTATAAAGTATTTATCATCTAGATCCATAAAACTTCCTAAAATATAAAGTTGCACTCTCTCGAGTTATAACTACCTATTCTCAAGTTAGTTAACTCATATATTTACTAAGCTAATACTCTAAAGAAAGCAATACTTTTTATGAACTTCTATGAAAGATTTCACTCTAATACCAGAGAGATCATGCAAGTTTATTCTAGCTTCCCATTCAACCTTTAATATGTAGGTCTTGTTTCACTCATAAGCAAGTTCTCTCAAATCATCCATAAATGAATTGTGATCAAATTAATCACCGATACTAAATAAATTCACATTAAGAATAACCAAAGATAATTTGTAGATATAAATCTCATTGAATATGTAAAACTGAATCAATCTATACAAAGATAGTAAATAAGGTTTATCCTGTCTAAACATATAAAACACAACAATAATCATGTTTGACCATTTAAAACAATTGACAATAAAAGATATCACTATAAAAGGAACTTTAGATTAAAATCTTGTATTTTGAATAGCTTGATCCATTATGATCTTCAATATTGTTTCTCTACTGAAAATGGCTTTAAAATGACATCATGAGAGTTGTTATACCTCCTAGTGGGATGATCTTTATATTTTTGTTCCAACTTTCCTCTATTTATTGACAAATATTATCGTAATATCAATCTTCTCAATTACTTGAAAATATAGCAAAAACTAAGTAAAACAAGGTATTTGAGTATAAAAACTAAACAACATACGAAGGGAAATATGTGCATTTTTCCCTTCGAAAACTCTTTTGAAATATAATGTGCATGAAAAATGCACATATTTCCCTTCCCTCATGTTAAAAACCAATCATAAAATTAAACTTTAGTTTATGGTTTGTCATACTCGTATCCCTCATAAAATGTATCCATTATAGGTAGTAGAATTCAGGAAGTAGCTTGGTAAATTATTGGATATGGGATTCGTCCAATGATCCAAAGCCCTTTTATGATGAACTTGTTCTTTTCTAAAAGAAGTAAGAACGTCATTTGTATCCTTGAAATTTGAAAACTAAATATTGTCAAATAGTTATACTTGATATATAAAAAGGAGATACTGGTGATGGTGCATTGCTTTAAGGCTTGCTAAGTTTACCTGTTGGGAACCAACTTCATGATTCATACAGATAATATTATTAATACTTTTTTAGAACCTATAAGAAATTGTCCATAAAACAAGCAAATGACAAAAGTTTCTTGGCAAATATTATTTTTCATAGGACTATAAGTTGAGAAGATGCAACAATGATTTTGATGAATCGAGTAAAAAGGAAGTGTTAGCGATTTTGCATCATCATCAAAATTGAGTAAGATTTATCAGATCAAATCAAATTGTGGCACCCTTAGATAACACCTAAAGTAAGATAATTCAATAAGTGAAAGATAGTGTTATATGGAGACTTTGGCTCAACAATGATGGGTTATTAATGAAAAAATATTTAACTATATGTCAAGCTTTAGTGCCTTATAAAAGTAATGAGACACATGACTCACAGTTGCTAGTCACCTAGGAATTCAATGAACTTATGACATATAGATGTATGACAAAACTTGCTTTGTTTATCAATTAGATAACCATAAGAAGAGGAAAGAAGAGTATTATCATAGCCCTACTCATTTTTAAAAGATTACAAATGTTGGTCTCGATGGATTTTATTGTGAATCTTCTAAAGTTGACAATATGGCTTTGATTATGGTAAAGTTCGATCGATTTTATAAGTCTATTATCTCCGTGCCTACACCATCTTCATATGTTTATAACATTATAGCAAGTCAACGAGATTGGTTTAATTTACTTGATATTGCTTAATTTTTTTATAACTTGCACAAATCTCCAGTTGTAGAAAAGATTCTTTTTAAGATTGTTTTAGAATAATAACATGCCATTCCCGTGGAGATTGCTCAATAAAAATAGAGTGAAAAAAGATTTGATATTAATTTATTTGCAAAGGAAAAACCCAAATTGCTTGTTTTGGCAAGAAACAGTCTTTAAAATACTTCCAAATGAATGAAGAATTATGCATATCAAAAAGGGATACCTCTTGAGTTTGACAATAAGAATATGGAAGAAGATCATTTGGAAGTAAGTGCATCGATGCTTAGTGCTGAAGTATGATAGGCCATTCAAAATAACTCAGTAAAGTTAGGAATGTAACATACAAAATGAAATTGCTCAGAAGGCTAAAGGTACGCCCAAATTTTTATGTTAGTTTCTTTAAATCTTACTATGAGAATGCTACAAATCCCAACAGCATACAAGTAAACATCAGTTGTGAGGAAATAGTTTGGCAAACTAGTAGAGAAAATTCTTGATCATCGAATAATGGAGCAACATAAACATAATTGGAGAACTAAGTTATTAGTTCAATGAAAGAACAAGTATATCTTGAAAACTACTTTGGAGAAAGATACAACCTTGTGAGAATTCGAATATTAATTTAATGAATACCTTCAATTTGTTTTATCAAAGGTATCAAATTCATTTGGTGGGAGTAGTTGTTAGTCTTTAACATGCATGTGACTATTTTGCTAGCCATTAACGAGCCTTAATCAAGGACTAGCATAATTATAGCATGAGGAAAGTATGTTGAATAAACCAAGACAACTACTTTAGGTGGGATTAAGTGAATTCAATTTTTAATTAGCCGTGATAAACTGTTAGTCAATTGATTGGCTTATATATTGTAAGAAAGATTAATTATAGACATATTTCTTTAAAGTTGATTATAGAGATATTTGGATGGACCTAATACCAAAATATAACCAAAGAGTGGACTATACCTTGATGGACTAAATTGTAGGTATGCATCAAGTAGACCACATGTAAATTGGCTCAAAAGATAGACTTTTTTTTTTGGACGGAGATCCCGAGTGATATGGCAAAGTTAGTATCTTAAAGCAAAGAAAAAAATGAAAATATCATCGAACATAAAAGAATGGGATAATGTGTCAGAACTTTTTTTTAACATGTCTTCTTTATTTTGAATTAGATTGATGGTGTAATATATTAACCACACACTAAAATAGTGCTTAAGTTAGTTGACTTAGTGACTTTTGCTTATATCCTTGCTCAAAGTATTCAAATACTTATAAATAATTCATTTAAGTAAATCCTTGCTCAAAGTATTCAAATACTTATAAATAATTCATTTAAGTAAAGCTTTTACCACAAGGAGAATTGGATACCATCCACTGCACGGGGAAGACATTAGTATCAAAGATCGATAACTCCAGGTGGTCATAATTATTCAATACAATGACAAGCAACTTTGTCTGGGATATTGAAAGCAAAAGGACGGAGCTACTCGCTTTTTGGGCAAGTACAAGAATGCAATCGCAAACGAGCATTTTGATAAACCATAAAAATCTCTAAACGATTATAGGTGAACAAAGTAAAGAGGAGAGAAAATGGAACTCTGGATGGGTATCAGCAGATAAGAAAACCTCGTTAAGTTGCTGTGGGCAAGTATTGCTCGGAGGAATTCTGGTTTTATCATACAAATATCTATCAAACTCTGGGTCTGATGTCAAAAAGGGTATGTCCAAGTGGGGTATATCCTGCACAAATAGGCAAGATCTCGCTACTCATAAATTGATTAGTAATCGTAATAAATAACCGTGGAAAGATAATAGCAAGAAGTACCATAACTAAAAACTCGGATTCAAACAACAGGATATTTAAATCTTCAAAACCTATAGCAGCAAAGGCAATGCCAATGGAGCTTTATACTGTTATACAAGAACCACTAAGTGGACTACCCATGTTATTGATTACTGCTTGGTGTTCAACGACCTCAACTGTAGGATTATTTCCTGATAGCTTCCATCTGCCATTACTGCTTCGTGTTCAAAGACCTCAACTGTGGGATTATTTCGTGGTAGCTACCATCTGCCATCTCTGATAGCCAAAGGCAATTATTTTCATGCAGAATAGGGTACCCTCAGGGCCATTCTTTGGGCAAGCCAAGGCCTTTCAGGATCTGGGTCAATGAAACCATGCATGAGAAATTGCTCCGCTTCTTCATCCATCAATTCTCTGGCCCATGTCACCCTTTTCGATGGGCAGCAACCTTGTCCAAAACACCTACAGTTCAAATTGAAGCAATCAAATTGTTTGAAACTTCATGTGTAACTAAGGTCAAGTCAAGCCAGGATGCAAGAATTAAAACAAACAGGATTCACTGTTGGTTAACTATCAACTCGAGGTAATGCGACTAAACAAGAAGATAGTACTTGGTTTGAAGGGAAAAAAGTTCAACAGATCAAAGAAGCAATCTTTTTTCACTTCAGTGGCTAGCCAATCTTGATTGAAATACAATAGTTTGTCAGCAGTTCTTCCGTCTTTCCATTAAGGGTTTTAAACCCAACCTTAATATTTCAGATAATTCGTTGATAATAGTTGCAATATTAGCAAATTCGCTTCGTAAGTTGGTATTTGATCCTCACAACAGCTGCCCAAAGTCATACAGGAGTTGTAAAATTGCCCAACTCAGCATACCTGTACTCATAAAAGCAAGCACTCCGTTCATTCTCAGCCTTTCCCCAGTTATCCCATCCTAGATGTTTAATACACTGATCCATATACGTGTATGCAAAAACCACCCTTCCGAAGGGTCCCCACGGGCGTCCAAGGTATGAGTACAAACTACCTCCATTTCCAGTGATCACACATCTGCATAGATGCCATGATTGTTTATATTGAAAGGATGAAGAAGACTCATAAGTCCATCAGAGTAAAAAGGAAGACATTAGTGAGGCACAATATTGCAATGTAACAAGAACAGTGATAAGCTATATATGAGAAAGTGGATTGTTCTTAGAGATTTTCAGTAATCAAATAAACAGGAATAAGATTTTTCCTTCTTTGAGGAATTTTGAGAACATTATGGGATAAGTATGCAAAGAGCTAATTTTCATCCTAGACATATTGAATACTAGAGAATACATCAGATTATAAATAGTTAAACAAGATATTTCTGAGATTAACATGGATTAACAACAAAGTCATAGAAACTAAAAGAATTTTTTGTTTTTCAAACTCAACACTAAACCATCAACAATTTAAGCTTCTGAAAATACTTGTATTAGCCCTGTTGGAGTAATGTACAACTTTTTAATCAGTAATCAGCTTTAAGTAGATAAGATATCCTCATCAGTCACAAGTTCAACTGATGACAAAACGATAACTATGAGGAAAAAGGCATTTAGACTGTCAACAGTGCCCCAAAAATAGCTGTAGGGTGTGATGCTGCCAGTGCATAACATATTTGAAGTTTTAGTTCATAGGAAGAAATGATCTATATCAAAACCAAACAGATTTTTTTAACTGCTGGCACCTTTTATCCAGTAAAATTCCAATTTAGCTAACACCTCATATAATTATCGGTAACCTCATTGATTTTATCAAAATATGTTCTAAACAGAAAGTTGATCCAGTATGGATCTAGGAGAAAACAGACAAGTCAAACTCCATCAAACACACCTAAGGAATACATAACCGGTTGACTCTTGAGAAGATTTTCTGCTTTGTGCAGTTATAAAGCCAGCTGACTTGCAGTGAATGTGGCAGTGCTCCAAAAGAGCAGTGCTATTCCCAAAAATGAAGTCCACACTTCCTTCAATATAGCAATCTTTCAAATACTGTTTTCCATAGTGCAGATACAATGTATCCTGCACAAAATTACAAAACAAGATATATTTCATTACATTAGCACACGATGCCCTTGAGTAATCCTTAACTTCGATGAGACTGCATATTGAATGATGGCAAACAAGAAGTGCCAGAATAGCCATAACCTGAAAGCCATCTACTTCAAGAACTCATGATAGAAGAAATTTCTGTCGTTTCCCCAGAATTGTCTTCTAGACAGTTATAGAAGACAAGGACATACTAGGTTGCTTTTACAATACCTTTTAGAGAAAGTTTCACCAACCAGGGCGCCGAAATTTCATAACGCCAGTAACTTACATCAGACATAACCCTCATCCAATTCAATACATGCACTTTATAAAACTTAATGCACCTCTCTAACATTAAATTTTGCATATTGTCTCTATTTTACCATTGAATGATTGTTCCATCTCATCATACTTTATGATGGAGTGCTAATAGCATGGATAGAGAATTAAAAGATATTCCACAGACATTTACAGTCAAAACTTCCTTAAAGCCGTACATTGTTCATCCTGCTCCCAAGACTCTGCTACCATGGCGGTCAGATTTAATGATTGTTGTATTCTAAAGCTCTCGTAGATTTCAACACCTGGACTCTTTGGGGAAGGGGATCAAATCAACCTTGCTAATAGGCTATTTTTGGAAGGTATGAAAAGTTAGTATCTTTTATCAATTGTTGCAAAACTAAGTTTTATCATTGTCTGTAGTAAAAATCTTGGCAACACGCTATGGACGAAGAAAAAGAAATGGAAGAACAGCTGTTGTGAATTTAGAGCCCAACATGATTACTGATGGATCGATGCCTCCTAATTTGAATCCTAGCCCAAGCAATGGCCCAAGAAGGAGTGCAAGAGTCGCGATTCTTCCACAGAGGTACAAAGATTATTCCATGACAGTGTTGTTGGCAAATAC
>JAOSBN010000008.1:14076409-14096902 GCA_027563595.1 Erythroxylum suave | reverse complement strand
CCACTTTAATTTCCTGGCACGCTCGCAATTTTCATCCAAAGGGCTACGTGTTGTCCTTTAACAAATTAAAGGCCAAATAGTGGTTTACAGTTGAATCAAAGGAGACAGCTTAGAAAGGAAATATCATTCTCTTGGTGGCCACGTTATGGCAGATCTGATTTGTTTTTTCTTATTAAAGATGAAAGTTAATTCCAATCAAGGTTTCACAGATAAGCGGAGGAACCAATCCATAAGTGGCTAACCAGTTAAGAAGAAGTTCTAAGTGATGACAGACCATTATCTATCGAGTAAGCTTAGTTTGCTAAATATTCCACACAACACAAGAATTAGACTTCCTGTAAATGTGAATGATATTGTCCTCCCGATTGCAAGTCCGGAGTTGTTTGTAATGTACAAGGGTCGGGCATCTTGTATGCATTAGCATTCTCTTTTTCATCAGTACCTTACCTCTAGTTGACACTTTGAATATACCATATTTATCTTCGCTCGTGGAATCTGTTTGGTCTTTATTTGACTAAAGGATAACACGTAGCTCTTTGTTCGATTTGCGAATGAATTTCGAGCGTGCCAGGAAATTAAAATGTTTCCAAACTAAGAAAATAAGAAAAAGGATTATTGCGCCTCGTAATCTGACTGAAAGCAAAAACGACTATGTATTGTTAAAAAAGGGACAAAAATCTAACAGAAAGTACTTTGGTAAACAAATTGGCAAAAATGCAATGACTAAGAAAATTGAAACATAGCTAATTGACAACTGAAAAGGAAAATACTAGGCTAAGGAAAATAAAAGGATTGCCAAAAATAAAAAGCTAAAGAATTCACAGATTTTTTGAGATGTCAGGCTTTTGATATGTCATAGGTTCGATCCTTTTTCTCTCTTCAAAGCTTCTATTTATAGTCAAAGATATTGAGTGTCATACTACAATTGAACTTGTAATCTTGATAAAATCTTATCCCACTAGATAGAGATAAAGTTTAAATAGCCCTCATCTTATCCAATAGAGATAGAGTTGGGCTGGTGTCCATTATCTTATCATTTTATCTCCTCTTTAAATTTAGAGTCCCATACTCCCAATCCAACTTCAACTCTACTACGCCCTCTTCTACTGGACACCGAACTCTAATGGACCCAGGCCAGTGTCTGAACTTTGAACCATAAATTTTCTTTGGGCTTCAAGTTTTTGGCCTAAAATAGTAAAAATAGGCTGAACCCATTTTTCGGTGTAAACATTTGCCCCCTGCACCATTGGGCTTAGAAGTATAAGCCCTATGGTGGTCTTTAGGCATCTGGTATATCTTTTGGACATTTCGCCTATTTCAATTCCTCACGAGGTTATACCTAACGATCATCCACGTATACCTGGTAATAACTCTAGTAATCTCCCATACTAGCCATTTGGACATAAATCACTGAATGGACATCAAAATTTCAAAGGACTTTCTGACTTATGCCGCGTTAAATAGCCAGCCCGAGGCATCCCCATTCGCTGCTCCCTTTTAAGACATAACCTCTTCAGCTCTCAAAAGACTCTAGTGCCTTCTATATATAAAGACTGCTCCTCATTCTCTACTAACCACCCGAAGAGAGTTTTCAAAAACTGCCCAAAGCTTTTCCTCCTTTGCTACTCACACTTCTATTGCTTCATCGTCGTCACTACCATCGCGCGATATCTCAGTGCTCTGTCTCCTAATACCGTTGAAACCCACTTGTTTGAAACCGTTCCGTCACCATCGACACCTATTGGTACGCCTATACTCCCCTCTCCTCTTTTTCATTCCTATGACTTCTGTTAACTTTCCCAAATCGTGTCTTTCTCCAGGGATACCGTCATTCTTCTTCTTTCTACTATCGAAGGTTCCACAGATCGCTCAAGAGAATGTCAGGTATGAATTTTCTCGAACTTTATCATTTCAATTTTGAGTGACTATTGTATTTCCGATGACCTTGAGTGTTCCCAATGACTTCTAAGGTCTCAGGTGTCTCTAAAGTTTGAAGTTTGAGTGTTGGTTGCTTATTTGGTGTAGTGGGTACTGAGATGTGTTTTAGGAGTGTATTTGCTTGCAGGTAATTTTAGGAACTTCTATTTGCGGGGGAAACTTTGCCAAAATTTTCTTTGGACACTGAGCCCCCATTTCTGTATTGCAGACTCGGAAACCCCTCTAGCTCTCTCTACCTCTACGGCCTTGGTCACCGAATAGGTATAGACCCTATTTTGCGTTTCTCTGTCCTTCGAAACTTCCTTCGTTCTAAACATCTTTATTTATTATTCAGGGTGACTCTCAACAATGCCTTACTGTTTCTCCGTCCTCCCCAACTCCTCCGGGCATGCCCTTCCCGCTGCTTAAGGGAGAAACCCTTCTCCTCCATCACGATTCCTTCGCCGCTCCTGGTAAACAAAGGACGTGGATTCTCAATGCGTCGAAATACGAAGCTTGGGTAGCCACTTTACGGCCACACTTCAAAATTTGCTGGAAGCAGGTTGGTGTAGTTGACTCTATACCAGTAGCATTTCGACAAGGACCTGATCATGGGAGCCCTACGCTTTTGGAGCCACGACTGCAATTCCTTCCTCTTTCTGCATGGTCCGATTTCGGTGACTTTGCAGGATATAGTGGCGATTACTGGCCTCCCTTTGCGGGGAGAGGAGGCTGCTTCTGCTATTTTCCCAGAGGAAGACAGCTCTTTGGAGGAGACATTGATTTCTCTGCCCACCACCTCTTCTTTCAGTGAGGTGAGTGTCTCTTAACTTGGTTGCTACCTGCTTCCTCTTTGTTTTTCAACATCCCTAAACACTTATTTTCCTCTCTTGCAGGCGATAAGGCAAGCCAAAGATTTGGATCTACCAAATCAAAACTTGGCTCTGATGTGGTATTTGCTTGCCAAGTACATCACTTGTTTCCCAACCGGAAGGCTTATCAAGGAGACCAAGAACTTGGCCCTCGCGCTTCGCCAAGGTCAACAGGTTTCCCTAGCCAGCATTTTCCTCGGTTACTGTTATCAGGGACTATATGTGGCTGTCACCTCGGAGCCCTTCAAGGAGCTACCTCCATCGGCTTGGCTTCTCCAACTGTGGCTCCTTTTATACTTCCCAGCTCTGCGCTCTTCGGCTTCGTTTTGGAGGGATGAAATCGCCCCTGGAGTTGCAGTTTCTTATTGCCCCTGTCCCTTACCTCTGGAGGAGGTAGTCAAGTATTTTCTAAACGTGAGGGGACAAGGTGCCCCTCTTATGTTTCTTTTTGACCGCGGTGAGGAGTGGGATGTCCTCCCAGTACATTTACAACGATATATGTCTGGCATGCTCGAGGAGCATGAAAGAGATTGGCATCTGGTTTGCGAGGCTCAGCATCTCTTAAGCGGCACCTCTGCTATACTGAAGGGAGGTGGCAAGCAGTTGGGGGTCTGCTATGAAATTTATATGTCACAACTGTGGTGCCGTCAGTTCGGTTTGATACAGGATTGTCCAGACGCTATCCAGCGTCTCTCTAAGCCGGATGGTAGTAGGGTCTCTTTATTAGAGGCTGAAATTAAAAAATTCATCTAGACGCACCAGGAGAAGCTGTCGGACACTGGGATTAAGCTGATCATCTGTGTTGAGAGGGATCTGTCCTCGATAACCGACTCCTTTGATTCCTGGTGGCGGCATGTTTCTCAGACCTTCATTCTTTCTCCGCCTGTTCAAGGTATGTCCGATAAGTTTCCATTTACCTAGGACTTTATACCGATATTTAACCCTTTCTTCTGCTTTTAGGTGTTCTCTATCCCTTGGCTTCCAAAGGAAAGTTGTCCGCTGTCTCTGTCAAAAGCAAGGTCCGTAAGACTGATCAAGGTAACCCCTCCTTTTTCTCCATCTCTTCCTTTCTCTATTTCTCCCCAATTTTATCTTTGGTTTGCAGCTCCTTCAGGTGAAAAAATACCTAAGCAACCCAAAGTCTCCTCCAGTGTCAAAGCTAAAAAGACACTGGACAAAAAGCAAACTGTTTCTACTGGTTCCCGTAGGTCTGGAAGGTTGGCTAGTCAGCCAAAATTTAGAGGGGTCACTGGTACCCTGGAGGTCTCCAGTGGTGAAGGTTCAGAGGGGGCAGGTGAAGAGGAGGAAGTCCTGAGCTTCTATGAGGTCACCCGGGGTTTGGAAGTTGCTAGTGGCCAACAGGACACCGAACCTGTGGTCACCAAAGACATCATGGGCACCAGGACCCCCGATGACCAGGCTTCTTCTCCCACGGCAGTATGAACTTTGTCGTGCCAACCTCCTTCTTTCTTTATGATGATACATCCTTATTTACTTATCTTTATTCTTTGCAGGCTCTGATTTTCAATAGTGCCGCACTGAAGGAGGGACTCCCTTGGGAGGACCCCTTGACTGCGATGGACTTAAGTGTCTTCGATCCTCCTTCTGCTGTCCCCATGTGGTGTCTCAGAGGAAGCGGTTACTGCTAAGGAAAAGGTGAGGGCTTTCTTCTCTTTCGATTTTGACTTCTTGGATGAAACCACTGTGCAGGAGTCACTTCAAGCTATGGAGGTTCTGCTATCCTTGGATCTCTTGGCCACCAAGAAGGTGATGCCAAACTCTTTGAAAGGCAGAATTAGTAGCCTGAGGGCCCAATTTTTAGCTTTAGCCAGAGAGAAGACTCCAATCGCCAAATGGGTGACTTTTAGGCTCTGAACACTTCCTACGGCCTCTAGAAGTAAGCAGTGGAGACCCTCTTTGAGGACATCAAGCAATCTAAGCTGGCGGCCGACAACCAAATCGTTCGAATAAAAGCTTGAGAAGAGGAGATTGAAGAACTTCAAGGGAAGGTTGCTGCTACCCAACAAGACCTCTCTGGACATTGGGTCTCCTTGGTGGGTAAAAAAAAAATCCTTGAGGGTGCAGAAGCAAGACGTCACCGAAAGTGGTGAGGAGCCAAAAAAATTCTATCCTTCCATTGTGGCTTGTTCTTCCAACCTGAGGGGCGCTGAAAGAACAATTCATGACTGCTTAGTCTAGTGGGATGAAATCCGCCATACCCAAAATTCCTTTCTGTAACCTTTGTAGATTGCATGTATAGCCTGCTTTAGAAACGGCCTATTTTGGAAAGACTTTTGTATTTGGATTTGCAATATTTGAGCTTGAATTTTGCTATGAATGAATGACTCGCCAAACTTTATTCCATTTACTGATGCTAAACTGATTACTCTTACACAAATTTGGGCAGCCTATTTCACAAAATTTTATCGGTGGCCGCCCATCGATGCGAGCATTTAAACCCTACTTGTTTTGAATATTTTCTCACATGGTGGGATAGTATCTCTTCAAATACTTGCTATGAGTTTCTCCGGATAGACTTGATAACCAGTAGGCGTTCCCAGGCAACACTTTGTGGACTTTAAATGACCCTTCCCAGTTCGCTAACCATTTCCCGTACACCCGATCTTTTCTTCCAATGGGCAGTACCAACTTCCAGACCAAATCGCCTTTATCAAAATCTTTCCTTCTTACTTTCTTGTTATAGGCTCTAGACACCTTCTTTTTCTGTAGAACCATCTTATTGAGGGCATTCATTCTCACGTGGTCCAACTCCTCTAGCTCCATCAACATGGCTTGTGAGTAATTCTCTGGCGTCAAATTATTTTGCCATGTAACCCTTAAAGAGGGCACTACTACTTCCATAGGTAATACAACATCATGTCCGAAAGTTAATGAAAATGGGGTCACCCCAGTCGTGCTTCGTTTCGATGTCCTGTATGCCCATAGAGTCTCCGAGAGAAGGTTGTGCCAGTACCTGGGATTGTCCTCCATCATCTTCTGTAAAATATTGATTATAACTTTGTTTGAGGCCTCGACTTGTCCATTTGCCTAACGATAATAAGGACTTGACCTTAGTAGTTTAATACCGTAATCCTCTGCAAATTCCCTGACTAATTCTCCAGTGAATATTGTCCTTTGGTCAGTAGTAATTGACTGAGGAATCCCAAACCTGTGGATCAAATTTTCCTTAATAAATTGAATGACTTCTTTCTACTCGACTTTCTTCAGCGATAGAGCCTCCACCCACTTGGTGAAGAAATCCATAGCCACTATGATGAAAGAATGGCTTTTGGATGACACTGGGTAAATTTTCTCAATCAGGTCAATGGCCCACCCACGAAAAGGCCAAGGCTTGATTATACTTGTCAATTCTGCAACTGGTAGTTTCTGGATTTTCCTGTGTCTCTGACACTACTTATAGCCCTTGGCATACCTGAAACAGTCATCGAATATGTGAGGCCAGTAGTAACCGTCCCTACGAATCAACCACCGCATTTTCTCTCCAAATTGATGAGCCCCGCACACACCTTCATACACTTGTTTCAAGACTTTCATTGACTCCACCGGGCCTAAACTTCTAAGGAGGAGGGCATCGATACTTTTCCTGTACAGAGTACCTTCATTTAGAAGATAATTCAGTGCCTGCATCTTGATTATATAAGGTGTCATTCCTTTTAGATTTTCCAAGTATTCTCTGATAGAACTTCTCTAGTCACCAACACAATCTACATCAGTGTTGAACACATCCACTGGCATCTCTCGGCCTTCGATGGCAGGATGATTTTTTTCTGGATAAGGACGAACTTATGCACCAGCTCATCGGACATCTTTACTCCAGAGGCCACCCTAGCCATCGAATCTGCCTCCCAATTGTCTTCTCGTGGAATGTAGAATAAATCCACGCACTCAAAATCGTCTAACAACTGAACTGCAAAAACAAAGTACGGTGCCAGGGAAAAACTACTACACTTATATTCACCGTTTAGTTGTCTGATGACCAGTTGCGAATTCGCATATATGGCTAAGTCTTTGGCACCGAATTTTTTGAGAATTTCCAACCCAATTATTAGAGCTTCATACTTAGCTTGATTGTTGGTGCATGAAAAGTTGAGAATGAGAGAGAGTGTAATTTTGATACCCATTGGGGATATAATAATGACTCCTGGCCCAGCGACATCAGTTGTGCTAGATCCATCAAACTTTAAAATCCACAGAGCTCTTTCTAAATAGAACACATTCAGTTCAGGTTCTTCACTGTCGGGGACTTCTAAACTCGGATAGTCAGCCAAAAAATTTGCGATGACTTACCCTTTCACAGACTTCTAGGGTAGGAACTGTAATGTAAATTCGGCTAAAGCAATAGCCCATTTTCCTATTCTCCTAGTGATAATCGGCCTTGTCAACATGTACTTGATCACATCAGTGTTGGACACCACAAACACTAAATTCCCCATCATGTAGTGCCTTAACTTAGTGCATGCAAAATATAAGGCCAAACACACTTTTTCAATAGGAGAATACCTAACTTTGGCATCTTTGAGAGTCCTACTCAAATAATAAATGGCATGTTCGTTACCTTTAGTGTTGTTCTGAGCTAAAACGCATCCGATTGAAGTTTCTGACGCTGCTAAGTATAAACGGAGGGGATGATCTTTCCTTAGTGGCATGAGCACTGGTGATGAAGATAAATATTCCTTTATCTTATCAAATGCTTACTGGTGTCTGTCCTCTCACAGAAATTCTTCTTCTTTCTTTAGTTTGAGCAGCTCCGAAAAGACCTTTGTCTTGCCTGCCAAATTAGAGATAAATCTCCTTAGGTGATTAATATGATCCAGGAACCTTTGTAGCTCTTTTTTGTTTCTAGGAGGTTCTGCCTGTCCAATCACTTTAGCCTTGTTGTCATCCACCTCCATGCCCCTTTGATGGAATAAGAATCTGAGAAAATTTCCAACTCTGACTCCGAAGGCACACTTTAGTGGATTGAGCTTGAGCTGGTGTCTCCTTAGTCTCTCGAATCCCTGCCTGAGATGCTCTACATGGTCACCCTATTTTTTGGACTTGATGACCACGTCATCGATGTAGAATTCGATAATTTTTCCAATAATATCGTAGAAAATAAAGTTCATAGCTCTTTGATAAATAGCTCCAGCGTTCTTTAGTCCGAAGAGCATCATAACCCATTCGAATGTACCAATTGCCCCTGGACACCGGAACGTTGTCTTATGAATATCATCCTTAGCAATTTTGATTTGATTATAGCCAATAAAACAATCCCAAAATATTAATATTTCAAGGTTGGTCGTGACATCGATAAGTATATCACTAACCGACATTACATACACATCCTTAGGTGTGGTGGCGTTTAAGTCCCGAAAATCTACACATACTCTAATTTTTCCATTTTTGTTGACTACATGGATTATATTTGCTAGTCACTCGGTATACTTAGCTGGTCTGATAAAACCTACTTTGAGGAGCCTCTTTATTTCTTCTTTCACCTTCATCTCGACTTCCTTGGACATCCTCCTCAGTGGTTGCTGAAAAGAACAAAATTCAGATTTGATAGACAGTCGGTGTTCCACTAAACTCCGACTTAACCTTGGCATATCCTTATAATCCCATGCGAAACAATCTTTGTAATCATAAGGCAGCTTGATTATCTCCTCACGTAATTCTTTACTAATAAGGCCACTTATGTATGTCACTTTAGGATCCTCGGTAGTATTCAAGTTGATTTCTTCCAGAGGATCCTTCACTTGAAGTCTCTCATTTTCTATTTTGGGTGGCACAACTTATAGCTCTTCTAGATTTATTTCGTCTCTTACTATTTATGAGATTTCTCTTTCATAAACTAACTCGATCCCGAACATCTCGATTTCACGGTTGACTACTAGTTGTTTCTTGGTATGCTGCAAAATTACTTCCTGGGTGACTCTTGTGGTTGTAGCCACTGGCCACCTTTCATTATTTCCTTGAGCGATCATTGGCCTGACTAGCCAATGTCTCCTTCCATCAGCCTCAGTGGCCTGATACTTTTATCCTTCTCGCTGGCACAGGTTGCTTGTAGTAGAAAATGCTTGCCTTTAGCTAATTTCATCAGCGTAGGCCTGCCTTCTTTGTCCGATCTCTCAAAAATAATCGGTGTGATGTCTCCGTGGTAATAGCAGGTGTCCACCAAATTGACTTCAGCACTAAAAGGATTATTGTCTTCCTTGACCATTTCCACGTTGTTACCATGCCTGAATAATAAGAACTGATGAAGAGAGGACGACACACAGTCACCACTAGGTCTGTGGCAATGATATCCTCTTCCCTTTTCCCAAGTCCTAATAGCACTTTCAAGGGAATCACATTTACAGCTGCTCCATTGTCCACCAAAACTCTGTTCAGTGGCTTTCTGTTGACACAAGCCTGTATGTACAGTAGTTTAGTGTAATTCACTATCAACGACTTGTCAAACGTCAGAGCTTTGCTCTCCTCGGCGTCTTACGTTTTCTCTGAGAACTTCTCCACTGGACTTTGTTCTTTTGCAGCCGACACTTTCCCTCCATCTCTCGGTCTGTCTTGCGCCTCGTCATCAAGATCAACTCGGCAAAAAGTAGCTGGTAATAACACCGAATCGGCTCCCAAGTAATAAATAGGGACCTCACCAATATTAAAGTAGCTATCTTCTTGGTCTTCGATATCGCCATCCTCGGTTGCCTTTCTTCTGAATTTGTTCCTTTGGATCTCTCCTTCACAGTGCTCAACCATCTACTTGGTCATGTCGACTAACTCCTTACCTTTGACAAGTATCTCTTGTTTTTCCACCAAGTGAACCATGGTCTGCATCTGAAGTTTCGCTTCCAATTCTTCTTTTTCCCGGAATAGTCTCTCGGCCAACTTCTTGCGTTGTGACCTTCTTTTCTTTGTTTTAGCGTTTCTCTAAGTAACAGTAAGTGTTTCCTTCTTGTCCTTCCTTCTGCTTTCAACCTAAATCCATTCTTCAGCTTTTCTGGAGATCGGTGGCTTGACAAATTTCGGGTGACCACCAGTCTTGATGGCTACCTGGTCACTAGCTTCATTGTTATTTCTGGTGACCCAGTTATCGATCCTTTCCAGTGCACTAATCGTCCCTTTAGACACAATGGTGAGACCGTCCTCCCTTTTCCACGTGTTCGACTTTTTAGGCCTCCACACTTGATTCGTATGCTCTTGCCTCCTCTTTTAGTTGAGCCAACTTCTTACATTGATACTTGCTACGTTCACTGACCCCACCAAGAATGGATTCTTGTCAATGAGCATTACCTCCTCTAGAAATTTGAGAATTTTTCTGTTGATGCGATCATGTTCCTGAAGGCCCAGCACATGTTGGTAGAATGAGTTCACGCATTGTGGTATTTGCAATAATCTTTGGCCTTCATCTCCTCCTTAATGGACAAAACGTTGTCTTTCGACAATGAAACAAAATCAATTTTCATGAGATAATTAAAACTTTTCGATGTCTTACATCGAAGTGCACCTATTCCCTCTCTTGTCGTTGTTTTGTTGCACTCCAAAGGGCATCTTTTCTAGGTGTGGGCATACTATGCTTCCAGTATCAGATACGACAGTTATGACAACCTCCACTTCACCATTGTGGACTTCTTTGAAATAGGAACCTATGGCTTGCTTTTTGAGCTTATGGTCTGCTTTAAGTAGTTCTTTATATTCTGTCACCTTCATAGCCAACTCGAAAAAGTCCCTAAAATCCATCCCTTGAAACTTTTTCCTCAACTCCAGGTCCAAACCTTTTTGCGCCATCTTCACAAACTCAGTCTCCAGAATATTGATCCTGCATTTGTTTCTCATCCTTTTGAACCTGAGATGAAGTCATCTGCCCTCTCTCCAGTGCGCCGAGTAAGTCTGTACAAATTCGCGATACTGACTTCGGGTTCGCTTCTATAGAACTGAGCATGGAAAACTCTTGTCATATCAACCCAACCAAACATGGAGTCCCTTGACAGTGACACATACCAAGGAAAGCGGCTCCAATTAGCGAATTCGGGAACAACTTCAACAACAGATACTAGTAATTGTTATAGCTAGAAAATTCCGAGCACTAGGTGGTGAACCTTACTATATGCTCAATGGTACACTGCCCATCTTCTCTAGAAAACAACGTGAAATCCGAGATTTTCACACCTCTGGGAAAGGCTGCTCTGTCTATGAATTCAGGATAAGGCTTCCTAAACTTGGTTCAGAAAATCTGATTGAATCTGAGGCCATACAATTCTTGGGCAATCTTGCGAAGTGCATCCCTAGTAACATGATCGATCGCCTGAGTGTTTTGCCCGTGCATTGCTTGACCCGTAGTCACCGACTGCTGGACAGCCTAGTGACCTGTACTCCTTGAAAGTGCTTGCATCTGGTTGATCACCAGACTCTAATTGCCCCCCGAGCTCATTCCTTCTTCATAGAAGTGAGGTTGAGTCGCTGGTCTAGTGTGGCTGTAGAACTGAACATAGATCTTATGGTTGATGGACATCGCAGGCAGAGCAGCACTCGGTGTCTTATCCCTTCTGTGCGGTGGCTTGTAAGTGGTCACCAGCTGTTTCTCCTTGCCGGAGTTGTCAATACTGATGGACTGCTCCTTGAGCACCTTCACGGGAGAAGTTTCTCCCAACTTGGCTGCCATGGCTGGCGACCCTTTACCTTCAGTTGAAGTGACTATAGACGTCACTAGCTGATTTTCCGCAGCCACTAGTAACTTACTGACCTGCGATTCAGCTTGGCGCAACATCTTACTTGATTCTCCTCCGCCTATGCCTTTATCTTTCTCTGGCATGGCAGATCCAGTGACCGCAACTAAAATCTCTTTTTGATTACTCCCCATGATGTTTAAGAGAGTGTGCGTCTTAGCTGTTGATTTCTTTATAACCTCTAGAGCTTTTGTTAAAAAAATCTCAATGCTGCTTGATTAACTTAACTCAAGGAGCTAAGGTTGGCTTTCCTGCGTTGTTGTTGCAACGTTTTCTATATCATCGTCTCCACCGAAGGAAACATCAGTATTCTTACTAGATCTTATTCTCGTCATTGCGTGGGTTCCACTGGGCATATCAAAAATATGTTTGGCCTTTATTTGACTAAAGGACAACACATAGCCCTTTGTTCGGTTTGCGAATGAATTTCGAGCGTGTCATGAAATTAAAGTGTTTCCAAACTAAGAAAATAGAAAAAAGTATTGTTGCGCCTCGTAATCTGACTGAAAGCAAAAACGACTGGTATGGCTAGAAAATGAACAAAAATCTAACAGAAAGTACTTTGCTTCATTGGTAAACAAATTGACAAAAACGCAATGACTAAGAAAATTGAAACATAGCTAATTGACAACTGAAAAAAAAAGACTAGGCTAAGAAAAATAAAAGGATTGCCGAAAATAAAAAGCTAAATAATTCAAAGATTTGCTGGAATGCCAAGCTTTTAATATGTCAGAGGTTCGATCCTTTTTTCCGCTTCAAAGCTTCTATTTATAGCCAAAGATGTTGAGTGTCCGACTGCAATTGAACTTGTAATCTTGATAAAATCTTATCCCATTAGATAGAGATAAAGTTTAAATAACTCTCATCTTATCCGATAGAGATAGAGTTGGGCCGGTGTCCATCATCTTATTCTCTTATCTCCTAGTTAAATTTAGACTCCCAGACTCCCAATCCAACTCCAACTCTACTACGCCTTCTTCTACTGGACACCGAACTCTAATGGGCCCAAGCCAATGTCTGGACTTTGAACCATAGATTTTCTTTGGGCTTCAAATTTTTGGCCCAAAATAATAAAAATGGGCCGAATTCATTTTTCGGTGTAAACAGAATCAAACAAAATTGTAACAGCTGTTATGTCATAGAGTTCATATGATTAATCCACAGGCTAACTACAAAAATGGGCTTGACTGCCTTGAACACTTCAACCAGTAGTCTGTTCTGGCCATTTATCTTCAAATGCTTTCTTCCTCTCTAGAATGATAAGGGGAGTGAAAGCCTGAGAGCCTCCTGCCTCTATTTCCAAATGGCTCTCATTCTCAATGTCAAGCTATCAAAAAGCCGAAATAAATAATTTCCAGGCAATAGCTTAGATCTGATTGCATATGTACTGTGGGTTGTACCACGATTGAACTCCACATAAACCAAACAATTTGTAAGATTTAAGGGAAAATATTTGCAAGGAAAGCTTCCAAGCATAACAAGACCTAAGTTGTTGCCAACTTTGGCAGAAGAGAAAATCAAATGGTCATGTTCCTACCCAGCTATACCCTGGATTCTTTTCTGCTCCACTGTCCCACATGGCTCGCCGCACCTGATTTGCTTCAGCTGTCCGACCAGAAGTATTATAGATATCACGAAGGAGAATGTAATATCCTCCTTCCTCTGGTTTCAACTCTAAGAGCCTTTTGACAACCCTCTCCCCCAATTCAACATCACCATGGACTCTGCAAGCTGCAAGTAAAGCTCCCCAAACAACATCATTACCCGGTATTGGCATGCTAACTACCATTTCATAAGCCTCATTTAATCTCCCTGCACGACCTAACATATCTACTACACACCCATAATGCTCAATACTTGGCTCAATTCCATAGTCTCTCTGCATGTTCTTGAATAGGCTGTAACCTTCATCAACTAAACCTTTGTGTGTGTAAGCAATCAGAACAGATAAGAACGTTATCCCGTCAGGAGCAACACCAGAATTCAACATGCAACTGAACAACCAAAATGCACCTTCAGCTTCACCATGATTGGCACAAGCAGAGATCATTGAATTCCATGTTATCAAGCTCTTTCTGCTCATGTTGTTGAACACCTGCCATGCTCTATACATGCATCCACATTTTGCATACATATCAATCAGTGCGTTGCAAAGGGAAACCATCCAACCAAACCCATTTTGAACGATATATGAATGCACACAAATTCCCAGTTCAACATCTCCCAAACGTGTACATGCAGAAATTACACTAACAATGGTTACTTCATCTGGTCGCACTCCCGATTCTCCCATCTCCGAAAACAATTCCAGTGCCTCCCTTGAATACTTAGCTTGCGCATACCCAGAAATCATAGCAGTCCATGAAACAACATCTTTTTCCGGCATCCCATCAAATATCTGTCTAGCAAGCTCCAGTTGTCCAGCTCTTACATGAGCCAATACCAAGCCTGACCATGAGATAATATCCACTCTAAATGACTCGTCAAACACCGCTCGAGCAGCCACAGGACACCCCCTCACTGCGTACAAATGGATCAGTGCGTTTTGAACGAGTAAATGTGAAGAAAAACCAAACTTTAATAATGCCCCATGTATCTCGTCGCGATCCATAATAGCAGGTAGGCCACTAATTTCATCCAATCTCATCCGAGACCGAGCTTTTATCAAGAAATTGAAAGAAAATTCATCTGGGTCAATACAGTTTTGCCTCATTTGATTAAACAAGTCAACAGAATAAGCGGGAAATGAGCTTTTGGCATAGCCGCGAATGAGGGTGTTATAAAAAAAAATTGTTGGTTGAGTCATATGACCAAACATGCGGTAGGCGTAAGCTAAATCACCATATGGAGAGACCGCAGCAAAGCGGAACAGTTTTCCCAAGATAATGGAATGGTTTTGTAGATTTGATGCAATGGCCTGAGCTTGAATTTGCTTAAGGTGGTTCATGGATTGGCAGCCTCCTGCCCAAGAAGCTAACTTTGTTGCTAGAGAAACTACCCACTTGCATTGTTGGGTGACTGGTGGGTTCATTTAGGCCAATTCCTTAAATACAACTAATTGTCATATTTGGTGGAAGTGAAGATTTGTCCTCTTCAATAAGATTTAACCATTGGAGAGTCCAAAAAAAAAAAAGGATCTATTGGGATAAAAGTTGTTCAATCCTCATCTGCAACCTTACATCAGGGACTTCTTCAGTATGCTAGTAATTGGAGAATGCATATGGGATAGACAGTGGACTGTGGATGGACCGCCAGGGTTGCATTCCTAACAAACTCATACTGGGGTGGAGACCCACGAGGGTCAAAGCAAATATCGTAACTTGCTTTTAAATGGGCAAGTAGTCCTTGTGCAGGTATATCAAACATCTATTCTTTTTTACCGAAGCGGTGTTTGATGATCAATAAAATTGCGTGTATGGATGACATAAAGTGAGTGTCCAGTTGAACATCCAAAGTCAATGGAAACCTATATGTCAACTGTTCCCTTGGGGAGAGCTCACTGGTATCAGATCAGCGCCAATGCATAATTAAACTCTCACCACTTGTAAACAACGGAAAGCAACCACCCCCCTGCAGTTACACGGCATTGTAATGGGAACCCTTCACATAGCCGACAAATGGCAAGTGCTTAATTATGAGAAAGAAAAATCTTTATCATTACCCATTTCTTAACCCATAAATGTCCATGAAAGATAGAGATGCCACCGTCGAAGTCAGAACTAAACATTGTATGTCAGACAGAATTACGCTAACATTGAGCTTATGGGTGTCGGGGATAGCGTGACCCTCATTGGGTTGACACCTGTGTACTTGCCAAAGTTATTGTGCATTGCTCTTTATATCGTCAGATAAGCATTTCAACTGCCCTGATTCCAGATCAAGTCATCGACTCCGCAACTATGCAAATGAGCACCAAGAGACCTGCCATAACTAAAACATTGGATTTTGGCATTCTAAATTCACACAAATGTAACTTAGATTGGCGATCTGTGTCCGGTTCCCCAGACACGCAGAGAAACACAACTCTTAACCAAATTATTAAATGAATGTCAAATTAAACATAAATCATTAATATCTTTGGAATGTAAAGATTGCCACAATTTTCTGAATCAAATTGGCCACGATTGAATAATCACTACAGGAATTAAAAACAAAAGCTTAGGATTAAATCCTGAATTGAAACAATTATTTCAGGAGAAGATGCCTTATGTTGTTCCAAGACAATTGCAGATATTATAGGAACTTTATGTCGTGAGGTTTGGATTTGCAAGTGTACATGTGTGCATATATTCATGTATGTTAAGATATAGGTGATTATACCTTATTTTTTAATTTTGGACATTATTTGAAATTAGACCTAGTTAGGTTTATGTGAGACTCTAGACAAGTTTTAATAAGGTTTAAAATCCTAATCAAGATGGGATTCAAACAAAAGGAAGCAAAATTTGTTAGCGATTTCATTGACAATTGAATGTTTTTTTATTGATGTGTTCACGCATGCTTTGAGGCTGCACTGTGTCGTTTTTTGCATGACTTGGTAGTTGGGTTTTCGTGGTGATTATTGACAATATTCTGTAGCCAATTGAATTAAGATATCATCTTATGTGTTGATGATTTTTTGGGTTATGGATTGCGTATCTATTGCAACCTTTTCTAGTCAATTTCGTCACTTGACTGAAGTATTGGAATGCTGTTTTTTCTCTAGTTGTGTCATTAATTGGGTGGTTAAGTTGCTGAGAATTTTCTCTTTGTTTTCACGATACTTGGCTAGGTGATTTGGGCATACATATTGTGTTCTATCTAATATCGTGTTTGTCTTAGCTGGGTATTCTTCTTTTGTTCAAAGACAATTGAGGATGTTCTTTGAGAATTTTGCAGTTGATTTATTTTCTAGTTTATGTATTCCTTCTGTGCTACCATTCTTCATCTATCGCGTGGCTTTTTGTGAACTGATTAGTTGTTGATTGAGTGGTTGTCGATAGTAGAAGTGGTGTCAGAAAATTTCAGCAACTGTTGTGCAGCCCCAATATTTGTATGGTTTCGGTGAAGAAACGTTTACGGGTGTTAGAAATTTGTTTGTTGCTGTGTATGTGATGTTACAGTGATAATCTTGGAAGACTACAAAAGATTTATTGATGGACAACTTTCCAATCCTTCATTAAAGAAGCTAGAATTATTAGGGAATTGTTTTTCTTTCTTGAGTGTCTTTGTTTAAGTTCATTGTTATTTCAATTACTTGAGTTATTTTATTTTCATCCTTTATTATCAAAAGTTGCTCAAAAAACCGTTTATTAAGGTTAGTAAGAGGTGGTCATACTATTGGATGTGATTTACTTTCATGGGTAGTGAGGACAAGTGATATTGCCAAGGGTTGGGTGAGTCGACTCTATATTGCTTTTAGTAAAACTATTGTTATATCACAAGTAAAAGTAATTAAGCTGGGCGAGGGCCCCGCAGACATAGGCAAAGTGTGCTGAACTGTGTTAACAAATTTTGGTGTTGATTTTTTATTTTCTTTTTAATTTTTCTATTTTCTTTTGTGTTAGAAACAACTACGACTTAACCAAAAATTTTGCGAAACTACTACACCCCTTCGAATTTTCAATCGGTATCACAGTGGGTCACTGAATCAAAATTTTGAATTTTTCCGAAACTAAACCAGAACTTTTGCAAAACTACTACACCCCTTTGGATTTTCAATTGGTATCAGAGCGGGTCACTGAATCAAAACTTGGTACGTCAAGATGGTGCAAATTCGTGTTTTGCAATTATGGCTATAAGAGAAAGGGCCATTCATCAGGCCACCATTGTTAGATGGTTCAAATTATCTTACGTGGAAATCTCGAATGAAAGTATTTATTCAGGCACAGGGAACAAAAGCGTGAAACTCAGTGTTACACGGTTGGATACATGAAGTTATAACTGATGACAAGGGAGAAGTAGTACTGAAAGATCCATCTGAGTGAACAAGAGCTGAAGAAGAAAAAGCACATGGAAACTCTTAAGTCATGCATGTCATCTTTAGTGTTGTTGATGAAGGTTGCTTCTCAATGATATCAGCTTATGAATCGGCAAAAGAAGCGTGGGATACTTTGCAAACTATACACAAGGAATCAAAATCTATAATAGCCTCAAAACTTCAGATGATGGCTGTGGGATTTGAAGAGCTGAAGATGGATGAGAGTGAAACCATTGGAGAATTCCATGAGAGGCTATGTGGCATAGCAAACCAAGCGCATTAACTCAGAAAGTACTCTAACCTGAAACTAGTTAAAAAGACATTAAGATCGTTGCCCATCATACCAAAAATTGCAGTAATCGAGAAAACTTATGATATCAATGAATTTTCATTGGATAAGGCAATTGTAATTCTTACCAATTTTGAAATGAATTTGTTAACAGACAAAAAAGGGGGAGAAACAAAGGATTGGCATTACAGGCCGAAATGGGTAAAGTCATGAATGACTTCAAAGATGAATTTGATAAGAATGGAGATATGGAGTTATTTACAAGAAATGTCAACAAGTAGTTAAAGAAAGTGAAAAAGGATAGATCCGATTTTAGGCAAAATGGTGAGAGCTCATCAAATAGTAATTTCAAACAACAAGCTACAACTTAAAAAGGTGAAAGAAAAATGAACAAAATTTAATATCATAAATATCAAGGCTTTGGATATGTACAAGCAGAATGCGCTAACACTTTGAAGAA
Source organism: Erythroxylum suave (assembly GCA_027563595.1). NCBI lineage: Eukaryota > Viridiplantae > Streptophyta > Magnoliopsida > Malpighiales > Erythroxylaceae > Erythroxylum > Erythroxylum suave. The sequence goes on along the minus strand of JAOSBN010000008.1, from coordinate 14,078,685 downwards.
GAGAAAAGGGAAATCTTATACAAGCACTTAGAGTGAGAATGAATCCAGAAATGAGTATGATAGTAAGAAGAATTTATGAGTAGTGTTGCGTTGGTTGCTTTATACATCAAAAGTTCAGTTGCTTGCTTAACAGCAATAAAGAAGGAAGAAATTGATGATGAAAACATGGATAAATCAGAAAATTTCGGAAAAAATATAGATAGATCAGCTCAAAGTCTAACCTCAGATTATGACAATGTTGATGATGGTTCAGATTACAAAAAGGAGGATATCTACAAAGCTTATGAAATAATGTATGCAAAATGAGTGCAAACTTGCAAGAAAAATGAAAAGCTAAATTAGAAGGAAAATCTCTCCATGAAGAATATCATTCAAGATCTCAAGAAGAAGTTGATGTTTGCATTTGATGAGTTTGGAGAAACAAAATCGAAGTTGGTTAGTATGGAAAAAGGAATAACAATGCTAAATGGAGGTACAGAAAAATTAAAACAATTGCTAGAAGTTTGTAAGATTAAAGGAGATCTCCAAGGCATTGGCTATAAAGGTGAAAATTCTAAGTCTAATGATGAGAATAATGGCACAACCAGATCTATCTAAGAAGAAATCAGAAGGAAGAATCAGAGCTTTATACCTATATGTCATTTTTGTAGGGTCCTTAAATTCCAAAAAAAAAGAGAAAGTTCGAAACAATTGGGATTTTTTTGCAGATTGGATGCAATTACTAATTCATAATCTGGTATGTACAAAATGAAAACTTCATTCTCAATTCTACTAGAATTTTTATGAAAGCCTTTCATTTGCTTCTCTTCGATGGAAGTTTTATTTTCCTATAATGTATCCTAATTTTTGGCCTAATTCTTCTTCTGATGATCGACTCAACCTCTGATAAAAAAGATATACCTTGGTTATATTTCATCTCTTCAACAAGTTTAGTAATGAGTATAACGGCCCTATTGTTCCGATGGAGAGAAGAACCTATGATTAGCTTTTCGGGAAATTTCCAAACGAACAATTTCAACAAAATCTTTCAATTTCTTATTTTACTATGTTCAACTCTATGTATTCCTCTATCTGTAGAGTACATTGAATGTACATAAATGGCTATAACAAAGTTTCTCTTATTCGTATTAACAACTACTCTAGAGGAATGTTTTTATGCAGCACTAACGATTTTTTGATTTGGGGATAGAGGGACTTCCATTAAATATTCTACTTTTTCTCGGATACTCGGGTTCAAATACCTATGGATTTGCTGTTTGCTTACTGGCTTCATATAATTCAGAAAACACTAGTTTTCTCGAAGCTATCTGGCACATAAGGTCGAAATCCTATAAGTCATTACAAATGATATTTCAAATGGATCAAAATGGAAAATCTAGACATTCTTCATTAAATTTCCAGCAACAACCCATGTTACCTAATATACTTGGGTTAGAAAAAATTAGTCTCACACATTATAAGAGACGCGCAAGGGAGTTAATACTGAAAACTGTCTAGATCCACAGTTAGTTGTTACTGTAAAAGAAACCAACTAGAGATACTGATGACAGAGATGATGTGACGAGGAATAAGCCCAGGTTTGAATTTCTTCAAGGGGCACAGGGACTATGTGCTTTACATTTTTTAAGTATATTGTGATGTTGCTTTTTTTAAAAAGGAGGTTCAAAGGTCAAAGGAGTTAACATCTAGGTTTTTGAGTTTGTATGGGTTTTCTAAGGTTTAATTGATTGATGCATGTTTAGTTGTTCTTTACTTGTTGAATAGTATATTTGATGTGAGAATGAGGCTCTACTTAATGATTTGAGAGTTTTTCTTTTGGATTTTGATTTATGAAGTCATATCGCGAAAATGTTAATGCTTGGCTGGAGATTTATAGGGAGATTCGAGTTTTCTATGATTCAGGTTTTTCAAGTTTTATCTTGATCTATCTATATTGTAGGCTGGTTGAATTTGGGCAATATGCTTTCACATGGTTTATATGAGGAGGAGATTGATTAAGTTTGATTAAGATTCATTAAATGCATTTTTGGGGTTTATGAATTTAATTAGTCGTATGCGTATAACTTTAACGTAAGTACTAATATATTGGCTAGTGTTTTAACTGGTAGTAAATTGTCATCTTGACGTGCTTATAATTCTTCTGCTGTTCCTACAAATGATTTTTATGCCTCTTTATTCACTGAGATTGATCTCATCGAATGTAACATCTCATCACCGATGGGAAGGGTAAATTGGTCATTTGGGACGGGTTAGGCGTGTGTAATCATATCTCGGCA